>VDFB02353493.1:158359734-158475287 GCA_007258455.2 Sequoia sempervirens | reverse complement strand
GGATTTGTGGACCATAGAAAAGCCCCATGTGGGCCGGTTTGTGCATTCCAAAGGACCCTACATTCTATTTGTAGGAGACACACACGCGGTTTCAGATAGGAAGAGACAAAGATCAACTTTTTGGAGCATCTTCTATTGAAATTTGTCATAAGCAATGATTTTTAGCATCTTTTATGAGGTATAATGGGGAGTAGCAGTCGTCGGAAGCAAAAACATAAGAGAAAGCTTACAAAAGAAGAAATTGAAGCATACAGACAAAGAGATAGAGAAAGTCGTAGGAAGAGAAGACAAGGTATGCTAAATATCAGTGAACCTAACCCCTATGGTCTTTCAAGTGAAGAGGAAATTAAAGATGCTGGAACATGATATTCAAATTGGGAATGAAAATATTGAAACTGATAAATGAAAAATGTTCAAGGTGAAAAATGTTGGATTTGAAGATGTTGAACATGATATTGAAATTGATAAATGAAAATGTTCAAGGTGAAAATGTTGGATTTGAAGATGTTGAACATGATATTGAAATTGATAATGAAAATGTTCAAGGTGAAAATGTTGGATTTGAAGATGTTGAACATGATATTGAAATTGGGAATGAAATTATTCAAATTGAAAACATTCAAGGTGAAAATGTTGGAAATGAAGATTTTGAACATAATATTGAAGCAAGTGTAAATTATGTTTCACCAGATTACATGAGAAATGAAGAACCTTGTGTGGAAGAAAGACATATTCCAACTTCAAGACCTTCAAGAACCCCTAAATGGTTACTTGGATTTGATGAGATTATAAACAATTTTGAAGGCAAGAGGTCAACACAAATTGTTTGGTTGTGGGCTAGAAGACTTTTCAATCAATATTTTAGTGATAAGACATTGACTGAGCAATGCCAACTTTTTGTACAATTGCTAGAGATGCAAAAGATGAGACCTTTTCTAGCCAAATTGAAGATTCATGTGAGCAAGAAGACCAAAAAAAATTCTATTATTTCCAAAAATATTTTTAATGCTCTCAAGTCTATTGGAAAAAATAACAAGGAAAAGGATAAGAGAGTTGCTCGGAGAGTCATTACAACAGCCCCAATAAGCCATCAATTGAAAAAGGCTCGCTTTATGAGACAATCTTGTATTGATTTTGACATAAATTGTAAAACTTTGGATAGAGCACTCGCAAGAAGAGAAAGAATAGATGATCCTCTTCAAAATGATACATGGGATTTTTTCGGGAGGCTTCCATGTGATGAGAAGAAACTAACTGATAATGTAAAGCAGGTAATTCAACAATTTTGGCATGATAACTCTAGAGTATCACCCAATGCAAAGGATGTTTTAAAGTTAATAATTCGCAATCAAGACCGTACACCACATCCTAAACATTTCTTGGAATCAAGCCAAACAATGTTGTTCAAAATTTTTATTGAAATACATCCAAATATGGAAATCTCACGAAGGAATTGTGAAGGTTTGAAGCCATTTTATTGTGTGCCTCTTAAGATTCGTAATACTTGTTGTTGCAAATACCATGTGGAGTTTTCAATGTACCATGAGCTATTATTCTATATCCATTCTACTTTGCATACTAATGAAATGTTGCAGGAGTGTGGTGCAATGCATCTTCCAAAATCATCAAGGGACTTGCTAGATCTATTTTTATGTTCTAGATATGATGGTTGCTTTTTCTATAGAAATGATTGTTTAAATGCAAGTGCTCACAAAGTGGTGGCTTGTCAAAGTTTGTTCAATGTTTTCATGAGAGTTATAAACATGAATTTGGAAAGAAGATTGTTCAAAAAAATAGATATGAGATAGTCAAATATACTTTGCAAAGTGGAGGTGAAGGTTTTAGATGTGAGTTGGTTACAAAAGAATGCAGTGTTGTTGATTTTATTTCAGATTTTACAAACAATCTTTTCTACAAGTATGCAAGGCATAGTCATAGGTCTCAGTGGTTGGATCAACAATTTAGGATGTGTAAGGACTCTTCCGATTGGAACTATTATATCAGTGGTTGATTTTGCAGAAAACTACACATTGCAACCACAAAATGAGGTACAATCTCAATATTACAATTCCATTCAGATTGCTAATTTTGTCCACATAACGTTTAGACATGCACCTGATAGTATAGAGGAGGATCGAAAGATAATCAGAGAGTATCATTTTTATATGAGTGATGATAGATCTCACTCATCTGAGTATGTCCAACATTGTTTCAAGAATTTTTTTGAGCTCTTGAAGGAGTGTGATATAGCATTGGGATGACATCTAATTTGGTTAGATAATTGCATAGGCCAATTCAAGAATGATCGTATGTTTTATTAGTTGAGTAGAATGCATGTAGAGAATGGTATACCTCATATTTGGAGTTTTTTTAAAGCTATACATGGGAAAGGGGAACATGATAGAGCAGGTGCATGTGTAAAGAGAGCTCTAGTTAAGGAGCAATTGAAGATTTCAAGAGAAAAATTCAGCGATGCACATTCTATTGTCGATTGGTGTAGTTCAACATTGTCACAAGGAGGGACACTTGATTCAACAATGAACTGATTCTTTTGGTTAATTGAGGAGGGTATAGTGGGAGGAAGATTGGATTGTCATACAATCAAATATTCTTCAAAGATGCATTCATTTCAAAGCTCAGATGCAAGCACATGGACCATTTGGACACAAGAGTTGGCTTGTTTTTGTCAGAGTTGTATTCAGTGCAAGTGGGATCAATGTGAGTCAAGTGAGTGGGTGGATACATGGGTTCCACAGTATCTAACTCCTTTATCTCAAACAATATCCATGACAAATGACACAATGGAAAGTTTGGTTGATTATGACATGTTTTTGCAGTTGTTGCACCATAGGGGAATGAATAGATATCAGAGTATTTGTTGGATCGATGTGTGCTGGTAAAGCATAAGCTAACACAATTGATGGAAGATGATGATGGTTTCGTGTATCCTATAGGTTTAGTTGTGGTTGTAGGAACTTGGTTGAGAACATATATGATTAGAAAGAATGGCATACCTACATTTGAAGACTACGAGAAACACAAAACCATTCTCATGTATTCACACCTTTTTATAGCAACAAATGTTAAGTTGTTGAAGCATCATGCCAGACCAAAGAAAAAAAAACTATGGACACTTAGTAATGTTGATCATGAAGCAATATTGGATACTCTTAAGCAAAGAGATGACCCTTTAGGCACACTTGAATAGTATTTTCAAGAATGGAAGGTACAATGCTTATATTCATTATGATTAAGTTCATTAGTGTTCTTTATTTAATACTGATATTTTATATACTATTGCAATGCAGGTGTCTTTCATAGTGATATTTTGTATGCACTTTTGCGATATTTTTGGTAAGATTGATCATGGACCTGTTGCAACAATAGCCAGCTTTGATCCTTTCAGAGAGGTATGCGACATATTAGAACAATATAGATTGGTTATCTAAGTGTCTTTTATAGTTTGCATCACTAATTCATCATCATTCAGGTTGTTTAGATTAATATAGATTTGTTAGTCTAAGCATATTTTCTATTGTGACAATATAGATTTCTCATTTTCCCACTTTTGCGATATTCCTGGCATGATTGATCATGGATCTACTGCAACAATAGCCAACTCTGATCCTTTTGGAGAGGTATGCAATAGATTACAACAATATAGATTGGTTATTGGGTATGTGCAGGATCATGATGGGCAAAAAAGTGGCAATATGATGGGTATGTGGCTGATGCCTATTTTTTTACCCAAAATTGATGAAACTAAAAGGGTTTTTATAGGATATTCTTAGCTTTCTACCAATACAAATTATGCTTTAATTTGAATTTAATAAGTAATTATTACTCATTTTCTATTCAAATTACAACTAAAGTCCTAATTGATAGGCTGATTGAAAAACATCTATAGCTTTCAAACAGTATAATTTTTTTTTAATCCAAAACATGCATCAAATTCTATGCTTTGCATACTATAGGATTAAAAAAATAAAATTTAAATTTCATGAAGTTTTGACCAAGTTAAGGTGATCAGACATACAAGTTTTATCTTTTAAAAAGTTGTAACAAAAAATTCATAATTAATTATTTACTTGGAAAAAAATTACAAAAAAATATGCATCACATCGAGGCATGAGTCCAACTACTTATATCTATAGTATTATAAAAAAATATTATCATTTTATTGTGGTTAGGGTGGTCAGGCAGTCACCTACTTCTTATTTTTTCCCTGAAATTTAAGCACCACTGCATTGAAATTTCAAAATTTCACCAAATATATTCTTTTTTTTAAACAAACCTAGTGGTTTAGAAACTAAATTCAATTTACTACGTATTCTATTCTTACATATTTTTGAAATAATATAGATAACTTATTCAAATTTTTACGTCAAGTTGCTTAACTCTAATTTTTCTAATTTTTTTGCCAATTAAGGGCCTTTTTTTCCATGATGATCCTACACATACACTATTCTAAGTGTCTTTTATAGTTTGCATTACCATCTCATCATATTTTGTGTCATTAAAAATAATTTAGATTGGTTAAATTCTAAGCTACCTTGATGGTTTGTATAGGTGTTTGTCAGTCCAAAACGTGAACATACTACTATTGTGGAAGATTGTGCCTTGAATGCCTCCAATAGGAAAATTTTGTAAAATTTAAATTCTCAAATTGGAAACAATGTAAAAAGGTCATAATTGTGTATGGACATAATCTATAGCTAGTTATTTTTTTGAAATATGGGTCAAATGTCCGGCATTGTATAAAGGGTATGTTTAAAATGTAAAGGGGTCTATATTTTGGAAACTCATAGGTTAAATTAGTCATATAGGTGTATGCTTTGTTACTGTTATTGGGACAATTATGTAATAATTTTTTGTACTTAATCGAGCTACAACCGAAGGTTTTCTTCCTGGTTCTTTCTTGTCAGTATGCTCATTTGAATTAGGTTTTGTAATATCTCCTATTTATATATAATAAATTATAGTGGCTTGCCACTTTTGCTCCTCAAATCCAACTTGGGTGCAACTTCATTTTTAGCAACTTTTATGAGGTTTTTAAGGAAATCAATGTTTCCAACCTTTCCACACCCTATAAATTCATCAAACATGTCTATTAGAACCTGCACAAGCTTGATCCAACCTTAAATCTTGTTGACCCCATGTTTCATTGACATTAGCAAGTTGTAACCACCATTTTTGGTGCAAGAGCACCTACACCACAATATCATTGTGGATCATTTCAATGATTAAAGTGTTAATATTTTGAGGTTTTCTCTTTAATGAGATCTAATCGGATCAATGGTCATGTATTAGGAGGAATTTTTAGGTTTTAGGGTCAAAAAAACATGGAGATCCCAACTTGTCCTAGTTGTTACTTTGTAGCCTTTAAAGGAAAAATTAGTAAATTTTTTTAGGGACAAGAAAGAATAGTGTTTTGAACATGTAATGATGCTATTTCAAGCTATTAAGTGAGGTCTTAATAAATTTAGAAGTGGAAAAGTGCAACATTTCACTATGAGTCATATTAATGTGAAAAATGTTTGTATTTTGGCCTTCAACAGTCATTAAGGTTTCAAAAGTCAGTTAAGATTGGTGGTTAAAGGCATTGGGAGTTGGATTCCAAGGCATTGAAATGTACTTAATGCCTTCAAGGGCTCGAGACAGGTTTGGTTGAAGGAGTTTTTTTCTTTGAATCAATAAAGTTTCAATTACTCAGTTCAAATTTTATTGTGTTTCTTGTGTTTTCTGCCTATGCACGGGCCATTCAAGAATTTTTGTATCAAAAATTTATGTAGAAAAATTATTACATATCTTGAATTTATTTTTACTTCTTAATATAGGGTTTCTTTATTCATTTTGTGCCTCAAAACTCAAACTTTCTCTAGACGGGTTCCTGAATAGGGGAATAAGAGTTTTGCAATTTTAATGGCTTGAATCTCATCCCACCTACTGTGTGCCAATGTGACTCAGTGGGATGAGTTGGTAGGGCTTAGGAAATGATATTTCAAGAGTGGAAGGCATGGAGAACTAGGTTTTGAAATAAAATGAACAGTTAAAGGTCTGAAAATGGTGGTTTTTTTCACTTGAAAATAGAGTTTTTACCTTAGGGTTTGCAAAAATCTCTGAGATACCAGAAGTTTCTTTGTTTTCTAAGAATATTGGGGCATAAATAAAGGTTTCTAAGGTGGTGGTAGAGTCTGAAACGTGGTGGCAGAGTTTGATAGGTTGTGGAAGTGCTACATCCAATAAACCCTCAAGAATTACACTAAAAACAAGGGTTTTTTGATTTGATGATTATAGGTCCATAAAAATGGAATCCAATTGCAGAATATTTGTTTTATTGGAAATTTATTTGCTTCCCCAATGTTTTAGGGGTCTATGTGGTGTTTGAAGGTATGTTACTTTGCATTTTTGGGCTAATTAAGTAGCCTTTTCAAGGGTGAATGTATAGGAAGTCAATGTTGGTCCAAAGGAGTCTATGTTGTTTCTCATATATGTTGTGTAACTTGGAAATGGGTGTTTGAATCAGTCATGTGTTGGTATAGTGTTTTGGAAAATTGTGGAGTAATTGGACAAAAACTAGTTTCTCACTATTACAAGGGTTTAAGGGGGTTAAAGAGGGAAATGTGTATTCACTTGCTTGTCAAGTTTTAAGGGAGTTTTGGACTGCCAAAAGAGGTAATAATAATCTTGTTAGATGCCTCAAATAGATAGGTTATAAAGAGTTTGTGATTGTGCCCTTGTGTCTACATCAATTTTCACCTAATTTCACTCATTTTTTCCTCGCATGGCAACTCACCAACTCAAGTACAGATGTTTCCAGCTCTCTAAACTCAAATAGTCAACTTATATAGTCCTAATAAAATCTACCATGTCCATACCATCTAGCTACAGATCGTACAATAGATGGTATTGCATTTTAGCACTTTGGACTCTTAAGGGAAATCGCTAGTTCAATGTAGCTCAGAGTGATTCGGCATAATTGGGTACAAAAGAGGACCATCCTTAGCATAATTGTACCCATCTAAGTGAGTTGGAATAGTCCATTTGGTTGTACGAGTTGCTGAATGAAAGTTGCACCACTTTGCAACTTTACACTGCTTGCATCTAACAACTTTTCCCTCAGCTAAAAACTTGCCACCATGGGAAAATGCCTCTAAGATAGCAACAACCGAGAGAGGTTATTGTAGATGGGCCAAACCTAATCCCATAGCCTCAAACAAAGAGTGCGTAAATGTCATGGTTTCTGAGAAATATCCCTTCAAAGATTGTTTCCTTTTAGCACTTTGGACTCTTAAGGGAGATTGTTGGTCCAATGTAGCTTGGAGTGATTTGGCATATTTTGGGTGCAAAAGAGGAATATCCATAGCATAAACATACCCATATAGATGTGTTAGAATAGTCTATTTGGATGCATGAGTTGCTGAATGAAAGTTGCACCACTTTGCAACTTTACACTACTTGCATCTGACAACTTTTCCCTTAGCTAAAAACTTGCCAAGTCACAGGAAAATGCCTTCGAGATAGTAAAAACTGAGAGAGGTTATTGTAGATGGGCCAAACACAATCCCATAGCCTTAAACATAGAGTCTATAAATGTCACATTTTCTGAGAAATAGCCCTTCAAATATTGCTTCCTTTTAGCACTTTGGACTCTTAAGGGAAATCATCGGTCCATTGTAGCTCAGAGTGATTTGGCATATTTGGGTGCAAAAGATGACCATCCCTAGTGTAAATGTACCCATACAAATGTGTTGGAACAGTTCGTTTGGTCGTATGAGTTGCTGAATAAAAGTTGCACCACTTTGTAAGTTTACACTACTTGCATCTGACAACTTTTCCCTTAGCTAAAAACTTGCCACCACGTGAAAACACCTCTGAGATAGAAAAAACTGAGAGAAGTTATTGTAGATGGGCCAAACATGATCCCATAGCCTCAAATAGAGAGTCTGTAAATGGCACAGTTTATGAGAAATAACCCTTCAAAGATTGTTTCCTTTTAACACTTTCGACTCTTAAGGGAAATTGCTGATCAAATGTAGTTCGAAGTGATTTGGCATATTTGGGTGCAAAAGATGACCATCCCTAGCATAAACATACCCATTCGGATGTGTTGAAATAGTCCATTTGGCCATATGAGTTTTTGAATGAAAGTTGCACCACTTTGCAACTTTATATTGCTTGAATCTAACAACTTTTCCCTCAGCTAAAAACTTGCCACCACGGGAAAATGCCTCCGACATAGAAAAAAATGAGAGAGGTTATTGTATATGGGCTAGACACAATCCCATAGCCTCAAATGGAGAGTCTGTAAATTTCATGGTTTCTAAGAAATAACCCTTCAAAAATTGTTGCCTTTTAGCACTTTAGACTCTTGAGGGAAATCACCATTCAAATATAGCTCAAAGTAATTTGGCGTATTTGGGTGCAAAAGAGGACCATCCCTAGTTTAAACGTACCCATCCAAATGTGTTGGAATAGTCCATTTGGTCATATGAGTTGTTGAATGAAAGTTACACCACTTTGCAACTTTACATTGCTTGCATCTAACAACTTTTCCCTCAGCTAAAAACTTGCCACCACGAAAAAATTCCTCCGAGATAGAAACTAGCGCTTGCACCTCAATGAGGTGCAATTGTTACGCTGATAGCAAGATATACTTTCACAATATATTGAAGGGCAGGGAGTTACCTGAAATTAGAATAGTACATGACAACAAATGTATCAACTGAAAATTATGCCTGCCAATTGTATTTGCTTGAAAGTTTCAAAGGTTTTTTAATATAATCCATTTTTTGCATTTCCTGCAATCATTTCATTCCATGAGATAACCTTTCTTTGAGGCATTCTGTCAAACAGTTCTATCTTTGTTGAGCTTACTAAGAATGTATTCAAGTGCATGGTGCAGATTCCATATGCTCAATGTTTTGTGCTTGTATTATTTGTTAATTTGTTTCTATGTACAAGAGACATGTCAAATTCCACTTACAGTACAACTAAAGTATCTTTGACCATAAATACAACATCAAATCCCCCAACCCTGCATCATTGTAGGGATTAGCCAAATTGAAAACAAAACAAAATTGCTAATATTCATCCACCAGATTCCATCTCTGTGCAAGTCTTTGATTGTCAGTTGCATGATGATTCTCATGAACTTGTTTTTCTTGAAGATAAATTTATCCTTTGCTTACTTGTGTTCTCTTGATTTTATTACCTTTCATTCATTTTTCTCTGAATTATAAAGAACCAAGTCATTTTGGATAGTAAAATAGCATTAAAAATCAATAGATAGTATCAACATAAGAGTATATAAGAGTATAAGATCAGGTAAAATATGCTAATGATATGCATATCAACTAATTATTTTCCAAACTCTTAAGGTAGAGAAAAAAAAAACTATCTATTGCCAAAGGATTTATTCAACATGCACCACCAAAGACTTTCATCAAATAGATTACAACAGCTAGAAAAACCTAATCTTCAAAAGTGGAGGTAGAAAAGCCCCCTCAATTTGGATCAACCCAATATTGACTAAATATCTGTTTAAAAAATTAGGAGAAAATAAGCAAAGGGGAAGAAAAGGGTAAAAGAACAACTAAATGCATGTGGTTTACTCACAAGATTGTTGTGTAACATTGAGAAGGTTGGGTATTCAAACAATGAGGGGCCTTATTGTTGTTTCTTGATTTTAAGAAGTTTTTTGACAACATTTAGAAGAGTTGTGAAGGAGAATGCAACAAACAGGGGTTCCAGCTATATAGATTTCAATAATAGATAGATCATATGAGAGTCAAAGTCAAGATAAATACAAAATTTGTTGTGTGGCAATGATAAGAAAATGGAACAAGGCAGCCCCAACCTCATGCACCTTCTTCAGGATCTACATTGATAAACATGATGTCTGATTAATCTAAGACTACAGTTGGAGGCGTCACTATCACAGGATATGTTACCAAATAGTTCTTTATGCAAATGATGTGATTCTTGTGAGTAGGACCACACATAGCTTGAAAACAAGTGGTTGTCAGCTCCAAAGTCATCCAGTAAGGAAGCAAAAATGAGTATTATTACCACTGGAATAGAAGTAATTAAATTCACTCTAAAAAGCTAGAAAAAAAGGAAAAAGAAAAATGTTGCCCCTCTTATTGCAGATTATAAGTCTCCCTTACAACTGACTATAACCAATATTAAGACACTAGTTAATAGAAACTTTTTGGAAGAGTTGCAAAATATGGTGGCTTCAAGAAGGATGGGGAGACCTTTAAACCTTGGAAACTTGGGAAAAACAATTGAAATAGACAAAATTGTGAGATTGAAATGTAACTAACCTGAAAATTCTCGTAGCACCAATTTTTTTCTATAGAGTGAAGTATATGGATGTAGGTTTTAATTTTAGAATTTTGGCTACAGTTGAGGGTGTAGAATAGAATCATAACAAATGCTTTTTAATATTAATGCCAATGCCTCTCACAAATCTTATTACCTAAAATGGACATATAGCACTCATTAGCTAAGTGCACTAAGGAATCTCATAGGCAATATTATATGGATAAGATTGACTAACAAGTGACACTCAAATGACTAAAGGGTGGGGCATACAAAAGACCATGTACCCGAGAGAGTCGGAAATACAACAGAGGTCAGAGATAACATACAGAAAATATACAAAAAAGCAATCAAATTTGCATAGAACAATTTCAATCAGACCTTAACACAATTTTTAAGCACTTGAAAGCAAACATCCCTTTGAAAAGAGAAATAGATGATAAAGATGATGCCACAAAGAAGGATCCAAGTAAGTATGCTGCAAAATTGGATCATGGAACCAACTAAAATTTGAGTGGATGGAAATATTGTCAATTTCCTTTGTAGGGTATCCAGAAGATTTAGGATCCGAGAAACATGTACAAATAATAGTAAATAAATCCAATGAATATCCACTCAGGCGTTCTCAAACCATCTTGCACCAATTTCACTATTATGAACAACTACTATAGGCATAGAGACTTTTAAATTTTAACTTGCCAACCCCAACCATTGAGACCATGAGGATCTCTCTCATGCTCCATTTCAAAGCAAGTTTCAGTATTTGAGTAATTATAGTATATGTTTGCAGCAACAGATACTCTAGAAAGTGTCTCGGTGCCCTGGGGAAAGCTGTCTATATTATATAATCTTACACATCTAGATAGATAAACATAAAATTAGATATAATGTTTGGAAAGCAGGTTATTAAATGCAGGATTTTATAGATAAGAGTATAAGATAATGAACAAAAATAATGAAGTAGCAAATGTGAAGCTTTGAAACCGAAAGCTATTTCTAGTTGTTTGAAGTTTCCAAAGAATTCAATAATGGGGTTTCTCCAACTATTACCACTGTTATAGAGTAAGAAGGTAGTGGCATCAAAAAGTTAGTCTCTGCTGGGTAATTTGTCATTGTAGTGTAAGTGAATGCCTCATATAGCCAGTCTCTTATAGGATCTACACTTTTGAGTTTTGAGATCTTTGTAGAGCATAAAACATTCATTTTACTTTTTTTAGTAATTATGGCCAAAGGTATTATCAAAAGAAAAAAAATATATCCCTTTTCTTTCCATGAAATTATCTGATTCCTCTGATGATATGTAGGAGATATTTACCTGCAAGTTCTGAAAGTTCTGTTGATCTTTTGAAGAACCCCTTCTTCTCTGGACTGAAACTGAAGATCATTCCATGAATCTCTGATCACATTGAAGCAGCTCTAGCTTGCTTGCTGCAATGGGACAATACATAGTTTTAATTATTCTAAATCACATATAGCAGCACATGTATTACAAAAATCTACGTAAAAAATATATGCAACCTTGAAATCATTTGAAACAATGTCATAAAAAGTGTTTTCTGGCACAATATTATCAAAATGAAAGATAGGAGTAGATGATGCCACAACCCCAATGTCTAGATGGGGATATTTCAAATGGAACCAAGCTGCTAACACTACAAAGAACAAAAACAAAACGAAATCATGAAATGTAGATTCTAACAGTAAGAAAATGATAAAAGTAGCATAATCAACTAAGGCTTGCTAAGAATTGAGATATCCCAATGTCTCAGCACTCTTGTAAAAGTTATTAATGTTTCTAAATGGCATTGAATTTCCATAGAACCGGTGCTGGAGACAAAAACAAAAATAATCCAATTAAACAAATATTACTTACCATAAATCATTGCTAAACCTTAACATCTCTAAAACAAACTCAGGTTGATATGATTGTTTATTATCTCATAACATAGCTTAAATTGGTCTTTGGAAAAGAAGAAAAACTTGAAGGTGTTTATCCTCCTTAATTTGTGTTTGAATTTTATGAAAAAAGGGTATTAAAAAAAGCATCAAAGTTAATCCTAGTGCTTCAGATCATTCCAAGGTTTGTGCTTTAAAAAATAAGCCTGTGTTCAATTCCATGAAAACTACCTTCCTGAAAAATTTATAAAACCAAATTCACAACTTTAAAACGAAAGGGCAATAGGTACCTGTTCCAAACATGAAATTAATGGCTCTGTAGCTCTTTTACAAAGTGTTTAGCACCATGTCCTGCATACCAAGTTTTCTAAATATGATATTTTCTCCATAAGCCACAACATAGTTTGGCTGCTTTTTTTCACAATATAATAGAACATTCATGATTAGTAATTCAAACTCTAAAAACATATCTGCTTTCTAAAAATCATTATCTTCAAACCATTTTACTTTTCTGACTATGAGATTGAAGACTTAAAAAAAAATGAAATAGAAAGAACAATAGCAAGAATTTCTGAGAACCTCGTGGAAAGCAATTACCATAGAAATTATGGGCTTTCCAATCTATTTTCTAGAATCACAAATTAGGTCTCTCTATTTTAGAAGGAGAAAAGGGTATTTTTGGTTTCAAAGTGGTTTGATCCCCATTTTTTTAGTTCGCTAAATGATTTTGGATCAGAGTTTCTCTCAAGCATAAAATATCAATGTTTTGGGTCGAATTTAAACATGGAAAGCAGTCTAATCCAAAAGCATTTAACAAAGAAATGAATAATTATTTTTTAACTTTTCCTGCAACAATACTGTATTCTATTATAGTGAGGTGCTCACTCACCTCAATAAACACAAGGAGAGCTCCAAACTTTGGTGCATTCTCAAACAAAAACCAGTATTATTTGTGAACCATTCGATGGTACCCTTGTTACTAGTATAAACAAAGATGGGAGCCTTGTCCTTTGCCCCACCCCAATGCTTGTCATTGATAAGATATCTTTGCTGGAAAACTTTATATCCTTTGGGTATTCGACATTGCTTAAATAAAATGAAGGAAAATTTAGCAAGATTATGAATCAAGTGAAACACATAACCTTTTCGGTGGTAATCACATCTAGGGTTGTTGCCAAACTGCCATGCCCCGCTCCTATTCCCTCCTACAATCTTCCTCAACTCTGCTTCTTTCTATACATCTCTCCTTCTTCGTACTTGACGTAAGACTATTCCTTTTCCATTGTAGCTGAGCTCTCCTCATGCCTTGAGGGTCTTATGTCCCACACCCTCCTTGTTGAAGCCATAATATTGTGGCTCTACTACAGCTGAGAGGGAAATTGAGATGCGTGCAAGTATTTCCCAGGCATATCATAGTGCCCTCCATTGTTTCCCCACCCATGTTCCAGACCCATAGCATTGAGCTGCACAACTTGCTCAGTCACCATGTTAAAGAGCGCGAGAGCTTCCTCTCTCTCATTGCCTCCAAACCTCTCCAACATAGTCAAAGTCAACTGAGGTGACCTTGCCATTCCAGAACCCTAAAAGAAAGCAACACAAATAGCATAAATAAAAAACATGGGTCACTCCCAAAATTCCTTAAACTACACACGAAGGCTTTAAACTCAAACCTTCAATGCAGCTTGGCCAGCAAACATTCTGCTCTCAGCACCACTGTCGAAACCCACACTTTGCTCACAAATTCCATCATCATCATCATCATCCAGCATGGCATAAACCATGCTCTCCAGTAGACCTACCATGTAATCGTCTTCTTCATCTGCAACTACCGGTAATTGCCCACAATTCTTTGGCCCTGTCATCTTGGTCTTCGACATGTCACCCAAATCAGAGGGCAACCACAACTCTCCATCCTCCAAATTAGGCATAGTAGTAAACCCTGTCCTACCTTGGTACGCCATTAAAGACAGCCAGAGCACACTGAACAGATGGGCACTCTACTATGCTGCCCTCCTTCAAATGACACCAAGAAGAAACGTAGACCACTTGAGGAGAACCGTGAGGAGATCAAACCAAATAAATCCCTATTTTTTTATCTTGTGTATAGGCTACTCAAGATATAAGGGGAACATACCATTCCAGTGGGATTTCCCACCGGAACAGTCCACCAGCATCAGACAGTAGATGATTCCAGTGGGATTTCCCACCTATAATAGCCTATCGGCTAAAAACCAAGAGAGGTTATTGTAGATGGGCCAAACACGATCCCATAGCCTGAAACAAAGAGTCTGTGAATGTCACAGTTTCTGAGAAATAGCCCTTCAAAGATTGTTTCTTTTTAACACTTTGGACTCTTAAAGGAAATCACTAATCCAATGTAGCTCGAAGTGATTCAAAATATTTGTTTGCAAAAGAGGACCATCCCTAGTGTAAACATACCCATCTAAATGTGTTAGAATAGTCCATTTGGTCATATGAGTTGCTAAATGAAAGTTGCACCACTTTGCAACTTTACATTGCTTGTATCTGACTTTTCCCTCAGCTAAAAACTTACCACCATGGGAAAACACCTCTGAGATAGCAAAAACCAAGAGAGGTTATTGTAGATGGGCCAAACAAGATCCCATAGCCTTAATCTGAGAGTCTATAAACATCACGGTTTTTGAGAAATAGACCTTCAAAGATTGCTGCCTTTTAGCACTTTGGACTCTTAAGGGAAATCGCTAGTCCAATGTAGCTCGGAGTGATTCGACATATTTGGGTGCAAAAGAGGACCATCCCTAGGGTAAACGTACCCATTCAGACATGTTGGAATAGTCCATTTGGTCCTATGAGTTTTTGAATGAAATTTGCACCACTTTGCAACTATACACTACTTGCATCTAACAACTTTTCCCTTAGTTGAAAACTTGCCACCATAGGAAAACACTCTGAGATAGAAAAAACTAAGAGCGGTTATTGTAGAGGGGTTCAACACGATCCCATAGCCTCAAAAAAATTTTTTGTAGTCATCACAGTTTCCAAGAAACAGTCTGTCAAAGATTGCTTCCCTTTTGCACTTTGGACTCTTAAGGGATTTCGCTAATTGAACGTAGCTTGAATTGCTTCGACCGATTTGGGTGTGAAAGGGGACAATACCTAGCCTAAACCTAACCATCCATACATGATGGAATAGTCAGTTAGGTCATACGAGTTGTAGAACAAGATTTATTTATGTAGTTACAAGTAGTTTTTCACCATCCAACTGAACTCCAATGCTGATTTTCATGTGAGAAAAAGCCATGAGACCACAACTTGTTGCTTTATTTTTAATGAAAACTAGTGGGAAATAGAGTTAACTTCTTCATAGATTTAGTGTTTGAGATTGCAAGAAGACATCAAAATGGCTAGTGTACTAAATAAATTCTTATGATTTCTAAAGAATGCTGATAACTCTACTCAATTGGCTTCTTTTTTCAAAATCATACATATTGAACCTTGGTATCAATAGACTTGTATATCAAGCTACCACAATTCAAGTTTCAATGATGAATATTTATCATGCATTTTTTAAATGACATTCAAGTTTATGGTGGTTTTGTTGTTTATATGATGTTGTGTTATATTCTAATCCTATTTCATGCTCTTATGCTGCATATATCTATTTTTTATTTTTACATGTTTTTTTACTAACAAACCCAAAACGAACCGAACCACCCCCAAAATTTTTTTATCCGATCTAGCAAACCAAACCTTTGAACCCAAATAGGTAACTTAGTTTGTAAGTCAGTTATTGGGAGTTGGTCAGTTGTTTTGTTTGGGGGAGAGTCTTAAAAACGGTTGAGGAAGTCATTTTGGGGATTGATGAATGTAATTTTGTGAAGAATCAATAAGATCTTTTTGGGGGCAACAGGCCTAAGACCCCTTTAAAGTTGGTTTGAGTGTATTCTTTTCATTTTTTGTGAGTTTTTTTCCAAGTTTTGTTAAGGCGAGTAGTGAACCTAGATTTTGCATTTTTGAGTAAATTATGAATTATTGAAGCCCTCCACCTATCGTACCTTTCATGTGGCTCAATGGAGAGGATGTGTGCAATATGATTTGAATGTGTACAGGTCCATTTAAGAGAGCAAAAATGATTTGTGAGTCTTGGAATTGTTGTCCTAAGCAAATCATTGCTTAAATTGCATGAAAATGGAGCTTTTAGCCTAGGGTTTGTTAAAATCAATGAGAGTGGATGAATCTCTTTAATGTTTAAGCATATTGGGATCATAATAGAGGTGTCTAAGTTAGTGGCATGGTTAGGGGAGTTGTGCAAGTGGGACTTTCAATAAACCCTATGCATTTGCATGGTAAATAGATAGTTTCATGGGACATCCTGCTAAAGGTCTTGTAGGTGTAGAATAATCTTAGAATTTGTTGTTTTATGACACAACTCAAGATTGTTTAGGGTGTTCTTGTGAAGATCAAGTGTTTAAAGGGAACTCACTTTGTGAAAGAGGGATAATTCACTAGCCTAGGATAAAGGTATGTTATTGGTTCTCAAATTTGGTCCAAAGGAGTCAAGGGTAGTTTTCACATATGTTTTCACCCCCACTCTGGATTAATCCATAGCTTGTTTGAAAGCACTTTTTTTAGGCTTTTAGCCATAACAACAAGCCAATGAACTGTTTGATAAAAAGCTTTGGGAAACATGTATGAAAAATGTGGTGGCATAGATAAGGTAGTGAATTGTTTGAAAAAATGCCTCAAAGAAATGTGGTCTCATAAAATTCCATGACAAGCAAATGCAATTCATAGTTGCTCCTAGTTATTAGTTATGTAATGTGAAGTAATTGCATAACTACTTAGGTTGACTTTGTAAAAACTATATTGTAATTGAATTTTTTTCATCTATCAACATCTAGTTATTAGTTATGCAATGTGAAATAATGCTTTGAGTTTGAAAGATGTTCAATGCAATGTAATCAGCGATATGAATATAAAGTACCCAATACAACCATTCTTTTTTATGCTCTTGCACATTGATATTTAACCATTGCTCACTTGATTAAATTTTCAAAGAGTTTAATCATGCACATGAGGAAGAAATTAAATTTTGATTGTCAACTTCTATATATCAAATTATCCAATAATCTTGAGTGTATCTCCATATACAAAAATGGCATCAGCGCCAACTCAAAGAAAGTTTTACAAAATGTGGCATATGCCATCTCGATGTCTATTCAAAATTTACATGCCAAAATGTCTATCTCATCCTAAACTACTGGTGGATCATCAAAATTGAGCCTCTTTATAGCACTCGTTGGCTTTAAAGGTAGTTGCACAAGAAAAATTCAAACCACAATTGAGATTAGTTATACTATATGATTTCAAATTGAATAATTAACATCAAAATCAATATACATTGAATTATAATTGAACTCTAAAATTGTAATCTTGATTACCTGAAATATTTGTCTCTTCAAAGGCTTAGGAGTCCTAGAATATGCCCCTCTCAAAGAACCAAACAAACCAACTTTTGTAATTTCAATCTATATATGTGAACAAAAACATAAAATTGATCCAAGTTAGCATACAATTGTCGGTAATAGGAACGTATAAATACCAAACACAAAATAAAATAAACACATACCTCTTTAGGATGATCTTTTTCTTTATCTCCTTTAGGTGTTTCAACACCTCCTCCTTGAGGTGTTTCAACACCTACTCCTTCAGGTGTTCCAATATGTACTCTTTCAGGTGTTGTGGCACTTGTCAGCAACGATGTATAGATAATATCTTCCTGTACATAAAAATGACAAGTACATATGAAACACCAATCTATGTCGATGTATGTATAATCAATATAATATCTTAAAAATATTAATTCAATTGAATTTGAGTTCAATTACCTTCCCCTTATCTAACATTGCACTTCCATAATCTAGACAAGGATGCACCTTGCTCGCACTTGTCAACAATGATGTATAGATCATAACTTCTTGTACATAAAAATGACAAGTATATATGAAACTACCAATCTATGTCGATGTATGTATAATCAATAAGATCTTAAAATTCTTAATTCAATCGAATTTGAGTTCAATTACCTTCCCCTTATCTAACATTGCACTTCCATAATCTGGACAAGGCTACACCTCGCTCGCACTAGGTATTTCCTACAAGAGGAAAATAAGATAAACATATAAGTTATTATATAATTTCATTTATGACAATTCAAATGACAAGAAAGTATATAGTAAAAAAATGTAAATGAGTGAGTGCGAAAATATATATTGTGTGTGTGTGTGTCGAGGCCAAATGAAATGGCCCTAAGGGTGCTATTAGTCACCTGTGCGAGCTCCTTCTTAGACATTAACTGTTAAATAAACCATGTAAATAAATATTAGTACATTATACTATCTGTTATGAATATTCATTTAAAAAAAATGCAAGTTATGAATTTACAACTTAAATCTTACCTGTGTCACTATTCCAATGTCCCCCTCTCTAGTAGGAGAGGACTCTGTAGGGTGCACTCCACTCCCCTATGTCTTATCTATAATGTCCACATTATGGAGGTCATAATCAAAAGTGTCCAAGGGATGCTCGACGGGTTGTACAAGAGGGCCCAATCATATCTGGCAATAGATGGAGCAAGTATGTGGACCTAATGAGGATGATGCAATAGCACTTGAGCCATCGCCAACATCACTAGAATTTGGCTGAGCTACTGTAGAAGCATGTGAAACCAAAGGACCACTCAAAGAGTGAATAACCTAGATAGTTTGTGTGGCTACATCCTGCAATATCTGGATGATATACTAGAGGTGGCGGAGGAGGGGGAACATATGGGTGCAGGACTACTCTAACTACCCCTGGTCTATCCTGGGGCATACCTCCACCAACACCATAGAAGGGTTTAATGTCAAAGTAATTGACATGATGCCCTAATACAAACTCAACATATAATTTTTTAATAAAGTAAAATGGTATATCGTAATTGTTGTTTAGTGGTTTATCAAAAACCATACACCAATGATCCCAAAAAGTTATCTACAATGTCCCTATGCGTGTACCATTTTATAGAAAGTTTTGGTTTATTAACACTAATTGGTAAACCAGTGCAAGGGGGTTAACAAATAAAGAGGCTATTTGGGATTTGGTTATTCACCAATTAATTCTTCAATTGATGGCTGCAAAGGTGGTGGAGCGTTTGGCATTTGTGCATTTTCATTCTCAGCTGGTGGATCATTTGGAAATTGTGCATTTTCATTCTTAGCAGCCATAATGCCTAATTAAAGTTAAAAAATAATTAATCTAATTTAAATTAGATAGTATAAATGAAAATATTGTAAAAATACCTTAGTTTTAAAAAAAATGAAAAAAAACCCTACTTTTAACAAAAATCTATAAAATTCTCTAATTTTTAATACAAATACATAAAAAACACTATTTTTAAATCAAAATCCATTAAAAAAAAATCATTTTTAATCAAAATCCATAAAAAATATTCATTTTTAATCAAAATTCATTCTAAACTCAAATTTTTCATAAAAATTCAATCAAAAACCCTATTTTGAAAAAAATTGTAAAAAACTAAAATTCATAAAATTTTGATCTAATTCAAAATTTGATCAAAGCAAAGAAAAATCTAAAATCTAACCTTTTCAAAATGGATATCGGCTAAATCCGATATCTATTATGTGGAGATCCTCCTCACTGTGCGCTCGTGGCCTGTTTGTGAATGTGAAATGATTTTAACAGGCTTGATATATATATATATATTCCTCAAATGGGATATACAATTTGGAGATCTTGGTTTGGGCATTGCTTTGGAGGTGTGTACTGACACCCAAGCCACAAAAAAGTCAACTCGGCATTTTCGCATTTTTGGGTCGATGAAAAACATAATTTTTTTCCCATTTGCTACTTTTTCACCCATTATGATCTTGCACATACCAACATATATTTTATTGATCTATAGTTCTTGAATTTGAATCTAAAATTTTGGTTGATTATTTTAAATCAAAATCTTCCTCTCACTTCAAATAGTTGTAACTAAATGAACATAAAAAAGACATAAACACCCTCATTCATGGTTTCAATGTTTTTTAGTGGAATTATCTTAGAAACAAATTAAATCAAGTTGCTAGTTTCTTGGCTAGATTAGCTTCCAATTAGAATAACACTAAGGTTGATACTAAAAACTTCCATGATTTCCATATCTATGAGAAATCACTTTAGTGATTTTTTAGTGCTTCCTATAATGCTTCTTTGGATTTGTGATTATTGCTACTATGTTTCTTTCTAGTGTGCAAATTCTTATGGTGCTCTTTTTTGTTTATTTAACTATACTTAATTCTATTTTACTATTTTAAAATAATTTTCCTTTCGGTCTAGTTTTTTAACATAGGGTTAAACATTAATTCTAATACCCAATACAGGTACACATTTTCAAGGGAACAAATTCGCATGTCCTATTTGTGAGGTTTAAATTCCTTATTTCTTGTTAATTGTTTATTTTCAATCTATTCAAATTTTCTTGATTATTTGAAAGTGATGTGTCATAAATCTTTTTAAGACAAACAAAGCCTACTTTATAGTCAATTATTATTTTAACATATTTTTAATGCCTATACATTAAAAAAATGTATTTGAATAATTCACTTCCCTAAATTAAAATCTTAGTAGTACTTTTTTTTTCCTTTCAAACTTACATTCCTACTAAACCAATTTTCATAATTCAAATATTAAATATTTTTCTATTCAAAATAAAATAACTATTTTTTCTTTTTATGTAAAATAACTTTAAATAAATGGTAGAACTATATTTTTTAGTTTCCCATCAGTTCACTTCAATGTATCATGTGTCAACATCCATGCCCCAGTGCATTCATATTCATAAAAGCCCTCTGGTAAGCCCTACTTTTTCACCCTGTTACTAGAAAATCTTCACCCAGCATGTTAAGAGAGTGGAAGAGGCAATGAAATTATGTAACTGATGAGTGGAGGAATAAGTGATTGTTAGGTAGTTATCATCAGCCAATGCATAATAGAAAGTAAACATTGTGAAGACACTGCATAAAATGATAAAACATATCAAAGCTAGAAATACAATGTAGTAATGTATGCAACTATTGAAAATAGGTTTATTGATTCATTTTGAAAATATTTTAAAGTAAAAAAAAATATTTAAAATATATTGTATTATATATTTATTTACATATCAAATATACTGATGTAAAAAAATATTGATATAAATTAACATTTTTTATAAATTAAAATTATACAATTATTATAATATATGATCCTTACCTTAGTATGCATGTGAATAATACAAATCATGCATTTTAATGTAAAATCTATAATAAATAAAATTGATAGATAAATATAATATATGTAGTGAGGATAATTTCTCACAATCTATTTGTGTTACAAATTAAGAAACATCATTAAACATTCACATACAAGTAAGTAGAAACTATAAAATTTCTTTATTAGTATTAAATTGCATAATCTCAAACATTTCCATTCTTTCCAAACATGAAATAAGGAATGTCTAAAATTAGTTCAATGTGTTTAGCCTAATTCTACATCTAAATCTAAGTCTAAGTTTAAGTTTGAGTATGAGATGTGATATGATATAAAGGATTATCATACAATTACAAGTGGTGTGGGGTAGGCCCCTTAGTTTGGAAAACTAAGATAAGAGGATGAGGTCATCATGTATAGGGTTGTTGAACCATGAAAGTAGTATGACCATCATGATCTATACAAATATGAAATCATGTAAAATGATAAATATAATGTGGATAATATTTCCCCTCAAGTTTAATAGTTTCTTTATTGTAGATTTAATTTGTGAGTGTATAATGAAATATGTTGATACTCTAATTTTGTTTTATCATATAAACTTGGAATCACTTTCCTATAGATTCTTACAATCTAGTTACTCCTTGTAAGCTATTTTTAGTGACACTTTATATTTTAGGACCTCTCAAGTATTTCATTTATATAATATTTTTAAAATAAAATTGTTTGTGTAACTTACAATAAATGGATTTTTAATTCTTTTGTTCAAATTTAATTATATATAAAATTTGATATCTTTAATTATTAAGTTTTATATATGCATTAGCTTTTATAATTTTTATATCCAATGTCATTATCTTGTTTATCACATGATAGTAGGCATTTTTGGTAGACTATTAAAAATATTTTAAAAATGAAATAGTAATTATACTATATTAGTGTTGAGAGGATATCATTATAATATTTCAAAATAGTTGAGGGAAGTTTGGGGTCAATAATTTACTTTAATTATGTGTTTTATATTTTTTAATGCATAGTTGATAATTTCTAAAGATGTTTAAGATTAAGGGGGCATCTAAAATGGCTATGTACTTTAATTTGTCTATATCAAATTGTTAAATCATATTAAAAAATTGTTGATGTGATTTGTGAAAAGTGCAAATAAAATAAATATAAATATAAATAATAAAAAATTGTGAATTTATTTTTTATTTTTTTATATAAATAATTTTTTTATATAATAATAATATAATTAAATTTTTAAAAAATATTAAAATAAAATAACAATTTATTTTAGTATTTCTTTTAAAAATTAATTATTCACAAAATGATTGTTTATTTTAATAATGTTGATTGTTTTGGTAAAATAAATAATATATTTTAAATATTTTAATAGATTAATTAATTTTTAAATATAAATTGATTAAAAAGAGAAGCTTGAGAAAAACATATTTCAATATATTTTATTTAGATTTTTTGAAAAGATACATACTCTAATATAAATAAAATTATATTATATTATGATTACAATAGATTTTGTGGAATTAAATTTTAAAATATATTAATTTTTTATTTTTTTAACTTATTTAAAAAATTAGATAAAATTTCAAATTAATTATGAAATAAATAAATTGTAAAAAATCATAAGCAATATTTTTTATTTATCTAAATATTATTAATAAAACCTAAGTATTTTAATTGAAATCAATGATATGTTAATGTCTTTCATTAAAAATTTAGATCTTTTATTTATGGGCATGCATGGTCGGGTAGCACATTTTTGGGGGCTATATAACCTTTGCGCTATGGAGGCCACAATTTGCACCGATGGGTCCATGGGCATCCCTAACTTATTAAATTTGTAATATCTAGATATTAAGTAGATATTAAGTAGATCTATAAAAAATTGCATAAATTTAATAATTCCTTCGCATGCATTTTTGTCTACTAGATAGAAATTTTAATACCAATATTTAGTGTATTAAAATCTAAAAACTAGATATTAAACTAGTTAATTTATTCCAAGTTGATTATGGGCAACCATTTAAATCTACCTTTTAGGCATAATTTTTTTTTTTTTTAGGTTTTAAACTAAAAAACCATTTAGTGTAATATCTAGTACCCTAAAAAATATAGATAATAATATTTTTGAACATGTATTTCACATGCAAATTTGAAATACTAAAATTTAAATCCTCGTCATTTTTATTTGATATAGTTTTGTTATGTTTATAAGGAAATAAAACATTCTTGTATAAATATTTAACGTAAAAAAAAAAAAGGTAAAATGCATAATAATAGTGGTTAGTGGGAAGGGAGTTAGCTTGAAACCATTTTATTTGATATAGTTTTGTTATGTTTATAAGGAAATAAAACATTCTTGTATAAATATTTAAGGTAAGAAAAAAAGGTAAAATGCATAATAATAGTGCTTAGTGGGAAGGGAGTTAGCTTGAAACCATTATGAAATTTTAAATTTCAAGTGGATCTTTTGGAGGTGCAAAACTAACAAAAACAATATTTAAAACAAGACAAAAGTAGTATTTAAAATAAAATGGTAAATAATAAAAATAGTATTTTAATTAATGTTCAATAATATTTAAATTTTACACTATTTAAAACATATTAATTTTTATAACTATAATACTATTATTGGTTTAAATCAACTAAAACAATAATAAAAGGAAATTTTATTAGTTTAATAATTCTCTTATCAACTTTCCCTTATTTTATCAATAGTTAACTAATATTAAATTCCATTAGGGAATTATGATTTTATAGGGAAATAATAGGAGTTAGATATTATGACACGTAAAATATATTGTGCATTTGATCATGACTTACTAACATCATTTATTCCTAAATCATCCTTCAATCTAACCATTTAATCATCATTTCTTAGTTAGGTTATTGCAGATTTGGGCTTGGAGCTCTCACCATTCATCATCAAAAGTGGCTTGCAATCATAGGAATTGGGAAAGGGCCAATTTTCACATCAAATTGGCACCAATTCCCCCATAGGATCAAGAGTTTGCTTTTCTAATTAGGATTTTATCTTGTTTTTGTCATTTGCATTGTTTTCTTCAATATTTTCTTCCTAATTTGAGTTTGTAAATGGATTTCATGGGGAATCTTGTTTAGACTTGCAATATCTAACTTGAGGTGTTTATTCTCTTTGTTTTGCAGGTACCTAGGTTGGGCTTCACACAGAACTAATATAAAAATAATATCTAACTAAAAAATAGAAAATATTTTCCTTATAATAACCTTTATTTTACTATTTTCCCTATAGATATTGTAGGGTAATAATATATATTTAATACCAAAAAAATTCTACTAAAACATTATTAAGATAATTAGTTAAAACCTTAGATATTAAGTAGTATTTAATACTACTTTATGTTTAAAGTTAGTATACATAATGAAGGGAATTGGGTTTTAACTAATATATAAAAAGTATAATTATACCTTTTACTTAATAGTTATTAAGGGAAAATCTATCTTTTACTTACAGTATTTAAAGTAGTTTTAAAATACTAAACCTTAACTAAAAAAACTCCCTTAGATATTAAATCTAGTTTATATATTAAATTTTATAATAGATATTTTTTTGGAATTAGATTAAAATACTATAATACATCAATTATAAGTACTTATTAATGATATTAAAAATAGATAAGTTTTTCTTAGATATTTTTATAGTGGACATTTTTCTAGTTAATAATGTTATTATTTTAGATATTAAGGTTTTTATAATAGATATAGTAAAAATTTCTATTTTTAATAAGGGAGTTGGAAATTATTTTTATATTGGTTAGTGAATTATTTCCTATTTTTATTATAATAATATAAGGGTTTGGAATTGCTATTTTTTTTATCAAATAATAATTTATAAAGGTTTAATATAAAGGGAGTTTAATTAAGGAATTATCCTAATACTTTTCTTTTTTTTGCTAACCATTATTTTTATGTTTAAATCCTCATGATAATAGTAACCAATAATATTAAATAGGTACCTAAAATTATTAATCAAATCTATTATGTACTAATACCCTAATAGTTTAGTCTATTATATAGGTTTTTTGTGTCTAAAAGTACTTAAATATTATTTCAATTTTATATTAGGATTTAACTAAAAAATGTACTTTTAGATTTATTTTTCTTTTTAATTTTTGGAATTGATGTATTATAGATCTTTTAAAGATTTATAAGTAGTTTTTTTAATTTGATAAATTATTTTTATTTACCCAAAATTATTTACTTTTTATCTACTTAATATCTACCTATAGAAGCAGAAATGAAACCAAAGGATCCAAACGCAAAGTGGAAAATTAGGCATGAAAGGAATTTAGGTCAGAATTATTTACTTTTTATCTACTTAATATCTATTATGTACTAATATCTTAATATTTTATGTATTAGGTTTTTAGGAAGATTAAACTAAAAAACCATTTAAATCCTTTAAACACAAAAGAATTATTTTTATTAATACCAGAAATAATATCTAATATTAATACACTAACTATAAGTTAGTCTAACTAAAAAGTTTTGTCTATTATGTACTTATTAAAAGATTTTTTTTGTCTAAAAGTACTTAAATATTATTTCAATTTTATTTTAGGATTTAACTAAAAAAATGTACTTTATAGATATTAACTAGGTTTTAATTTTTTTTATTTCTTTTTAATTTTTGGAATTGGTGTATTATAGATCTTTTGAAGATTTATAAATAGTACTTTTTTATTTAATAAACTATTTTTATTTACCCAGAATTATTTACTTTTTATCTACTTAATATCTATCTATGTATGGAAAGTAAATAATTATGGGTAAATAAAAATAGTTTAAGAAATAAAAAACAATACTTATAAATCTTTAAAAGATCTATAATACACCAATTCCAAAAATTAAAAAGTAAATAATTGTTTAAAACTATTAAGTATTTTTAGTTAATTTTTTTTATTTCTTTTTAATTTTTGGAATTGGTGTGAGAGCACCGCTGGGAGACAGTAAAAGGGAGAATTCATTTTTTTAGCATGTGCTTTTGATTTATGATTCATTTACATTTTGTTTTCTTGCTTTTAACTTCTGTGTTTTTCCAGAACCTAACTTTCTTTCTCCTTTGTAGGTTGGGAATCGAAAACTAAAGGAGTATGGTGATGATAGTTTGTCCAATCAAAGTGTTTTTAAACACTTAAGTGTTTTTTCAACACTTCTTTAAGAATTTGTCATCTTTTCATTCTTAGAACACTAGTTTTCATTTGGGCTTAAAAAAAGAACCTTTCAATTTCCTTTTGCAAAGGTTAAAACGAACAATAGGATCAAAAACTTACTAGATTTCATTTATTGGATTAAAAAATTGAACAAATGTCTTTCACTTGTGATTTGGTGCTCTAAAACGAACTCACATATTACTTTGAGGATTTAAAAAGAACAAGTGTAGCTTTGTTTTTGTGAGGGATTACTTAGACTAAAGCCATTGAAAAAAGATGTATGCGCTTCTCTTGCGCTTTATAGCGATCTTGAGAATCAAAAGGCCTTTTTCATGACTTTGGGATGAGATAAAGCAATCACCTCCACACTTCGATTTGGGCTTAAAATTGAACAAAATCTTGTGTGAGTGTGAGTGGGGGCTTTGTTTCGTATATTCTCTCTCTTTGTTGCATACAAGGATTGATCGAGTTACGAATATTTTTCTTCATTTACTTTTGTTTATCCTAGAGGGAATGCCTTGGGGAAAAAGTACTCACCCAAGGGAACGACTCAACCGGTAACACTCTAAAGCCAAGAGTATTTCCAACCAGGATATAAATGTGGATATTGGACAAAATGCCAATATCACGCAGTTGATTCCGACAAGATGGATCGGAAAGGGGACTCTTGCCGTATGGGTCAATCTCCACGAACGAAAAGTCCTTACTAAAACCCATGTACTATAATTTTCCAAAATCCTTTTATCTATTTTTTGGTGCAAGAACGGTCGTTCTGAAGCCACCCCACACTTTTACGGTCTTCTAGTAGAAAAGGAAAACATTCCATGGGCGTTTCATGGGTGTTGATGCTTGGATGCCCGGTATAAGTGAGTGTTGTGGAGGGGAGCCAGCGGGGTCAAGCATCTCACCATTCGCTAGAGATAAGCGTAGCTAGACTTGTCCAAGTGGGAATCCAACAAATATTGTCTTACACATCCATAGGATTGTACTTATTCTTGGGTTACAAAATGCATTGCTTGAGTGAAAACATCATGAAAAAAAACACTTAACACCATCCAAATTTCAAATGCTTTTGAAGACAAACACAATTGACTCAATCCATATGTTATTGCTTTCCCTTGGGATTCACATCCTTAGAGGTTTCTAAATATTGGATTATATCTCAATTTGTCTCCTTAAGTAAACTATAGGAAAACCCTTGCCTTAAGCTCATTGAATTTCCACATAACATATCTTGTGGGGTTTGAAGAAATTAAGACATTGGACATCTTAGTTTGAAAACCTAATTGAAGAAAGTGTTTTTGGTAAAATAAAGACATTAAGCAAAGCTAAGCAAAATGAACTTTCATATGTGATTGAAGACTCACAACCTCAAAGCAAAAAATCATTGGTTGGAAATCTGAAAATAAATGTTCAAATGAAATAATTTCTTGGTTACAAAGGTCATTAGGAAGCATTTGCATGTTCTTCAATACCTAGGTCTAAGCAAACAAAGTGTACCTTTTTAGGTTCATCTTAGGATCAAAACATATCAAAATATATTTTTCATCCATCCTCTAAAACATCAAAAACAAATCCATCTTATCATCACCTTTTGGAAAATCTTGAAATCATCCTTAATACTAGGCTTTGTGGAAAAATCAAAATCATCAAAACCATTGAGACTAAAATCCTTGAAAATATCTATCAAAACACCTTTGGCTAGGTATGTGTAGATGCATCCTTTTGCATATACTTAGTCAAAGTTATCAAAATCATCTTGTCCAACTTAGTGTATGCAGATGAATCCTTCTTCATATGCTTAGTGAAACAAATCATCTTGTTTTGAATAGGTGTGGGTAGATGCATCCTTCTCCTCACACATATTCAAAATCATCATCCTTTGAACAAAGCTATCCCTTAGATCATCATCCAACATATTAGGGTCTTTTATTTCAAAATCTGAATCAAAATCAAAATCAAAATCAAGGACAAAATCTCAAATCCCAAATCCAAAAACAAGATCAAAATCTGCAAGTCCTAAAAGCCTAGTGTCTCATTCAAGATTTATCAAAAGCCACAACATCCATATCATCCATCCCTAATCATCACATCATCACCTTTGATCCTCAAGGCATCCTAAAAAATTCTACTTTGGGACATAAAATAGAGATCAATCCAAAGAATCAAGAGATTCATCTCCCATATTCTTGATCCTTGTTTTATGGTTCAAACGAGATCTCAATACAAGAAGAGTATGAAAGCCAACAAAGAAACACCCGCTTCAAGCGATCTTAGCCAAACAAACGTAGAAATGAATCTAGCTGAATTAAGCAATCCATTGACCCTCTCATCATTGCAAAATCTGCAAGAAGAAAATCAAGGAGAGGACCTCACCTTTGGAATGTCTCACGAAGAAATGACTGAAATGCTTCAAAATCTGGAGAATCATAAAATCATCAACATCATGATGAGACTCAACCCTTCGTTATACATGCTTGAGCTAGCAAAACAAGGGGCCAAGTTACCTTCAGATTTTGATGTAAGTACTATAGTGGAGACATCCTTTCCACCTATCTCATCCACCATCCCCATTTCATCTACACCTCCATCCCAAAACATCATGCAAAAAATCCCACATATCACAACATCGTTTGCTCCAACATAACCCAATGTCAACAAGGTAAATACATTTCTCAATGCCCTTCAATCACATCCCCTTGTTAACAATCAAAACTTGGACGCAAACACCACATTGGAACAAAACATACCCAAAAACCCATTACACAAAAATGTTCCTCTCACATTCCATCATGATCCATCATCATCATTTTTTCATGCAACACCTCAAACACCTCTTCTCACAAATTCACAAGAAGAGGGAGATACATTCGGAATAGGGGGCATCTTCGACACCACAAAATTTTCACAAGGATTCACACCCCTTACATTTCCACCACTTCCACCATTGCCATTATCATCTGCACCACTTCTTGGTTTAGGGATTCCCCCTCTACCAAGTATCAATCAAACTGCTATCCCAACCATCAATCAAAGCATCGTACTGAATGCTCAAAATTTGTTGTTGATATCGCAACAACAAACGACAAACACACAAGAAATGGCAACATTATCAAACACCCCCTTCGTATCACAAAGCATGGTCTCTTAAGGACCAACCACATCAATAGCACCATCTATCACGCAAAACATCAACACCACCTTCACAAACACTATTCCAAATCCACCACCACCCCAGCACCACCAACTTTCACCACATAAAGCCAATATGATACAACATTGCAAGCTACTTTCCAAAGAGGATACCAACAAGTTCAAAAACAAAAAGTCGTACAACAAGCCGCTCAAGATGCTCAAGCTGCCCAAGCTACACAATGTCTTTATCTTTAAATTCATCAACTAGAGTACCTACTTTTACAAATGTACCATCAAAGATTGTGATGGGCTATGAAGATTGTTGTCTAGATGTTGATGGTTGTCCATATGATTTTGGAGAAGTTAGTAGTTGTGAGAGACATAAGGAATCCTCAAAAGAATATTGATCCATGCATTTATCTTTCAACTAAATCTTAATCTCCAACTATTTTGACAAAGAATTGAGTTGGCTTTCATTACTTGAGGAAATAGAATCACCGATGCCTTTATTTTTCAACTGAACCTTTTTCTCAAACTTTTTTGACAAAGAATTGAGTTGGCTTTCATTACTTGAGGAAATGGAAGTGAGAGCTTCTTTGTTGTGTGGTACAAAAACATCTTGGACTGTCTTGAGAGTGTTGCAGTATTGGGGATTATTAGAATCTATTGAAATTGTGATCTCTTATCCATTGTAAGGGAATTTTAAGCATTGATGGTATGTTGATGGTATTACTTGCATTTCATGGATCCAAGATCGACCCAAGAGTATGTTGTATAGGTGAAATCCTTGTCTAAAACTTGGTAGATTATATCCTTTTGAACTGGTCCCACTTGAATTGGCAATATTATTAGTCCTTGAGAGGATCTTTCTTCATCGTCATAAGCTTTTATGGTGATCTTTCTTCTCAAATCTATTCCATTTTTTGAAAATCCCAATGCAGGGATAAGCTTTAAGGTACATATATTTAGACCATATCCTCCATCGATTAAACCATGTTTGACCCGATGTTTATGGATTAAAACCTCAATATGGAGTGGAGTGTTGTGTGGATGAGTGAGGGATGCATCATCATTTTTCGAGAATGATAAACATTGGGGTGTAGTTAAATGTCCCACCATGGCTTGGAATTGAAAAACTTCCAAATTGGTTAGTACTGTGGTGTCCACTAAAGCTTTTTCCAAAATATCCTTATGACATGGTGAAATTTTAAGAAGTTCTAGTATGGATATCTATGATGGAATCTTTTATAATTGATCCACTATATTGTATCGATTCAAAGAAGCAACAGGTGTTTTAGATGTACTCCCTTTCAATACAGACTTGGATTTCCCTCTTATGGTCACATTTACTGGTAGGTTGTCTTGTTTATCCTTGATTTTGATGACATTGATTTGATTATCAATTGCAGAAATGTGATTGATGGTAGTATCATAGGAATAATTCACATTCTTCCCTTTGTTGTTTGTCGAAGAGGATTCTCCTTTTTCATAGATGGGTAGAGGGTTTTTAAATGCTCCATGATCATCATTTGTTTTATGTCCTTCTATCAAAATGTCACCTCTATCTATCAAGTATTGCACCAAATATTTTAATTGCATAAAATCATTTATTTTGTGACCTTTGTTTCTATGAAAATCATAGTAATATGCATTGTTCCACCATGATGGTTTGACTCTTGGTTCAAAATATTGTGCATCTGGTAATGTTATGAGTTTGTGTGCAAGAAGCACTTTTAATGTAGATTCAAGTGATTTCCCCAAAGTTGTAAATTTTCTTTGATATGGTGGTGGAGCTAGTTTAGATTCATTGTTGTTTTGATTGTTTTTGGGTGTAGTACCTGATAAATTGAAAATTGGTTTTACATTATGTGTGTCAACTACACCATCATTACCAAAATTATTGTTTCTTGTCTAGAATTTGGATTTGTCATTGTTGTTATGATGGTTAGAAGAGTTAGCAGAGTTTTTTCCTTCGTTATAGATTTTCAATACTCCTCTTTTAACCAAGGCTTCCTCAATCTTAAGTTCATTTTCAATCAACTTTTCAAAATTGGGTGCACACTACAATTGGAGTCTATAACTTATCTAACTATTGAGATAGTCAATAAATATATCCATATTTTCTTTCTCAGGTATAGGATAGGCATATCTAGCAAATAATCATCTCCATCTTTGTAAGAATGTCAGAAATGGCTCACCATTTTTCTATTTTTTGTTACAGAGATCTTTCATGGTTATTTCATATTGAATTTTGTATGAATATTAGGAGATAAATTTATTTACTAGCTCCTCAAATGATCTAATACCTAGTGGGAGTTTTGAAAACCATTCCATGCATTGACACTCCAAACTTCTTGGAAATAATCTCATTAGATAGGTTTCTTCATGTGCAAATTCCATACTCATGGTGTAGAATTCTGTTACATAATCTTGAGGATCAGTTTTTCCATTGTATTTGTCATATTTTGGAAGTTCACAATTTGGTGGAAAAGGTATCATGTTCATATTTCTATTAAATGGATAAGGACAGATGTCTTGCAACAAATATATCTTTGTTGTTCCCCTTTGCATGTCTTGAATTTGTTGTTGAAGATTTTGCATTTGTTGAGTTAAATCATTCAATGGGTCTATGATTTGTGAGTCAACTTCTATTTTCTTGGGAGCTCCCTTCAATTAGTTGACATCAAAATCATTGGGTAGTTTTACACCTTGGTTTTCTAGCATCAGAAAGTATTTCTCTCCATCCTTTTCTAGAATTTTTCCATGAACTTGTGAAATTTAGGGTCTTGTTGAGCTTGTTGAATGTCCTCATCAGTTATCTCATCTATTTCAAGTTGATGAAATCTACGAAAAGGATTTCTTCTCCTTCTTCCATGATGGTTTGGGTTTCTATTTCTTTATAGAACTCTAAGTTTTTTATTTTTGAGCTCTTGTTAAAATGGGCATGCAAGTGAGAGTTTTGCTATACTTTGATCTTTGTTTTGGGAGTATTGATGAGTCTAGGCTAAATTTGATGTACAACATTTGTTTCATGATAAAGGATGATAGATCTTGATAGTGAAATTCAGCTAACAATCAGAAATGAGATTGGTGATTGGGCACTTTAAATTGTTTGATCCAAGTTTAGTTATAGGGATTATACTTGCAAAATCCAATTTCAAGTTTAAACCAATGTTTTAATGAGTGATCTCTACTCTAAAAAGGGTCCCTAAATATTATTTGAGTTGTCGAACAAAAGTTCAATTTAGCTCTTTGTTTGAGCATTAGGTGAATGTGCTAAAATAGGTTGTATATGCATTGAAAGTTGGGGTAAATGTGCTAAAACAAACCCTATATGCGCTAGACTATCAGTTAAATGTGCTAGAATAGAAATCCTATACACTAAAAGATGAGAAAAATGTGCTAGAACATACCCTATATGTGTTAGACTATGAACTCAATGCATTGAAACAAGAAGTTTATGGGCTAAACTAGAAATGTCGCCATTTTGAAAGTTTTCCTAGTTTTCTTGTTTTTGAATCAGTGAATTAAGTTTTTTTATGGATGATCTTTTGAACAATGATTTCAAACATAGAAGTAGTAAAATAGTTGTTTCATCCTATGATCTAAACATCAAGTGTCTATTCTAGGATATGGTCTGATCCCTTTGATTTCCATTGGTATTGAACAATAGCAAATAGATCAGTCAAACTCTTCTAATGTCAAGGCTCATTAATAAAATCATAGCTCACAGCTTGGAACTATGTCAGCTCACACAACCCTATCACCCCCTAGAGAGCACCCATGTTTTTTCCTTTTCTAGGTCTTAACCAAAGTCGAATCCTCCAATTTTGGCCAGAAATCCCTGGTAGTTATATGGTGAGCATTTTGGGGGAAGATTCTTGCCTCCCCTGGCACTGTGAATATTATAATGTTCAAAAATTGACTCAGCTTGGATACTACACTTAAATTTCTTAGTAATGGTTTATGTTTAGTGTGGAAAATGATAAACTCCCTCAGGAGGCCTCCCGACCTCTAGAACAAAGGCTTTACGTATCTCAAGGATACTAGGGGAGGGGTAACAATGCACACTACCATTGAATGTGATTTTCATCACAATTCACATTTGATTATAGTGGGTTGGAATGCTTGGCTTTAGCTATTCCCACTTAGGTCATTCCCTCCTTTCGAAGTAGGGGGGCAGGCCTACTAAAGGTGTTATTGCAATAAACTAAAAGAGTGAGTTTGGAATTTTGGTCACCAAGTAAAGGGGAGATCATAGGCATATCACTTTGCAAACACAACATACATGGTGTTCTTTAACTTTGTAATTAAACTAGATGCCTAATTTAATCAAAAGCAAATAAATCTAGCCCCTACAAACATTATTATTAGTTTTAGATATGTCTTCAATAGTGTATAAAGTATCTACAAAATAGAAAGATATAGATCAATCCCCCAAAATTTTAAATTTCTACAAATAAAGGTGTATGTGCTAAAATAGAGAGCATATGCACTAAAATATTTAGTATATTCGTTATTAAACACATTCAATGCTCTATTCTAGAAAATAGAAAAGGGAAATCAAATCTTGTATATGCGTTGGAAGAGGAGGTAGATGCATTGGTTTGGGCTGCATATGCACTATAACAGACCTTGGATGTGTTGAAAGTCACCACCTATGCACTGAAACAGGTTGTGGATGTGCTACATCAAAATTTACAAATAGACCTATTGACGAAAACTTGCCAAAAAATATTAAAAATGAGGCTAGGCCCCACGGTGGGCGCCAATTTTATGTGTGTATGTAAATAATGTGAATAAGAAAATAAAACCTATACAACACACCAATGAAACATTATATCAAGGAATTAAAACAATAATCAAATTAAAACAACAATTCCTCAATGGCGTCTCATTGTCCTCTATCTCCAAGGATTCTTTAAGTCATTTTTCTCTCAGATTGTTTGTGCAAATGACTTTCTAAATGACAACCTAAAGAATGAGAGATGTTAGAAATGCAAGACATGTTTCCTACATTACATTATTGATAAACTAGTTGTCAATGATATGCAAAGATAATAATGTTGCTATGATGTTGCTAATGAAAATGATATGATTAAAATGTTGTAATTAAGACGATACTAATGAAAATGCTATGATTAAACTACTGGATGCTAAAAATATACTACTAAAATGCTCACTAAAATGACTATGCTAATTAAAATTTTGCAGAGTTGGTGTAGGAGCACCTTGCTATTTAAATGCCTTCAATAGGTAAAATTTTAAAATTTGAATTTTCCAATGTAAAAGCATTGTCAAAAGGTCATGTAATGGTCCATTCCATATGTAAATGAGTTATCAATAGGTATCTAGGAGGTTTAAATAAAGTAAAATGTAAAACTTGAAAAAAAAATGCAAAAGTTGTCAAGAATGCAAAAGAGGCAAAAAGCAAAAAAAATCAAAAGATGAAGAGTTTTGAGGGGAAAGGAAAGGTTATGGTTGGTAGAAGTATTTGAAGAGTCAGTTAATGGTTGGGAAAGATTATATAAAGCATTGTATTGGGTGAGAAAAGGTAGAACCTTGTATTTTTTAATAAAATTTTGGTAATAAAGTTCTTTGTTTATCCAATTTTCTATGTTTTCTCACTTTACCAGTCCTTGTATGGACTTTACAGCAGTCTAGTGGCCATATATTCATTCTCTTGTCTTAGTGCTTGGTGTTACAAATTTGCTAAAGTAGTTTTAAAAAGGTTCCAACATATTTGAAGGCTAATTTTTTGTAATTTGTTTGCAAACTCAGTCAAGGGTTTGAGAGTCATGTAAGGAATAGGTCTTCCATCCCACCATTATAGGATTAGTAGAATGGTGGGATGGATTGTTTAGTGTTTATTTAGTATTCTTTGAGTTGCATATGTGTTGAATAGGAATAGGGAAGGCGAAAGTATGAGGTTTGTTGCTGCTCCAAGAGAAAATACAGAGTTTTCCTTCAAGAATTTGATGGCTGCAATTGAAAATTTGATGAAAGTATATTCTAAGAGGTTGAGAGATGATTTCTAAAACATATGTAGACCTAATTAAATAGGATTGAAGAGGTGGCAGAGTATATGGAGGTTTGCAACTCTTAATTTCAATAAACCCTCACTTTTTGTGTTGTAAAAGCCTAGAAATAAGGGTTTTGTGGTATAGTGTTTTGAGGAGCCTTATAGTCCCTAAAACTGATTGAATCTTAAGATTTGAGAGATGATAAAAGACTATTTTTAGACATTTGGTGTTTTGGTGAAGATTAAGGACCACTTCATTTGTAAATTAGGCCTAATTGATGGGTTTTTGCAGCATACAGTCAAGTTTTTAGTTGTTTATTACAAAACAAGTTTATTTGATATTAAGATATGAGAACAAGTGTCAAAATGGGTCACACGATATGCTAATAGATTGGGATGGTTCAAATCATTTTGCATGATACAATCATTTTTGTCATGGGGCAGTGCTACAAAGCTTTTGGGTTTGTGATTGAAACGAAGTGTAATACTATGAATGCAGAGATCTAATTATTGTTTTTGTATTGTAACTAATCAATTAATGTTACTAAAGTTGTTTCTAAGGTTTGGAAGAGGTCTAGATGTAGTATTTATGGAAAATGTATGATTGAGCTAGGTTGATTTATATGTGTTGGGGGATGTCTTGACTACAGAGTTAGATGATCTATTGGTTCATAATTTATGCAAGTTTGTATGGGTTTATTTCAATTGAAAACATGATGTAAACAATGTCTTGAAGGTCTGATAACATGTTGGGGTAAGTTTGTCAGATTGAATGTCTTATTTCCTTGCTGGAACATAGTTTGCAAAGAGATGTTATTTTGGGAATGATAAAAGAATCTATTGGTTCAGTGTTTCTAATGGTGGTTTTGGATTGGTTTAGTCATTTTAAAGTTGGTTAAGTTGAATTTGAGTTTGCTAAAGGATTGGAAAATAGATGTGGTGAATTGGCTTATTGGTAGCCTTGTATATTGATAGATTTTGGAGAAATGAATAAGTGAATTCTTGGTGATTTGCGCAATGATCTTCTCAGTAAGAGTTTGGGTCTAAAGTACCCTAGATGAATTGATGGTTTGTGATAGATTCCCTTCCATCAATTTGTATCAGAGCTAACTGATTTTGATAAATTGGTTGTTGAGTTTTTGTTGGTTGGTTGTAGGTGCTTGATCCATCTAAGCTACAAAGGAAGTTTGTAGTTTTTGAGTTTGTGCAGGTTGAAAAGATAACTTGGTTGTTCCCAAGAAAATTTAGAAGAAAGTTGAGAGAAGTTGGAAGTAAGGAGGAACTTGCTTGGTTTGCTAAGTTGTTGAGTTGTGTTGTGAGGTAGTAAGAAACAGATGGATACCTATCTGAAGAAGAGCTTGATTTTGCAGCCTAAAGAGTAATCCACTGATGGGAGTAGTTGAGAAGATGAAAAGGTGATTGATCAGAGAAGGTCAAGAATGAATTGTGAAAGAAAGAGGAAAGTTTGCAAGGATAGTCCTGTGTCCTTGGTTGAGGAAAAGTTGATGAAAATTTGAGAGTTGTGAAAGGGAAATCCTGTGTCCTTTAGAGGGAGAAAAGTGATTGTGAACCTGATGATAGAAAAGAGAGATGGAAAAAAGGAAAAGGAAAAGACAAAGTGAAGGAATGAAGACAAAGAATGGAACCAAGACAAGACAAAGATTCAGAGAGACACATAGAGGAAGCAGTCCAAGGAAGATTTGAAGTTGTTTTGTAGGTGAATGAACAAGCAAGATTGAAGCAATATGTTTCTAAGGGACTTGGAAAAAAAATATGTTGGTTGGTTGTATGTTGCAGGAGCACCTTGCTCTTTAAATGCCTTCAATAGGAAAAATTTTAAAATTTGAATTTTCCAATGTAAAAGCATTGTCAAAAGGTGATGTAATGGTCCATTCCATATGTAAATGAGTTATCAATAGTTCTCTAGGAGGTTGTAATAAAGGAAAATGTAAAACTTGAAGAAAAAAATGCAAAATTTGTCAATAATGTAAAAGATGCAAAAAAGCAAAAAAAAATCAGAAGATGAAGAGTTTTGAGGGCAAAGGAAAGGTTGTGGTCAGTAGGAGTAGTTGAAGAGTTAGTTAATAGTTGGGAAACATTATATAAGGCATTGTATTGGGCGAGAAAAGGCATAACCTTGTATTTTTGAATAAAATTTTGGTAATAAAGTTCCTTGTTTATCCAATTTTATGTGTTTTCTCACTTTACCAGTCCTTGTACATAATGTATAATAGTTTAGTGGCCATATTTTCATTCTCTTTTCTTAGTACTTGGTGTTAGCAATTCACTAAAGTAGTTTTAAAAAGGTTCCAACAAATTTGAAGCCTAAATTTTTGTAATCTGTCTACAAACCCAGTCAAGGTTTTGAGAGTCTTGTAAGGAATAGGTCTTCCATCCCACCATTATAGGATTAGTAGAATGGTGGGATGGTTTTTTTAGTGTTTATTTAGTATGCTTTTAGTTTCATGTGTGTTGAATAGGAACATTAAAGGTGAAAGTATGAGGTTTGTTGTTGCTCCAAGAGAAAATACAAAGTTTTCCTTCAAGAATTTGATGGCTACAAGTGAACATTTGATGAAAGTATATTCTAAGAGGCTGAGAGATGGTTTCTAAAGCATATTCAGATCTAATTAAATAGGTTTGAAGAGGTGATAGAGTATATGGAGGTTTGCAACTCTTGATTTCAAAAAACCCTCACTTTTTGTGTTGTAAAAGCCTAGAAACAAGGGTTTTGTGGTATAGAATTTTTTGGAGCCTTATAGTCCCTAAAATTGATTGAATCTTAAGATTTGAGAGATGATAAAAGACTGTTTTCAAAAATTTGGTGTTTTGGTGAAGATTAAGGACCACTTCATTTGTAAATCAGGGCTAATTGATGGGTTTTTGCAACATACAGTCAAGTTTTTAGTTATTTATTACAAAACAAGTTTATTTGATATTAAGATATGAGAAAAAGTGTCAATATGGTTCCCAATATGTGCTAATATATTGTGATCATGGTCCAAAGTGGTTTGCATGATACACGGGCATTTTTGTCATGGGGTAGTGCTACAAAGGTTTTGGGTTTGTGATTGAAAAGAAGTGTAATATTGTGAATGCAAAGATATAATGATTGTTTTTGTATTGTAACTAATCAATTAATGTTGGTAAATTTGTTTCTAAGGTTTCAAAAAGGTCTAGGTACAGTATTTATTGAAATGGTATGATTGAGCTAGGTTGACTTTTATGTTTTAGGTGATGTCTTGACTATAGAGTTAGAAGAGTTGTTGGTTCAAAATTTATGCAAGTATGCATAGGTTTATTTCAATTGGAAACACGATGAAAACAATGTCTTGAAGGTTTGATAACAGGTTGGGACAAGTTTGTTAGATTGAATGTCTTATTACCTTGTCAGAACATAGTTTGCAAAGAGATGTTATTTTGGGAATGATGAAAGAATTTGTTGGTTCAGTGTTTTTGATGGTGTTTTTGGATTGGTTTAGTAATTTTAAAGATGGTTAAGGTGAATTTGAGTCTGTTAAAGGATTGCAAAATAGATGTGGTGAATTGGCTTATTGGTAGCCTTGTATATTGATGGATTTTGGAGAAATGAATAAGTGAATTCTTGGTGATTTGTGCAATGATCTTCTCAATAAGAGTTTGGGTCTGAAGTACCCTAGATGAATTGATGCTGTTGATAGATGCTCTTGCATCAAGAGTGTAATTTCTATAAATGCTCATCTCTCTCTCTCTTTTTACTATAAATGAGGGCCTATTTATAGATTTTCCAAGGCATGAGCCTAGGTGGTAGAAATCAATTGTCTGGATTCAATATGGAGAATGGATGGTTGAAAATGAAGAGGTTAGAGAGAAAAGGGGAAGTGTGTTCCCTACATACGAACAAACTACCAAGTGTGAAGAGGAAATAAATGGAAATGAAGGCCAAGTGTCCCACATTAGTTAGAGTTTATTAATGATAAATGCCAAATTAAATATTAGAAATATTTAATTTCTTGAGGCACATGATGATGTGGAAGGTGGGAAGAAGTTAGTAGACATGTGCTTAAATTCAAATTTAACGAGAGGAGGTTAATTAAATAAAACAAACTAATTAAATTTGTTCATTTAATTAACATATGAGGAAAATGATTTAGGATAGGAAGAATTAGAAAAAAATGAACTATATAAATAAAATTTTCAATTTATTTATAAGTAGAAGAATTAAAGATTATTAATTGAATTACTTGTATTTAATTAATTCTCTAGACCAAATTTGAGTATATACAAGAGGTTTGAAAAATAGAGAGAGGTTATTGTAGAGGGACTCTACATGATCCTATACCTTTAGAAAAAAGTGTTTCTAAGTGCCATAATTTTTGAGTAACCACTAATCAAAGTTTATTGCCCTTTCACACTTCGGTGTCTTAAGAGAAATTGTAGGTGCAATGTAGCCCAAAACATTTCGACATGTTCTGGTGTGAAACATTAGATTTCCTAGCATAGACCTACCCACCCAAATGTGTTGGAACTGTCATTTTGGTCACATAATGAATAGAATAAAAATTACACCACCTTACCACTTTACACTGCATGCATCTAACACTTTTTCCATCGATTGAAATCTTGTCACAACGGGAAAATAGATTGGAGGTATGAAAAACTGAGAGCAGTTATTATAGAGGAATCCTACATGACCTTGTACCTTTAGAAAAAATGTTTCTAAGTGCCACAGTTTTTGAGTAACAACTCATCAAATTTTGTTGCCCTTTTGCACTTTGGTCTCTTAAGAGAAATCATCAATGTAATGTATCCCACAATGTTCTGACATGGAAGGGTGAAAAACAAGACCTTTCCTAGCATAAACCTACCCACCCGAATGTGTTAGAACTATCTATTTTGTCACATGATAAACAAAATGAAAATTACACCACCTTGCAACTTTACACTGCATGCATGTGATGCTTTTTCCATTGATTGAAAACTTGTCACCATGGTTAAATGGATTGAAGGTATGAAAATTTGAGAGAGGTTATTATAGAGGGATCCTACATCTTCAAACTAAAATTTTCTAAGTGCCATGATTTCTGAGTAACAGCTCATCAAAATTTGTTGCCCTTTCACACTTTGGTCTCTAAAGAGAAATCATCAGTGCAATTTAGCCCGCAATGTTTCAATATGCAAGGGTGAAAAAATGACCTTTCCTAGCATAAACCTACCCAATTAGATGTGTTGGAGCTATCTATTTTGTCACATGATGAACAAAACAAAAATTACACTACCTTACAACTTTACACTGCATGCATCTAATGCTTTTTCCATCGATTGAAAACTTGTCACCATGGGTAAATGGATTGGGGGTATGAAAAACTAAGAGAGGTTATTGTAAAGGAACCCTAAATGACCATTTAACTTTAGATGAAATGTTTCTATGTGCCATGGTTTTTTATTAAAGTCTTTTCAAATTTTGTTACCCTTTCACACTTTGGTCTCTTAAGAGAAATCATTGGTGCAATGTAGATCAAACCGTTTTGGCATGTAGTGATGCGAAACAATATATTTGAGCTAGTTGGAGATTATGGAGAGTGGTGAAGGCTTTGGAAGACTGAGTGGTTGTAGTGGAAGTGATGCAACCATCATAGAAGATTTTACTGCTTTAATAAATTTAAAGATGAGATCAACAACTCCACGACATTATGAGAAATGCCTTATCATTTCAATGGTGATGTTGTGATATTGTGGGGAATTCCTTGCCATTTCAATAGCAGTACTGTGACATTATGAGGAATGCCTTGTTTTAATAATGGCATCATGACATTATGAGGAATTCCCTGTTTCAATAGTGGCATCATGACATTATGAGGAATGCTTTGCCATTTCAATAGGTGGTGTTGCCTCTACTTCATTCACTTGCCATTGCTTCACCTCAATATTGTGAGATAGGTAGGAGTTGCAGGCTCTTACGCAACATAGTTCATCCTAGTGTCTTCATTAATTATCTTGTGTTAGAATATTTTTCTTGGTTTTGACTGACTTACTCTTTGATGATTGATTCACCCTTTTCACTCCATTAACGATTATTTTTCTCTTAGAGAGAAGATGTAGATTGTTGGAATTGCATAAATTTTACTTCTTATATAGTTTCCCCCCTCTACTATTTATGAGCAATATGATTCAATTTTTATACATCTTAAGATGATTTTGTCTCAAGTTAATGAAATTTCTTCTGTGAACACCAATAAGACATTCAAATCTAGGGTTTACAAATTCTAACTAGTTTTTGTAAATGAAAGCTTAAATGACTTAGTTGTTGAAGATTATGTTTTGATTTGTAGATTTTAGATAGCATACTATTTAAACTTATAGTTTGTTGAATGTTATACAGTAGGGTAGGGGCACTAATAGAATGGAATTTTTAGAGCATAACATTATAAATAAAATGTTATAAATATAATTTAATTTTCTACATAAGTAAAGTTGAAATATGACAACGAAAGGTCCAACTATCAACTGGTCATTCCCAAGTGCTAGTTGTTACTATTTCCAATCAACTGGGCCAAAACCTAAATATTAACTTTACAATTGAGATTGAATAAATAGAAGCACATGATAACCCCATCTTAGAGAAGAATCTTTAAAATATCAAGAATAAAATCAAGATAGAAAACAATATAAATATTGCAAATGATTCATGTTTTTCAAAAAAAGTGAATGTTAACATGGATACATCAATCTTGCAATATAAGAGTCCATTCAAAGTTAATGAAGGGGAATAAATATGCATATAATCTACCCAATATTCATTATATATGTGTAAAAATGTTGCAATAAGAAAATGAGAAAATTTAAGTTAAACAGGGGCAGTAAGTCCTTCCTATGCCATATGAAATTTGGAACCATCACATGATGCTTATCACATTATTTTATGCTCTTGGACTATTCCTTACCCAACTATATGTACTTAGTTTATTTCTATTTCACCTCTAGGGGTATATTTTCTTTCCATTTTCCTATACTAAGGAAAAAAGTATTTACCTTGATGTTAATCTCCTATGTACATACACATTATATCATACTTCTTTACCCTTATTGGGAGTGAAATTCTATGTCTTGATGATTATCTATTTTCTATATGATTTTCATAGTTATCATGAACAATATATATTCATTGTTACATGTTGCTATCAATGTGTGGTAATGGAAAAAGTATCCCTTTTTCTTTTCCCTTATTTGTTTGGCCCTTCCTTGTGAACTAGGCTTAATATTGCCTTGATTTAGTATTGTAATGTGTTTAACACATTCACATTAGGTCTTGAACCCTTGTGAATTAATGAACATAAATGGTATGTTGCTAAATTGTTGTGAAGTGTTGTAACTCACTTCCAAAGTTTCATAAGGTCTTATATATTAGTTACACCTAATAAACCTACTTTTAACTTTAATCTTGCCATATTTTAAAGTTTTGTAAAGTGTTGTAACCCACTTTCACACTTTTCTACGCTTGTCATTAATAATTGGGCTTTCTTATGCTTTAATTGGCATTATTTTACATCCATAAGCCTCATTGTCATGACCCTTTTTTTGTTAAAACTTTAGACATATTATAATTTTTTGTGGTAATATTATGTAAGTGGTTTTATACAATTAATTTATGTGTGAAGAAGGTAGGGACTAAGTAAAAAAACAAAAAAATTATTAAATAAATACTCCTAAAAAGGAACAAATAAAAGTTAACAATATTAATAAATAAGTGTTTCATTAATAATTTCAGCACATGGTGTTGGCAAAATGGAAAAATAAGGAATAAAATAATTTTGAATAAAAATTAAGTCATTATGTGACAAGTGTCCCCATCATATCCTAAGCATTATTAATTAGCACAATCTATCATTATACTTAATTAATTAAATTAGCCACTTTCCTAAGTCACATTAATTAATATAATACATCATTTAATCTAATTAATTACGATTAGGGAGATGTCACTATCTTCCATAATCCATTAATCAATTAATCCTAGATTAATTGATTAATTAATCTTCATTATCATTTTCTCAAATTTAAAATTTATTCTAATCTCCCTCACATGTGACTTGCATGCACAAGTCACTATCACCTTATAGCTCATCCCCACTCACCCTTGTGTGGGAGTTCACACCATGCATGTGACATTTCCTCTTTGAGCCATTTGGCTTCCCCATGTGTGAGCTCACATGGTCAAACCCCCCCTCTGTTACATGCCATAGACATGTCATTATCAAGCCACCCTCTCTCTTACGTGTCATATACATGTTAACATCTCCTCTACCCAAGGTGTGCTCACAAATCAAAAATTTAATTTAAAATTTATAATTCTCTTGCATAGGGTTATTTGGGCTTGTTTTATTAACTTTAGGGTAAAAATGAACCCCTAGGGTGAGTACCTATGGGGTGGGAGCTTATTGAGAACATAATATGACCTTTTAGTCAAAGTATGAACCCCCAAAAAGTCACTTAAAGAGGAGTGAAGATTTTTATGGTCTTGGGAAAGGTGTGGGGACTTGTCATATCCACCTCTTCCAAGGTGTGCTCACACATGTGTGAGCACCCTTGGCTCCTCTCCCCATGTCATGTGGGTCTATTTTTTAAAGTCTTCTCCTTGTGAAACTTGTCACAAGGTGAGGCTATCAATCCAAACCCCATCTTCTCAAACAATCCTAGCCATTGAATCAATCTTCAATCTTGGCCCTCCATTGACCACTCCTCAAGTCTATGAATTGAGGCCATATCTTCTCTCATCAACAATACAGGAATGCTATCTTTATGCTATCACTTTGAAGAAGGATTTTAGATAGGATTGAAGGAAGGAGAATCAAGTTGAATAAGGCATGAGGAGAAGATTTAAAAGAAGATTTGTTGCAACTCCATCAACATTCAGGTTCCCTTTCTTTTGATTTTCTTTTAGAAAACTAATTAAATGTAGAAATTAGTTAAAATCAAGGTATTGCTCTCTTCCCTATCCTTGTTTTGTAAAAAATCAAATTTTAAAATAATGTTAGAATCAATCTATTATTATTGTCCTTACCATTCTTTGTTTTTCCAAACTAAATCTAGAATGAAATTAATTTTCTTTTTCTTTTTCATCTCTAAATCGATATATTTTTAAAAAATAAATTTATTCTCATCTATGTTTATTTAAAAAGAAATAATTTTTCTTTTAATTATTTTAATGTCATTACAAATATAATTGTTTTTTTATAAAATAAAATTTACAAATAATAAATTATTATTTTATTATTGTTAAAATAAAATAAAATATATCTAAATACATATGTTTTATAATATGGGTTTTTATATTAAGTTCTTTATAACATTTAATTCTTTTAAGTTAAATTTTGAATATATATATATTTATTTATATATATATATACAGGTCTATATATACAAGAATTAATATTCTTTTAATTTAGTTAAGTCATACATAAAAAAAAAAAAAAAAATTGAAAATTAAATTTCCTTTGAAAATAAATAAATTAATAGAACTTTTGAAAGGGGTATCAATTGGATAGATTAAATAATAAATTATTTTGTTTAATTAACAATCAAAGGATGGCACTCTTTAGTGTCGATTATCTAGTAATAATTTGGTTAGATTAATTAAAGAGCAACTGGAACAGAGGTTGGTCTAAGCACAAGGGGTTGAAGACTGGTGCGGCAGCATACGAATGTAGGCGTGGCATCCCTTAGTGGGGGAGATGGCATGCTCCCCCACACAGGTTTGTGCTTGCGTGGGTACCCTCTTTGCCTCTTGTTTTTATTATTGTTTCTTGCTTTCCTTGCATGCCCTATTCGCTTGTGTTTTCTCTGTGTTAGGACTCTTCATAGCCTGGCTTTGGGTATTCCCTCCATAAATGGAGGGAGGTGCTGTTGATGATGGCCCCAACCCAAATGAAGCTAATGTTAATAGTTTAAATAACCCTTTCAACTTTGTGCCCAAGTCATTTAAGGAGGTTTTGGCAAATGGTAGTTATATGATTCCAACAGGAGCAAAGTTCTTCGTTGAGGAAATGGGTGAGGTTGGAACGAAGGAAGGTAACTTTCCCTCTGCCTCTCCCAATGATCTTGTCATTGCTCCAAATGTAGAGTTAAAATTTTTAATTTCAAATGAAAGAACTAGGTTAAAATATTCTGCAATATTTTCTGTTGTCATGGATTCAAGCAAGATCTCAGCAAGGAAATTTATAGACACTTGGTTTAATAAAATCTAGGAAAACAAATTTGGGGTTCAAGTTAGGTTTTGCAGATTGATTCAATGGGGCTTATTTGTCATCTTCCTAGCAAATAATGTAATGAAAAATAAAATTCTAGAGAAACCACACTAGAATGTGGGTGGTACATTTAGGTCCCTCAATTGGTCATTGGCAGCCATAGCAAATGAGATACTCTTTCTTGCCTGAGATGGGTAGTGTTGAAAAGCCTACAACCAAAGTTTTGGATAATTATTCCCCAAATATTGGCACCTATCATCTCTGTGATTCACATTGATGAGGCTAGGGCTACCCTGTCACATCTAGATGTGGGGGCCCTAGTATCCTTAAACCTAGTTATAGACTTTCTTGAGAATATAGTGATTAAAGAAGACAACTCTATTTTTATCTTCCCTCTTGAGATCTTCACGCGCAGAGTAGGAGAGTTGAAGACCCCATTGTCAAGGATCCTCAAGAAAATCCAATTTGTTGTAATTCCTTTACCTCTCTTTCAAAAGATGGCGGAAATGAGGTTTTCCCCTCGATGGGAGGTGTCAAATTGATAAAAACCTCTCTTTCCCATCGCCTCTCTAAGAACCCTAAAATTGTTGAGATGTTAAACACTCAATAGCTTGCAATGAGCGATATAAGATAGAGAATTGAAAGAAACTTGGCCTATAGATATGACTCTATTAATTAGCCTAAAGAAACACTTGTCAAGTTTAGAAAAAATTCAAATAGTTTCAATTTCAAATTTGTTGAATCCACTAGGGATGAGACTAGGGATGGTAATTTTCCTATGAATGGCAAGGAAATTGAGTTGGTGATGATAGGAAACCTAAAGGGGGGAAATCCTCCTGAAACCTCTACTAGTTCCCAAGAGAAAATCCCCGCCTAGGATCAAGAGGCTATAGATGGCCTATGTGAGCAATCTTTGGGTAGTGAGTGGGTTGAAGAACCCCAATTTGGCCTTAATGTTGAGGTGGAACCCCCTAGACTAACTGAGTCATCAATAGCTAAGGACTCTTTTGTCGGTCATGAGAAAACTACCATCCCCAACCTGACCCCTAGCAAATCCTTGCCAGCTACCCCCTTGGTGTTGTTGCAAAATTTGAAAACATTGGAAATAACACCTCTCTTTTGATCCATTCTAAGGCTAAATCTAATGAGGAAAATACTATATAAATAAGTTAGAAACCAAAAGTAACATGGAGCCATCCACTACCAAAGGGTGCAATTTTGAGGGTGGTGTCACTGAGGGATAGGATCCTTAGCTCGTAAAAGAAAAGAATGGCCCAGAAAGGCCAAGGAAGCATAGCATCCCTGTGAGTGGTAATAAGAAAATAATAGTAACCAAAACCAAAAGAAAGAAGATTAGCACTATTCTCCAATCCTTGGTAACAAAAAAGATCGAACCTAAAGAAAAAATGCCTAAATATTTTGAACAGTTTAGAGGTGAGCAAGGTGATATCCTAATGATCTTTAAAATTGAATCTTAACTCTACTTCATGGAATGCCAAGGCGTTGGAGTCACCTGATAGAAAATACATTGTAAGAAGGTTTCTATACCTAGTGAAAAAGAAATATTTTTTGCTCCTCCAAGAAACCAAAGCAACAAGGTTTACATTGGAAAAAATCTTCGGTTCATCTAGAATAGCTCCAAGGCCTTCTCCACCACCCATGAAAGGGGGAGGGGGGGCAGCCATTCTCGTTTTATTCCAATGGGATCAATTCATCATAGGGAGTGGTTCCTACTCTTGTAATAGGGTGGTGTGGGTAACCCTCAAAAGAGATGGCATCCCGTTTGGCATATGTTGAGTTTATGCATCCAATGACTATAGGGAGAGATGCAATCTCTAGAAATGGCTCACTGAGCTGCAAAACATTCCCTAGATTATTTGAGGAGACTTCAATATGGTTCAACAAAGTGAGGATAAGTTGGGAGGAGTTGATATGGCTTGTAAAGGCAACGAAAAACACTTCTAGATAAGGTGTAAAAAAAATATTAGACTGTCAGATCCCATGGAAGGTTGTAAAAAGTAGTTTAAAGGGGTTTGGTACACTTGGTGTAATTCCTAGAAGGTTGGGGGTAAGATATATTACAATAGACTTGACAGATTTTATGTAAACAAAGATGCCTTCAATGTTTACCCATATGAAGATGTTACCAAGGTACAAGTGTACCCTTATACCCTCTCTGATCACCATCTCATCAATGCAATTATAACCTACTATCACAACCCATCTCCGGGGACAAGAAAAGATGGCAATTTAATTCTAAATAATCAACTCTTAAAGGATGTTGATTGCTAAGAGGCTATTGCATCCCTTAGAGAAATCAACAAATGGATGTTGAAAGAATCATCAGCCATTTAGAGATAGAATGCTAATGTTAAAGGATGGAGGTCCCTTTTCAAAATGATTGGGAAAAAGAGGGCTCTTGAAAATAGAAAACAAGAGAAAGACCTACAAGACTGGCTCTTAGAAGCCAAAACTAATTTGAAAGGAAATCCAACTAGTGCTAAATTATGTGAAGAGCTTATCCTTGTGAAAGACAGTCTAAGAAATATTCAGGCTCACAAAGTTAAGCGGCAGAAGGTTAGGGAAAAACTAAACTGGCTCAATTTTGGAGACAGGGGCTCAAAAATTTTCTTCAACTATCTCAAAGAGAAAAAACTAAAACAGTAGGTCAACCAAATTTGGGATGGTACCCAGCTTTGCAGCTCACAGGAAGAGGTTTTAGCTCAATTCCACTCATTCTTAAAAGAACTGTTCACCTCATAATGCAAGAATGGCTAGGGAAATTGGTCTAGATCTCTTATAAAAAGCCTCATGCCAGTGAAAATTGAAGGGGAAGACTGTGCTAAGTTAGAAGCTGATATAACAAAAAGTGAGATTGCAAATTCAATTTCGGCTATGAGCAATGACAAGTCCCCTGGTTGGGACAGTCTTCCTATGGAGTTCTACAAAGAATTCTCTAACTAGGTGTGCGATGATCTTCTTTGAGTTTACAAGGAGGCCCTTGATAAAGGTTCACTGGGGGAAGAAATAAACAAATGAATCATAAAAATTATCCCAAAGGGTGGGGACAAAACTCTTGTAAAAATTGGAGACCCATAACCCTATTGAACATGTCTTATAAAATACTTGCCAAGGTAATTGCTTCGAGGTTGCTTAATATCTTGCCAAAATTTATTAGCAACACTCAAACAGGCTTTATAAAAGGAACAATCATACTTGAGAATCTCATTACAAGTTGGGAAGCCTTGGAGTGGTCCAAAAAATCCAATCAGAATGTTGTAATGCTCCTCCTAGACTTTGAAAAAGAATATGATAGGGTGGAACTTGGGTGTTTCTAAGGACAGTCCTTCAAGACTTTGGCTTTCCCAACAAATTTTGTGACATGATTGACACACTGTTGAAGGATTCCACAACACAAATTGATGTCAATGGCATGCTAATAGAGAAGATCCCATTAGAGATATCTATTTGGCAAGGCTGCCCTCTGGCTCCTGCACTTTTTGTCATAGCCTCAGATGCTATCTTCTATCTCTTAAGGGACAACACAGTTTCCCCCAAGATAAGAGGGATTTGTCTCCTAAACCAGAACAAGCTAATTAATGTACAATTTGTAGATGACACCTCCATTTTTGTGGACCTTGAGCAAAGCAATCTGGATTCCTTGATGAATAAATTTGACCTCTTTTATCAGGCTTCTAGAGCTAGGCTCTCTAGATCTAAATCAACTTTCCTGGGATGGAAGGAAGGTCCCATAGATTGGCTGGTGAGACATGGTTTTCAATGGGGGGATCCCAATAAGCTAGTGAGATACCTCAAGATCCCCTTTGCAGTATCCCCTAATCTCAAGGAAATGTGGAATAGGGCTAAGTCAAAAATTAAGAAGAAGCTAAGTGGATGGAACGTGTAATACCTATCTTTGGTTGGTAGAATTTAGGTGTGTCAAAAGATCTTGTCCTCTTATAGAATTTACTTTGCCTCTATTTCGTTTTTCAATAGTTGTCAAGTCAATGACATACAAAAAAAGATCAGGTGCTTCCTATGGTTGGATGGAAAAGGTAAGAAAAAAAGGCACTCAGTGAAATGGGACTGGTGTTTCCTGAGCAAGTTACATGAAGGTATTGGTTGAAAGATCTCAGGCTACAAGGGATTTCCTTGGTGGCCAAAGGGTTTATTAAGTCTCTAGAAGGTGGTGAGCCTTGGAAGGTCTTGATTAGGAACAATATTTCTCAAGTTGTGCCCAAGCAAGCAAAGGCATGGAAAGGTCTACCCCTAAGTGACATCCTCCTCCATAAACACCATATGATTCTGGCTGGTTCCATTGTTTTTAAAAGCCTTTGGAAGGATTGAGAATTAACCAAGCAAAATGTTTCCCTAAAAACTAGTAGCATATCTCTCAAAAATAATCTAAAATTCCTCTCACAGTTCAATTTGGTGGAATCTAGAGCATAATGGTAAAGCTCTGGCTCTTTTTCAAGGGCGTTCTACTAAAAAATGGTTCAAGAAAGGCATAACATCCTTTGTTGATATCATATCCAATGGAAATTTGATTATTTGGCACATTCTTGTAGAAGTTGAAAAACCAACTTCACAGTCCCCAAGAATCACCTGCAAGCAATCAACTATCACATGCAATAGATATTCAAAATAAAAATGAAAGAAATGTTCTATAAACCCTCAGAGAAAATTTGTGCAAGCAAAAATCAGCATTCTGATATTGAATGAAAATTGTCTTACAAATAATGCAAAAGCCTTCAAAAAGGCAATCATATAAAAAGCAAGACATGCACAACCCTAATCCTATTTTGAGCAAAAAGACAGCTCAACAAGATAAGGTTAATAATTAACCTAAGGAATAGAATATTCTTAAGTAAACTAATGCTAAAGTGTAATTAAATAATTAATTACACCAACACCTCCCCATAAGTGCAACTTAGAGAGACTAAAAAAGCATGCACCTAAAACTAAGATGAATGCAAGAAAGCATGAATGAATGGGTCCCGGCAACAAGGCCTAATCAGGTACCCAAGTACAAATGTAATAATGAAGTAGAGAAGGAAAACCTAGTGGGACAAAATCCCCCTACAATGAGATGACTGCTGCAAAGAAGCACTGGAAGAACACTGTGGAGTAACACTAGAACCGCAATCTGACAAGCAAGGAAAGATACTTTTGTCTACAAATGAAACCAAAACCAGAATCATGATAATGTGACAGCAGACCCGATGCCACAGAACACTGAAAAACTCACAAATTGGAACAACCCTGGAATCTGTGAAGCAACAGTAGATTAAATGATGACAGAATCTGGAAACCATGTATCTCGATGCCGATGCCAAACTGTGACTAAAACTCTTCCATGGGAAGTACCATGAAGACTCTAGAACATTAACCATAAAAACATGGCCCTCAAACTGAGAAGGATCTGAACCAATGAGGATCAAGAAACATAATCTCTCAACTGAAGTGTGAACCGATGAATCTGATATGTGTTAAACTAAAGCAAAAAATGTGGCCAAAAGAAACTAGGAAACTAGATAACCCATGCGAGCTACCATCAAATCAAGATGAAGATGGGGATCAAAGTGCATGCACACTCTAATCATATTATTATGAAAGAAACCCCCTGATGGAACTTTATATTAGTTCATTTATTACAATACTCAATGATTGTAAAAGGAGAGAATGCAAAACATGCATAAACTACAGAGAAAATGTAAACCTAGTGCATGAAAACAAAACTAAGTGCATGCACAAACCAATGTTCACATCTGCTTCCATAATGAAAGAAAGGACCTCAAATCTATGTAGAGGTTCGAACCAAATTTCCGATGATATCTCGTTTGTGAAAATCCGATGCCATGGCCAAAAGTTATATTTTTTTCAAAAAACTGAATTTAGCCTGCAGGAAATGGGTTTTCTAACCAAAAAAGTTTACTTTTGATTTAATTTCTGCAAAATCTGTTTACAATGAGTGGACAAAAATAGAAACCCAAAAATATTTTGAAGCTAAGAACAAAACCCAGAAATTGTTTTTTGATCTAGCAAGCAGAAGATGAAAAAATAATTTTTTTAAACCTTCAGTCAAGAGGAAAATGACATGCGCCAATTTTTTAACAGCAATTTTCTCCAAATCCGTACAAGATATTAAAAATCTAAAAGATACCCAATTCATATTTCGAACCTGGCTACAAAACCCATAAATTGTTTTTCCTACAACTGAGTGGAAGTTGGATTTCTGGAGAAAATGAAAAACAGCTTCAATTCCTTATACAGAAAAATATGCTATGAGAGAATATCTTCAAAACATGAATAGGTAGCAACAGGTCTGGAGCTTTGATACCATGTAGAAGTTGAAAAACCAACTTCACAGTCCCCAAGAATCACCTACAAGCAATCACCTATCACATCAGATATTCAGAACAAAAATGAAAGAAATGTTCTGTAAACCCTCAGAGCAAATTTGTGCAAGCAAAAATCAACATTCTGATATTGAATGAAAATTGTCTTACAAATAATGCAAAAGCCTTCAAAAAGACAATCATGCAAAAAGCAAGACATGCACAACCCTAATCCTATTTTGAGCAAAAAGACAGCTCAACAAGATAAGGATAATAATTAACCTAAGGAATAGAATATTCCTAAGTAAACTTATGCTGAAGTGTAATTAAATAATTAATTACACCAACAATTCTTAGGGAAACATTTGACTTACCTATGTCCAATGCAAGAACCTTGTCTATAATTTTGGAAGCCTATAGAGATGCAATATTTCCTAGAGTTATGGAGGAGGAAAGTAATATTGGTAACCTTCTTGCTTGGAAGGATGGGTTGGCCCCTAACAATGTCAAAGATAAAGCTATTTACAATGGTCTTGTTGATAATGATTCAATCCTTCAACATGTAAACAAATGCTAGAACATTCCTCTAAATACAAAATATTGGCAAAAAACTCTTTCATTTGTTTGGAATAATTGTATGGAGCCCAAGAAGGCTTGCTTTATATGGTTGGTTCTCTTACAAAAAATCCCTTTCAAAACTAATTTTGTGGAGATAGCTATTTGTAGCTTATGTAGAACAATAGAAACTATTAAGTACATTTTTTTTTACTACCTTTATGCTTAGAAAATTTGGAATCTATTCTATCATGATTTGAAAATATGGGATAGAAATGGTAAAATAAATTTGCATGATGTTCTTTTTTGTATCCTTAAAATCAATGTTGACTATAAACTAATCTAGTTTCTAATAACTAATGAGATTATGCAGCATATATGGAAAGTGAGGAATGATGATAAATTTAAGGGAGTAAAGAGGGCACTTACTAAGTCGGTAAAAAGACTCACCCATGCTAATGTTGTGCTACAGGTCTCAATGCACATTGGAATCTCAATGGAGAAGTTTATGAGGCTAATAGGAGAAGGCCACACATGCTCCAGAGGGCTATAAACAAAGCAACAAGACCTAAACACCAGAGAGGGCCACTACAATTGAATCCACTAGAATAAAACATGGTAAATACAGAAATTGGAAGATGAAGGAATCTTTTAGGATGAAGCAAAGTCTCCCAACAAGAGTTACAATGCTAGCTAAGAAAATATATGTTTGTTAAGAAATGTCAAGCTAAAGCTTTTAATGTTCATTTTGTACCTGGTCTGGCACATCTTGTAAAATATCAAGATATAGCTTGTTTTATTGGATTGTATTTGTAACATATAGTATACCTCTTGTGATACTTTTGTTGTAAAGGTGTTGAATTATAGTGTAGATTGTTCTATTTGTAATTCATATGTAAAGTTGAAACCATCTAGTGCACTGCACTAGAAGTGTTATGTACATGTTAATGCATTATAGTCAATACAAAAAAAACAATCAAAAGATGGGCTTATTCATTAAATGAATTCAAATTATTAAAGAAATTCTATGAACTTCTTAATTTTAATAATGTTACCCTAATTTAGTAAGACAACAAATTAACTAACATCTATGATTGATGAAGATTTGGTCCAAACTATGGTTCTATGAGATAGTATTTCATTTATTTTGAATAAAATAGAAATGATTACTAGTTATTGTTGAATATAATTAATGAACTTATAATATACATGTCTTCTTCATTAAATGATGATAAACTATGAGTATGGACCTAGTTATAGAAAATTTTAAAATAGAGGAATTACAACATTTATATCTTATGACAACACTATAACTTGATGACAATAACTACAATTCTATGATAACAATTATGACTATTAGACATTAAATTTTAAGCTTAAATTTACATTTCATTAAATTAGAAGTTCCTTGTTTTACCAAATGGTAAGTAGTAAAATTGAATTCATACAAACAAAATACTAACTTAAGGCATTAATAACATCCCTTTAATAAAATTGCTTTCTTGTTATGCTACAAATTTAACTCTTAGATTTATTGTTATTATTCAAATAAAATTTCTCTCCATGCAATAAATTTATTTCCTTGGGATTCAAGAGTTATAACACAACATCATAGTTACCATTTAATAAATTTGCAATAAACTTAATCCTTCAACGTCATTGTTATTCTTTAAATTAATTTTCTACCTTAATATGCAAGTAGATTCAATTATTTTTAAAACAAGGTTGATTCATTTAATTACAACAAGGGCATAGTGTATAAATCATTATGCAATCATTAGAATATTATCAAGAATAAACTTATGCAAATTAATGCAAACCTACTTTAGATAGATCATCAATCTTGAGGCATTAGCACTATAACTTATACAATTAAAATCAAGGCTCTTATTAGATTAAGACATTGTATTGGTTTATCTATCTTAAGACATTAGTGAAATAAATTATGCAATTAAAATCAAGTCTTCTTCAGTTGGATTATTTATTCATGCAATTCAATCAAAATTAATAAATTGTTTTTCTTGAAACAATAGATTATGCCATGAAGTCTCCTTGAGTTGGAATTATTTGTGCTTCCTTAGATGGATATTTATCTTGAAAATATTAGTGTTATGCAATTTAAATCAAAACTACTTTAATTAGGTCACTTTATGACATAGATTATGCAAATAGATTCAAGTTTCTTTTCTAGGAAATACTAACATTTCAATACAATTAAATTCATGGCATGTCTTAATTAGATCACCCATCTTGAAGAATTTAACATTATATATGTGCTTTTATTTCACAAATGGATTTCACTATTTTCATGATTCAATTCATTGTTACAAAAAGTTTCACTTTCATAAGATGTAAGTAGATGCAATACTTCTTTCTAGCAAATATAATTTGAATAAATAGTTTTTTCTTTTTAGAAAGTTCATTTAATCTTACTTCCTTAGCAAGAAGGTATAAAGTTTTATATTACAATTTAGTTTATGTGCACAAGCTACTTTTCTTATTTTTTGATATTGCATTTAATTTTCTTCTTAGATAGAAAACTTAAATAAGAGAAAGAAAACAAAAAAACCAATAGCATTCAGTATTAATAGTGTCTCTTACTCATGTTTGTGTGCAATTTCATCACACTTGAGTTACTGCACTTATAGCCTAATAAAGTTGCAACAACGGCGTATGTGGCATCGTCCCTATAAATCATCAAGGAGTAATAAGGAACATTTTGGAGTTAAAATCCAAGGGGTGAGAAATCCCTCTTGGATCGATAATCTAGAGAGATAATAGTACAATGGACTTACATCCACTAGTGAAAATCATAGAAAACCCTAATAGGGTTTTGGCATGTGAATTGAATTTTTAATTCTTTTATCTTTGATGATTTGTTATTTAACAGGAAAGGGTGATGTGACTGATAGGAATTTAGGACATAGAGGAATTAGGAAACAAGCAAAATATCACCATGAATCTTTATGCTTTATGTGCTCCCTTTTGTGGGTAGTAACCGAAGATAAACTATTTGGGGCAACAGCTCTAGAAAGGGTCGCGTACCCACAAAATAGTTTACATCAAACAATATATTAAAAAGATAACTATATATTATATGCCTTGATCCCATGTTGAAATGGTGTATGTAGGTAGTCTAGGGATGGAGTTGTCCCTAGTATGTAGGCACTCAGGATGGGGATTTAGGATTGGTTAAGGGTGTTTTCCTTGTTGGTCTTGCTAAGATACCTTGAGTTAAAGAAAAATAAATACTAAAATTGAAGTTGGAAATTACTTGTTATACTTAGAAGGAATCCTAGATGGATTTGATTGATTCCTCAATGCTTTAGGCCAAATTCTGAGGTGGGACTCAAGCTTTTATTATTACCTCACATACTCCTATGGGCATCGACCACGGTGCACTTCTAGTAGGGGAGTGCAGTCTTTAGAGAGTGACTCAGGATCTGGATGGTCCCGATGAGTCTAAGTCTCTGGCCAAAGCATTTTCTAACCCTTGTTGTTAGATGTCTACATTATTTGGATAGATAAATATTGGTCCCGTATGGACATTAACCTAACATGAATGGTTAGATGCCTATCCCAGATGGATAGATGAGTCTTGGTCCTGTATGGATATTAACCTAACCTGTATGGTTAGATTCCTATCTTGGATGGATAGATGCCTATCCCATATGGATAGAATTTCCTAAGTATACAACTAATTGAGCAAGACATTAAGAGATTTACTTTCTTAAAAAAAAATAGTGAATTTTGGATTAAGGAAGTGTGGGTCGCTTACACTCATTTAATGTATATTTTTTAGGATAATCCTGAGACCAATCATCAACCAAGCATAATTCAATTGTTTCATATTTGAATGGCCTAGATTCAGTGATATGGGACTCATTCACCACCTTGGGTGAATGAGTCCCACCTAGATTTTTGGGCCTCAAACCCAATTTTACACATTGCTAAGAATTTTTAAAATTGGTCCCAAAATTTAGGCCTAGTGGGACTCATTTGCCACCTTGAGTGAATGACTCTCGTGTGGCCCAAAATTAAAATTAATTCAAAGTTTTAGCTAGATTTTATCCTCCTATATCTAATGTCTATTTGTAGTGTTGTAATTTCAAGAATTCTTACATAATTGAGTATAAATACAAGGTTCTTTCATTCATTTTCACCTAAGAATTTCATGAGAGCATTCCTTATAGAAAGTTGAGTTGACAAGAGCATTCAAGAATGCTCAAGAGTATTCAAGAGCAGACTATCAAGCATTTTAGAGCAGCATTCAAGCATCAATCATCATGTCAAGGATTTCATGCATCAAGTTTATTATTGTGCTAACAATTGTGGTGTACGATTTTGTGATTCAAGTAAGAATTACATTCAAGATCTATCCAATTCAAGCAAGAATCAAGGTCTTCATCCATTGGAGCCATCACATGCATGTTTGCAGCATTCCATTGCTAGGGTTTGGTGAGTTGCAATATTTCCATTTGTTCATTCATCATTCTCCATTCTTATTTGAATTCATTCCAAGGTTTAATTACCAACAAGTGGTTTGACCAAGGCAAACCCCTATTCACTAACCCAAAAACATTTTTCCATCTCCTTTGTGTGTGATTTGTAGGTCTAAGTTACATATTTTCCAAGGAGAAAGATTGGAGAAAAGTTGCAAATCATTCAAAGTTGTCAAAGTTGTCATGAAGTCTTGGAGTACATTGGAGAAGATCTACAGGTTGCAAATCAGGGTTTCGAATCCAAAAATAACTCAAGAGGAACGAAGTAGACAAAGAAGAGTAGAGTCATCCTTTAAAGTTTCAAAAAATCCCAACTGAACTGATTCACCAATTCTAGCAAATGAGTCCTAGTTCCAGTCAATTTTTCATATTTTTACAGATTTAGATACCCTTTTGGCATATTCTTGTTCCCACACTATTTTCCAGAAACTAGACTAATTTTCCAAGCTTGGAGAATGAGTCCTAGTCAGCATTAAAAGTAGAATTTCTAGTGTTCTAGACCTCTATTTAACTATTTCTGAATTTCCAGGTGCACACCTTCCTATCTTCATTTTTCTATTTTGTTTCATTTACTTTTCTACGTCATTTCATAGGTAATTATATTGAATTAGGTTTTTGTGTTGCATCTTGCATTTCATTATCTTTTCTATGTCTAAACTTGGTGGTGAACCCCTTAATAGTTTGCATTCAGCCCCTAGGACAACCCTATTACAAAATTTCTTTCCCTTTTGCGTTGAGATCTTTAGATTTACCCTTGAATGTAGTAGGTGGAAAGTGGGTATGCTCTGTCCTAAATCATATGATAGAATCCATCCCACATTTCATATAGCACATTTTGGTGAACCTACATTTAGAACAGTAAATTTCTTATTTGGAGTGCATGATCACCTAGATCTAGCTTGCATTGACTTTGCATTAGGGTTTGCATTAGTTAATTGGCATTCTAGGGTTTCAAATTTTTGCATTAGTGAAAGCTCATATAGCTTGCATTTTTTTCCATCTCATTTCATTGAAATTCAACAAAATTTTCAATTTCTTTCAACATGCATATCCTAAAACATTAAAATCATAACATTCAATTGAAAATTTCTAAAAATTTTGAAAAAATATCTCACTGGGACTCATTTGCCACCTTGGGAAAATCAGCCCCAATGTCGATTCTGCATTACATTTTCTGGCATTTAAAGGTCAATTTCTGAGTTTGTATTTGTTGTTATTTCCTTTTTGTTTTAGTTTCCAGAATTGTTGTTATAAGAATTTCATTGTTCTTAGCTTACATTGCATTTGCATTCACCTTGCATATAGTAGCCCTTGCATGAGTATTTGGTGTCCTATTGCTAATATTGTAGTGAGAAAATTTTTGAGACTCATGTCATCTTGTGATAGCACAATTGTTGTGGATCTTGGGTTGTTTATCTCTTTCACTCCTAGTATTAACACTAGTACACTAGGTATGGATCATACCCTTAACAACTCCTTGCCTTCAAGTAGTATGCAAGTTGAAACAAGGAATGTTAGTGTCCTGAAAAAAAAACATAATTCAAATTCATGAGGACCTAGCTAACTTACAACATCAAGTGCAAAATAACAACATTTCAACTACTACCATCCCTACTATAGACAACATTCACCGCATGCTTGAAACTGAAGATGGACTTGACCTTGTGAAAAATATAGTTCAAATATTTGGAAAACTTCTCACCCCAACTACTAGTTTTCCATTACCAACAAGTAATATCACAATCCAAGGAGGAACTCAAATTCCTCCTCCTACAACAATTGCCTCAATACCTACCTATACCAACCCTCAAGTCATAGGGTATGTGTAGGATCATGATGGGCCAAAATGTGGCAATATAATGGGTATGTGGCTGAGGACTTTCTTTTTACCCAAAATTGATGAAACGAAAAGGGTTTTAAAGGAGATTCTCATCTTTCCACCAATATAAATTATGCCTTACTTTGAATTTAATAATTAATTATTATTCATTTTCTATTCGAATTACAACTAACATCTTGATTGATAGGCTGATTGAAAAACATCTATAGCTTTCAAACAATATCACATTTTTTGAATCAAAATATGCATCACATTCTATGTTTCGCATACTATAGGATTAAAAAAAAAAAATTGAATTTCATAAAGTTTTGACCAAGTTAAGGTGGTCAGACATACATGTTTTTATATTTTTTTTTAAAGTTGTAATAAAAAATTCATAATTAATTATTTAACTGGAAAATTAAAAAAAAAATATGCATCACATCGGGACATGAGTCCTATACTTATATCTAAAATATTATAAAAAAAATATTATCATTTTATTCTTGTTAGGGTGGTTAGACCGACACCTACTTCTTATTTTTTCCCTGAAATTTAAGTACTACTACATTGAAATTTCAAATTTTCACCAAATAGATTCCTTCCATAATGCAACAAACTAAAAATGTGATTCCTTCCACAACAATAATGCAACAAACTAAAAATGTGATTCCTTCTATGGGTATTTCTACCAACATACCTAGTTCCTTTGTCGTATCACATGTCATATCTCCTACCACTTTACCACCTATAAGCATTCCATTGAATTGTCTGTAAAACACTTACACCTCTTCACCTTATTCACTTGCATCTCTAACAAAAGCAATGACCCTGTCATTAATCAACTCTTCCAAACCATTTCATCCCTTAAAAAAAAAAATTCCACCATTAATCAAAATCAAAATGGCCCACCTACATATTATGTCAAAATTAGTCCATTGTCCTTGGAGATATTGTGAACACCGATGCCAAAAGGTGTAGAGGTGCCTAGATTTGAGAAATTTGGGGGGAAGGGAGATCCTTCTAACCATGTTAATGCTTATACCACCTTATGTAGTGACTTTTTCCTTGATGATAAACTCTTGGCTAAGATTTGCCCTAGGTTCTTGAAGGATACTTCCTTGGAGTGGTTTTCTTCTTTACCAAACATCTCAATTCATTCATTCAATGAACTATCATTTTCACCCATAAAATTTGAATTTGAGAGATGAGGATGAGCTCGTGCATGCATAGAAGGATTCAAATGCAAGGATTGTTGTTTTCCTTTCTCCATGCGATCAAGGTAAGCACCGAGATACACCATATGACTTCCATGATTCAAATTTATTAAAGGGTTCTTTGCTTAGGTTTTGAAATATGAATATCATTGAATCTCTAGATTCTAAGATTGAAGCCTCTGGTTTGGAACAATGTTTGACCTACCCAAATGGCAATGACCTTCACCCCATCTGCCCCCCACTTTTAAGTTTTCAAAATCCTGATTGAGTAAAAGTGAACAACAAAGTGTCAATAGGAATTTGCAAAACCCCATTTTTGGGTCTATGTCCCCTTGTCGACCCCATTTAATGGCTTATCAAACACCAACTCCCACCTTCCAAAACCCATGGTCGCATTGCTAGAGAGTGATTAACTTTTGAGATTGACTATGTCACCAAACCCTTGCAGACCCACGATGGCGAACCACAATATGTGGACCATCATTCCATGATCATCATTCCTTAACTCCATGGGCTCCACCTTTGTCATTTCCATGAGTAAACCAAACCCAGTACACTCTAAAAAATTATCTATGACCTAAATGTTTTATGGGTCATCACATGCATCTAGCCATCACTTGGATGTGGTTGATTAATGACGGAGTTACCAAGACATCCTGCATTGTAGACTCCACTTCAGCTACTTCTGTACCAAACCTCAAAATCCTTGGAAAATTGATAAGTCTAAAATGAATGTGTAGGTGTCCTCCATCACGAAGTTGTCCCTGTGACGCTGCTATCTAACTGCCAAATGCCCATGCCCTTTCATTGTGCAAGTTTTGGGGGTAGGATTTCCTATGTGCTAAACTTCAAAGTTTTCCAACAAAAAATCTTAGTCTGAGTGATCTTTGTAGGTCCACCTATGCAAACCGTCATTTGCAGTTAACAGCTCCTCCATAGTCATTCATTAGCAGCAAGAATCTAACAGTGTCCCGTCATCTAACCTCCACACTCTCAATTCTGACTTCAAAGGTTAACATTGAACCATGATTGACGACGTCAAGATTATCGACAGGTTCCACTATGTGGAAATCCTCCTGTGGGAAGCCATCCACCCTTAGCTTCTCCTTAACAACTAAACATTAACATCTTTCCACCCCATATTTCCCACACTCCTCACACCCATATAAGCCAGAAGAGATCAATTCATTAAAGGAAAATGGCTAAGGTACCCTATCATATATTTTCGCATGTGCCTAGCCCCTTCACAAGGAATTTTCCCATCAAATGTGTCATGCAGGAATTCTCCTGCGGGCTACTATCTGCGGGATTCTATAGCACCAATTTCATTCCTTAACTACTTTCTTCATAATGGTTTTCTCCTAAGGGAAACCCACACTGCTAGGCCCACATTCTTGTAAATGGACCAAATAAGCTCCAAATGGTGAACGATGAGGAATTTCATGACTTTATAATGATGAATGAATGCATCAAACTGTGAATTTATAGGATTTAACTAATATTTGTCCTCTTAATCTATCAAAACACTTATTGCACTCTTTTTGTGCAATATTTATGGAACCTATTGTGGGATAGTCAGAGAATCCCATAGGAAAAGGTGACTATGAAATTCCTACTTTGGAACTATATCCAGAGAAGATCAAGCCATTATTTCACAAGAAGGTGGAACAAGGGGCTAGCGACATGCTATCACCAAATTTTATGGATTTTACTGGAAGGGCCTTCACTCAGCCAAAATAGGTTATCAAGGCTACATCAAAGTGTACCAAACACTAGGAGAAAATCATTGAAAGATTCAAGAAGATAGCCTTTTAGATCCTCAAGTCTGAGCTCTCTGAAGAGAAGAAGCTCACAGACATGATCAGCAAGTTCATAGGGTATGCGTCACCACAAAAGCAGGCTTGAAAGCCTATCATAGATGATGAATACCTTTTGAAATAGTTGTAAAGGCTGAGAGCAACTACATGAAAAAAGAGACTAAAGGACAAAATAGGGAAAAAGACAAAAGTTTATTTTATATCATAATATATTTTTGGGTAGGTGAAACCCTAAGTTAGAATGAATCTCAGCCACTCATTATAAATCAATCCTATCCATTCATTAGATACTTTTTGAAAACTATAAATAGGAGCATTCTCTCATTTTCAAAGGGAGAGATGAGTTGTAAAAACATGCTACTGCAAAATATATGAGAAAGTTATTTTTTTATGGTTTCTTGTGTATTGCTCTCATGTATGCATTATTCTATCTCCATGTAGTAGATTTGAGCATTTTTGTTCCAAGTTTTAAGTTACTTTTAGTTATTAGTCCATGTTGTGCTTTAATGGTGGATGTATTGTATTGTGTTTGATGCATTTCCAACTCATACTTTTAGCTATTTTTTGATGATAAATAGTTGTGTAAAGTTAGTTTGAGCATTGTTTATATTGTTGCACTTAATTTGAATTGTTATTCATGCTTTAATGGTGAATGAACAGTCTTAAAATATGCAATGAACCTTTGAAAATTGCACTAGTTTCATTAGATTGTGGGTTGTCCTTGGTTATGTGGAACTTAGTTTTAGGAAGTCTGTCCATTTAGCATTCTCCATTGTTACTGTTCATTGTTAGTTGCAGGTCTAGGAAACTTCTAACCCTTTTTTCCTTTCGACATTTCTTTATAATCTGAAGTTAAAACAAAGTTCCAACATCATTGTAGAGCTAAACTTGATGAGAAAGAAGGAGTTTTAGCTTGTTGTTTTGAACTTGCAGCAACTATCCATTCATTTCCAAAATTTATAAAAATCCATTTGGGTATGTGCAGGATCATCATGGAAAAAATAGGCCCTTAAGTGGCAAAAAATTCAGAAAAATCAGTGTTAGGCAACTTGACATAAAAATTTGAAGAAGTTATCCATATTATTTCAAAAATATGTAAGAATAGAATCTATAGAAAATTGAATGTAGTTTATAAACTACTAGGTTTATTTAAAAATAAATAAAATCTATTTAGTGAAAATTTGAAATTTCAATGCAGTAGTACTTAAATTTCAGGGGAAAAATAAGAAGGTGTCTACCTTACCACCCTAACCATAATAAAATGATAATATTTTTTTATAATATTTTAGATATAAGTAGAGGACTCATGTCTGGATGTGATGCATATTTTTTTGTAATTTTTTTCCAAGTAAATAATTAATTATGAATTTTTTATTACAACTTTTAAAAAATATAAAAGCTCATATGTCTAACCACATTAACTTGGTCAAAACTTCATGAAATTTTATTTTTCTTTTTTTAATCCTATATTATGTGAAGCATAGAATGTGACGCATGTTTTGGATTCAAAAAATGTGATATTGTTTGAAAGTTATAGATGTTTTTCAATCAGCCTATCGATTAAGAATTTAGTCGTAATTCTAATAGAAAATGAATAATAATTATTTATTAAATTCATATTAAAGCATACTTTATATTGGTGGAAAGATGAGAATATCCTCTAAAAACCCTTTTCATTTCATCAATTTTGGGTAAAAAAAAGTCATCAGCCACATACCCTACAAATACCCATAATATTGCCACTTTTTGGGCCATCATGATCCTGCACATACCCATTTACATACACCCAATTCATCCATGCTTAGTAAACAATAAAGTCTCCTTGTGATTACCAAGAAATAACATCAACTAACTGAGTTGTTCTTGCACCATCATGACCTGACACCTGAGAGACCTTGGGGTGATTTCTAAAACTTAGTTGCAAAAATTATCTTTCAAGAAAGATAGCATACTTGTGTGTTTTCTGTGTTGAGAAAGTGCAAAAACACCCATCAATAACTTGCTTACCCAATACCCATCATAACACAATGTCCCAACTCTTAGAACAACAAATGATTACCTTTCCTCTCATCAAAACACCCGATCCTAATAAACCTTTACCCTCGAGCTTTAGATCAAATCCTTATTTCCATTATCACCGAAAAAATGGACATGACACGAGACAATGTAAGCGTCTTAAACATCTTGTGCAAGACCTCATTTATTTTGATCATCTTTTTGTTTGTGGTGTTAGTGATCAAGGAAATAATTTTGTTGCCCCTCTAAACCAAAACTTGCAAATCTTTACCAACCCCATGCCCAAACATAGTATTTCATTTGTTAAAGCTAGCAAAACTACAAAGAATGATGTGATGAATGTTGATACAGATGATGATAAAAATGATTCTATTCAACATGATCCTATAGATAATGATCTTATGGATGACATGGTAGGAGTGATAGATGTCATTCCTCGTAAGGGTCAAACTAAGAATCCTCTTGACATTGCTTTCTCATCTAAGGATATACTTAAACATGCACCCAATGGTCCTCTTTACATAGCCGGCTGAATCTATGACAAGACAACTAATGGGATACTAATATATCCCACATGTGGAGAGAATGTGATCATTGAGGAATTCTTACCTTTGCATGAGCTTTATCAAGACATATACGATAAAATGAAAGCATGGATCAAGATGCATAATGTTTTTTATTTCCCTATGATGGGATTGATCACTCTTCCCTTACAAATAGAACCAAAAATAGTAGAAGTCTCATTCCCCATCATCCCGTAGTCAAACCAATTTCATGCAAAGCTAGGCTATCCATGGAGTCACTCCATGCAAGTTGTCCCTTTGATTGTGCACAAATGCTTAAATTTTCCCTTTGACAATGAAATATTCACCATCCATCATAGTGGCTTTAACCCGTTGTCCTCTAAAGGTAACTTTTCCTTAGATTCCTTTTGGCCCGAGCCTATGGAACCTATAAAACCATGGGAAGACTTATTTTTCTTGTTTTATCAAAAGTTCAAGGCAAAGAAGATAGCAAAATTATCCCTCTAAAACATGTCCCCACCCACCATCGAGCCTACTATCCTTGACAAAAACATGTTTGAACCTAAAGAAATTCCAAATGACCAAAACTAACCTAAGATAGAACCTTCACCTACATCCTACAAAAGACCAAGAGATAATGAAAATAATCTCGTCACACCTCCTAGAATAAAATAGGTTTACAAAGTCAAAGATAAAATGGTTGAATAACCTCTCGTGGTTCCTTCTATTCCTCCCCTTAAGGAAGAAAAGAAACCTATGGTTGATCAACCCGCTCCTACACAAACACAACTTGAAAACAAAACTAAAAAAAATAGAGGTGCTAGAGGGCATAGGAATAGACATTGTGCCCTTGTTTGTAGGTTACCTGAAGAATTAAACAAAGAAAATCAAAATCCAAACTTGACTGAATCAATGCATGATGACCCTACTCCTACCCCAAAACAAAACACTCCAATACAACAAACACAACAAGAGTTGAAATCTTCCAAGGACATTATCCTTTTACCTCATATTGTGATTAACTTGGATTATGATGATGAGGTTGCTAAAATTGATGAAGAGGTGCATAATGAGAACTGAATACATTGTTTTCCTCTTCCATGAGCTAAAACAACAATTCTCCTAAGAAGGATGTTGAACTTGGTATTAAACCTAGTTTGGCACTTGCTATTCTCCCTTTATTTATTTTCCCACCTTCAATATATAATGAACATGATTGGGAGGTAGATGACCTACTTTAGGTTGAATCACCTATGCCTTACTAGTCTTTTAAATTATTTATTTTTCATTTTATTTTGCATGTGTGTAATGTGATCCCCCATGGCATTCAGTTTGATGTTCTCTCTCTCTCTTTGTGACATTCCTCTATTTGTATCTTCATTCTTCTCTATGTCGTCAATCTTTTACCTTTTCATTCTTTATCTTTTTCATTTTTCTTGTGTTTTCCTTTTGGAGATGATACAAGGTGTTAAGACATTCATGTCTCTTCCATGCTGACCCAAAAGCCTTTATTTTTATCTTTTTCATTTGTCTTGTTTTTTCCTTTTGGGGATACCACAATGCGTCAATACATTTATGTCTCTTGCATGTTGACCTAGAAAGGTTTTCCTTTGTTTTCTCTCTCTTTGTGTCATTCTTCTAACTATTCTATGTGTATTTTGGGAATGATGACAGTTTTGAGCTCTCTTAAAAACATTGTAGCAAGAACATACTAACCCCAAATTCATAGATCCCTTATGTGTTTGGTGTTTTCATTTTTGGGGCAACCCCTCTCTTTTCTCTTTTCTTTTTGCATGATGTAGCTTTACTGTGAAACATATGACTTGGCATAGGGATTTTCAAGTTGGCTCTCATGTCTTCTTTGTTTGCATTTATCATTTACTAGTTTAAAGTAATTGCTCACAGTATGGTGTTTAGAAATTTCTTTAAAGTGAGGGCATACATTGGCATTATTCTTTTTCACGCTTCATGGTGTAGTTTTCTTATTTCATATGATGTTTTTCTCGCTTTGTGGATGACATTGGGTGTGATGTACCTCAAGAGCATGATCTCTCTTTGCATATTATATTCCTCTTAGTGGCTTGATGTGACACACTCCATCCCCTAAGCTATGAATTTTCTATTCTTTGATTGGTCCTCTCTTGGAGACATTAGGCACAATGTTCCCTAAGTCAAAGACCTTGCATGAATTAAGAAAAACTCCTTCGAACATTCCATATTTTGTACTTTTCATTTTGCATTTATATGGCCACCTTGTATAACATAGTTTGCATGCTTTTGGAGCCATCACGTTTGTTCATGAGCTCCAAGCATACAAAGTTTTTCTTATCTCATGAAGCTCAAAAAACATTTTTGCATGGTGCCTTATCAAATTTATTAGGAGGTATAAATTTGTTATGGTTTGAGTAGGAAGCCCAACTGAGGCATGTCTTTCCCCATAGCCACTTGTGTGTGTGAGTGCATACCAGCCATGAGTGTATGTGTCTCACCTTTTAGGACTTCTCACCCAGTGGATAGCTAAGAGTTTCATTTCCTTAGAGTGAGTATACATTTTTTGAAAAAAAAACCCTAGATCTAATCCACGTCACGATGGACAAATGGTTGAAGCTTGATCCAATTCTTTTATCTTTTACCTTTTCTTTCTTTTTTCTTTAACAATGCATGCTTGTGCTTTTATTTTTTCTCTTACATTATTCTCATGTGTGTGTTCTTTTGTGCCTATGTTGGTTTGTAATGGGATCTTGATCCTAGGGGCTTGGCTAGCTCCTGTGATCTTTTTCATCCTTTTCATCCACATTGGTGCATTTGGACCCCTCTTGTGTGTGTCTACTTTAGTGTGAGTTTAAAGTAGGTTCATCCTCTATCTATAGTGGCATCTAAATGTGGTAACAGAAAAAGTATCCCTTCTACTTTTCCCTTACTTTTTTGGGCCTTCCTTGTGAACTGGGCTTAATATTTCCTTCATTTAGTGTTGTAATGTGTTTAACACATTCACATTATATCTTGGACCCTTGTGAATTAATTAACATAAATGGTAACTTGCTAAACTGTTGTGAAGTGTTGTAACTCACTTCCACACTTTTCTAAGGACTTATTAATTAATTACACATAATAAACCTCTTTTTTAACTTTAAAGATTGCCTTATTTTAAAGTGTTGTAAAGTGTTGTAACCCACTTTCACACTTTTCTAAGCTTGTCATTAATAATTAGGCTTTCTTATGCTTTAATTGGACCTATTTTGCATCCACAAGCCTCATTTAATGCATCTTTTTGAGGATAATCTTGACACCGATTAGATCACCCAATCATAATTTACGTGTTTCAGGCTTGAATGATCCAGATTTAGTGATTTGGGACTCATTTTCCAACTTGGGAAAATGAGTCCCACCTAGATTTTTGGGCCTCAAACCCAATTTTACACATTCCTACACATTTTTAAAATTGGTCCCAAAATTTGGGCCTAGTGGGACTCATTTGCCACCTTAGGCGAATGAGTCTTGTGTGGCCCAAAATCAAAATTAATTCAAATTTTTGGTGGGATTTTATCCTCCTAGATCTGATGTTAGCTTGTAGTGTTGCAATTTCTCATAATTAAGTATAAATACAAGGTTCTTTCATTCATTTTGACCTAAGCCTTTTGTGAGAGAATTCCTTATAGAATGTTGAGTTCACAAGAGCATTCAAGCATTTTCAGGAGCATTCAAGAGTAGATTATCAAGCATTTTAGTGCAACATTCAAGCATCAATCATCATGTAAAGGATATCATGCATCATGTTTTTTATTGTGCTTACAATTATGGTGTAGGATTTTGTGATTCAAGCAAGCATTGCATTCAAGATCTATCCAATTCAAGCAAGAATCAAGGTCCACATCCATTGGATCCATCACATGCATGTTTGTAGCATTCCATTGCAATTTGTTCATTCATCATTCTCCATTCTTATCTGATTGCATTTCAAGGTTTAATTACCAACAAGGGGTTTGACCAAGGTAAACCCTTATTCACTAACCCAATGATTTGCAAGTCTAGGTTATAGATTTTCCAAGGAGCAAGATTGGAAAAAAGTTGCAAATCATTCAAAGTTGTCAAAGTTGTCATCAAGTCTTAGAGAACCTTGGAGAATCACTCAGGAAGAACAAAGAAGATGGAGAAGAGCAGGGTCATTGTAATGCCCCGTCTAAATAACCTAAGAATGTTGCAATAGTGTATAAGGGTGTAATAATTTTATTTTTTTAAGTTTAATTATTAAGTTAATTAGTTGCATACATTCATTAGGCTAAGCGACGTTACATTACTTTGAGTTTTCCATAAGTGACTTAAGTATTTCGCAATGCACATATTAAATTATAATATAAAGATAAACATTGCATAACATTGAAATTTCCATTCATAATTACATAAAGTACATACATGTTTTTCCATACATTGCATTTGATAGAATATACAATTCTCATCCATCTGATGAGGTAGTTCAATAATAATTACAAAAACATTTACATTGTTCACCTCACAACATTTGAGGGATGTTTTTCAAATACATAATTTAAAAAATTACAATGAAGAAGTATTCATAAGATCCAGTTGCGAGCTCTCCATCCATGAAGCTCTAGATGCCAAGATCAAACTAAGGACCCAACGGAGTAAGGTGCACGTTCCACCCAACCATGTGGTACCCGTAGGTCCACCCCCCATGCTAGGAGATAGTAATAAGGTTACCTAGACCTAATCTACTAACCCTAGACACTAGTACACAACAGAATATTGGTTACATTGCTTCGAGATTTAGACAATTGAATGTTTTACAAATACAAGGTTGACTGTTATTCTAGGTGGAGTGTCATCACAACGATGCAAATGTTACCCTGGTGTTTCTTCCTAGGTTTCAGCCCCCAATCCTTGGGTTACCCTGGTAACCTCTTACGAAACCCGGCCTATATTGCATACTATTGTGGAATCATATGTCTTTTAAAGGAACAAGACACTGATTTTCCATTCCAGGCCTTCTCATCTTATACTTGTGACTGAAGAAGCTCAAGAGTCATAAGAGAGGCAAAATATCTTATTAAGAATTTTATTCTAACTAATGTGTCATTTAATTATCACTAACTTACCAACTATTTGTAAGTTACCCTGACACCACTTTGTGTGTCGGCCCTTACAAATAGCCACTCCCCTAAACATAACATGGGAATCTACATTCTCTGACTAAGGTTTACAAAGTGTACATATAACCAAAATCAATATAAAAGACCAATCACGATAAAACGAACAACAATCAATGTTCATAACACAGGTGTCAAACCACCAAACAAAGTCATGTACACATCCTTAGTTAACATAAGAATTTAACTAAACAATCATAATCCCCATTTAACAATAGGTCTAGAAAACTTAAATAATCACAACATTCCCGATTTGCCCAACAGAAAACACAATTAAAACAAATCAAAGGAAATAACGTCTATTATTCGGATTTACTAAATCCACTTGCGTCAATTTATCAATCACATGAATATAGATCAACTAAATAAAAGATCTATTTTAAAATAAATAAAAGTAATTGTTTCATTTAATTTACTCCTCTAATTTTCACAATTTACATAAAAATCATTTTCTATACTTCCACAATTTTGAATTTCTCATGCAATTTTAAAATAACGAAATTTATATTTTCTAATTTAATAATTTCACCAACTTTTACAATACCTATATACAATCTTAGATATATACATATGTTTAAATATTAATATATTCAAAATATCCAATATACAAATATAATTATTATAATTATATATATATATATATAATTATAAATTATATTATTAATAAAACATTACATATGGTTATTTCAAATTTTATTTAGAATTCATATTAAATAAACGAATTCACATATTAATCAATCTAAAAGAATTAAAGTAATAAATTTTAATTTTACATATTGCCCAGCCGAAACCTGTGGGCAAGCCTTTGCGCCATGGGAAAGGCGCGGCCCATGCCAGGGCTGCGCCCAGCAGCCCAATGGCTGTTGTGCGCAGCCATGGCAGCTGCGCCCCCCTGCGTGGGGTGTTGGGAAGGGTTTCGGCCCTCCCCACAAACATAAAATATATATTTTCTTTTAATTAAATTTTATTTCTTTAAAAATCAAATCCGAAAACCCTGCGTTTTCAGAAGCTCGGCTCTACGGATTTTAATCCGTATTAAATATCGCCGTACAGAATTTTGATGAAACTTATGAACATGATTTCAAATAAAATTTTAAATAAGGATTTATATGTGTATATATATGTGTATGATATATATATAAATCCACATGAAATTTAATAAATAACAAATATTTTAACTAGGAAAATACACAGAAAAAATATGATTTTCTACAGGAATCAGTAAATCTTTAAATTTAACACAAGATTTTTCTTTCTACAAAATTTTCTAATTTTAAAATAACAAAAGATTCTCATTTCAAATTGAGAAGAATAATTTTCTATAAGAACTCCAAAACAATATTTATTTAAAATAGAAATCTTTATTTACAATTTCCTTAAAATTCTTTCCTGTTTCTACTGATTAAACCCAAATTTTACAAAAATTCCCAAGAAAAATATAGGAAACACAAAAATTGATATTTTCTCAAACATTCAATTTTTTAAAAAGAGAAATAAATTCAATATAAATAACAAGAAAAATACCTGTAGCTTGAGTTTGACTGTAGAAAATAGATCCTCTATTGCCCGTAACACACAAATCCTCCAAAGCTTCTTCAACAAGCACAATAGATCTTCCCACCAAGGGATCTTCCACAAAGAAATACAACCAGATATAGAGAGATAACAATTTCTAAGAAAATAATAATTTTTATCATAGTAAGAGAATTTTTGCAAGAGCCCTGATAATTTCCCCGTGAGGAAATTGAATAACCCCTATGTTTTCCCGAGATCCAAAATATCCTCCGTAACAAATTTTCAACAACCGTAAGCAATTATTGCACTCACACACATGTCGAGAAGTGGTTGTGAAAAATATCTTCTCCACTTCTCGGCAATCTTGCCAATTCAATTTTGCATGCAATTTTAATTTATTTAATTTAAAAAATCAATTTTCAATTGCATGCATTTTATTATTATTATTAATTTTTTTCTAATTTCCAAATACAATATTTACTCACTTAATAATTTAATTTAATTTATTTATTTATTTAATTAAATTAGTTTAATCCTATTAAGATCAACCATTTAACCAAATAAGCTAATTAATTGATTAAATAATCAAGCAAGTAATTTCTTCCACATTTAAACATTAATTTAAATACCAATAATTTAAAACACAATACTATCATTAAAAATTAACCAAATTTTATTTTCAAACGATTTATCCAAACAGAAAATACAAGACAAACCTATGACTCTGAACTAAAATAGACAAAGTACTAAGACCAGGGTTAAAGACTAGATTAGGGTAAACCAAACTACTATCTCCCAATCAACGTTTCCGTTGAGTCTTGACATGCTTAGACTTGAGTACCCAGGTGGAGTCGGTGTCATGTACCTGCAATTCCTGTAACCAAGCAATAACATGCATACAAATGTGTATATATAAAGCATTAAATAGACACACCGTGCGGAGAAAATCACATATATCACAGGGCACTCGCAAGCGAGTGATGCGATTCCGTTCTCCACACCAATACACTTCATAGCAAACTGATGAAATAAATAGTTTTTAGTCCATCATAACATGTACATAGCAATGATCAACTGAAAGTAAACATCTACACTAACTCAAAGCATATCAGAAAACAATAATCACCATACAAAGTATCATCATGTCACAGAATAATCCACTATCGCTCAAAACCAGCGATCAAAATATCCAAACAAGGTATCATAGTCTAACAGTGTGAAAACATAACAGAAAGCATAAGCATAAATGGAGGGGTACTACATCCTCCCCCTAGGATCAGGCTTGCTCCTGAAAGCCTGCAAATAGATAGGGATAAAGTTCCCTCATGCGTGTCGCATCCTCCCAGGTAGCAGAAGCCTCATGGCTAGGATCCCATTGGAACCTCACCTGATCAACGTCTCGACCCCTGAGACCGAGTGTCCAGTGCTGTAGAATGGCCACGGGCTCCAAAGCCAACTGCCCATCCTCTACCTGTAACGCATTCCAATCAAGTACATGAGATATGTCGGGATGATATGGTCTAAGAACAGATACATGAAAAACATCATGAATACGAGACAAACTGGGTGGTAAGGCGAGTCGATACGCCACGGGACCAATTCTCTCTAAGATATCGAATGGTCCAACGAAACGAGGCACAAGCTTAGAGCCTTTTCCATAACGGATTAGACTCTTTCGCAGTCACACTCGAAGAAACACTCTATCACTAGCAACAAACTGTCGATCGACCCTATGCGCACTGGCATACTTCTTTTGCCTATCCTGAGCTGCTATCAAATGCTCTCTAATACGGTCAACCTGTTGCTCCATGTCTAGAAGCATCTCAGGCCCAAGTAATACTCTATCCTCAAGTTGATCCCAACTTAGTGGAGTTCGACAAGGACGACCGTATAATGCCTGAAATGGTGGCATACCTATGGAACTTTGATATCCGTTGTTGTAAGCAAATTCTACTAAATACAAATAATCCTCTCAACGAGATTGTTGATCCATTACGTACATCCTAAGAATATCCTCTAATATTTGGTTAACTCTTTCAGTTTGACCATCGGTTTGAGGATGATACGCTGAACTAAAGTTCAATTGTGTACCTAAAGCATGTTGTAATGAAGTCCATAGGGCTGAAGTAAATACAGGATCTCTATCCGATATAATCCTATGAGGAATCCCATGTAATCTAACGATGTCCTCCATAAATATCCTAGCTACGGATGAAGCATTATAAGATGAACGTACAGGTGAAAAGTGAGCTACTTTAGTCAAATGGTCAATAGTTACCATAATGGCATCATGTCGACGTGATGATGTAGGTAACCCTACAATAAAATCAATAGATATAATATCCCATTTCCATTCGGCAATGAGATGTGGCTGCAATAATCCAGTAGGATGATGATGCTCAGCTTTAACTCGCTGGCATTCAAGACATCTCGACACATAATCAGCAATATCACGTTTTATACCAAGCCAGAAATACAATTGCCGAAGATCAGCATGCAATTTCTTGACACCTGGATGAGCTGAATATGGAGCTTGATGAGCTTCAGTCATAATTAATGTACGAAGACTCTCAACATGTGGTACATAAATACGACCTAAGTGTTGTAATATACCATCTGATTCTAAAACATAACCAGGAAATCGACCTTCTAAGGGTCTACCCGATTCAATTTCCGACCTCACTTCCTTCCTGAAATAATCTATCAGTAGGAAGTGCAGCTACAATTTGACCTCTCTAATCTACTTCAAGAGTAGTAGCAGAAATCTCATGTCGACGTCGGCTAAGAGCGTCAGCCACTATGTTCTCTTTGCCTTGAACATATTTTACTTCAAAATCGTACTCACACAAGAACTCCATCCACCGTCTTTGCCTTGCATTTAAGTTAGGTTACGTAAAGATGTATTGCAAACTACGGTGACCAGTATGAAGTTCGAAATGATGACCTAATAAGAAATGCCTCCATCGAACTAATGCATGCACTACCACAGCTAGTTCTACATCATGAGTAGGATAGTTTAATTCGTGGTCCTTGAGTTTGCGAGACTCATAAGCAACCACACGCCCATCTTGCATCAAAACTGCTCCTAAACCCTCTAAGGATGCATCTGCACATACTACAAAATCCTTAGTAGGATTAGGAACAATCAATATAGGCGCATTAGTTAGCTTTTCTTTAAGAGTCTGAAAAGCCAACTGATACTGTTATGTCCAAACAAACTTCTTCCCTTTCCTTTGAAGAGAAGTAATAGGATGACCGATTCTAGAAAATCCCTCTACAAAACATCTATAATAGCCAACTAGACCCATAAAAATACGAACTTCACCTACATTAGTAGGTGCGAGCCAATCCACAATAGGTTGGATCTTTGAAGGATCCACAGCAATACCTTTACCAGTTATCACATGTCCAAGGTATTTTATTTCAGTTTGAAAGAAGTCACACTTCTTCAGGTTTGCATACAATTGATTTTCCCTTAAACATTGCAATACCTGTCTCAAGTGTTCTTCATGTTCCTCAAATAGACTAATATATCATCGAGAAATACCAGGACAAAGCGATTAAGGTATGTACGAAATACACCATTCATTAAACTCATGAATACAGACGGTGCATTTGTTAACCCAAATGGTACTACTGTGAATTTGTAGTGCCCATAACGGGTTCAGAAAGCAGTTTTATGAATGTCTGCTTCAGCTATATGCAATTGATGATAACCAGATTTCAAATTGATTTTAGAGAACACATTAGCTCCCTTAATCTGATCAAAAAGATCATCAATTCTAGGCAAAGGATAACGATTCTTAATCGTAACCTTGTTCAATTGACGATAGTCAATGCACAACCTAATAGATTCGTCCTTCTTTACGAAGATGATAGGTGCTCCCCAAGGGGAAACACTAGGACGAATAAATCCCTTTTCTAATAGTTCCTCTAACTGGATATGAAGTTCCTCTAACTCCTGAGTCATCATTCTATAAGGAGCTCTAGATATAGGCTTAGCTCCAAGAACTAGGTCAATTCTAAAGTCGATATCCCTCTTCAGTGGCATTCCAGGAATGTCATCGGGAAACACATCCGTGAATTCCATAAGAATAGGATGATCATCAAGAGACACCTCTCGACTCTCACCCTCTTCCAAATAAGTAACTGTTGCTGCAAACAGTTGACATCCTTGACGAAGACATCTCTTTAATTGCATAGCAGATATCATCCACAAAGAGATAGGTCTTTGTGTTAGAATTGGCTATGGCTGCCACCCAAGATCTATGGACCAAATGGAAAGCACAAAAAGAGAGAGATTATGACAAGAATAAATTGTATTCAATGTCATTAATATGATATGATGATTTTGATTATGATTGATTACAATGAGAAAGACCCCTTGGTTATATAACCAAGGTGAGAACATAGAAGGGCATAAGATTATGACAAGTGTCAAAATCTTATGACATGAGACAACTAGGAAAACTTATCACTCCACAAAAGTTGAGGAGATAATCACATGATGTGTCCACAAAAGGTGGAAGAGATGAGGTAATGACATGTCAAGTCCACCAAAAGTGGAGATTCTCCAACAACCTCCTATGTGGTCCCTAAGTAAACTTAACTAAGGTGTAATTATGACCTAGGAAAAGGTACAAGACATTTAATTACACCAACACTTTGAATACCTATGATTTCCACTTTCGCACCTAAATCATCAATGCAACTAATTGTCTTAAGTCGACAATCAATTATAGCATGATAAGACGCTAGCCAATCCATACCTAATACTATGTCATACGAACCTAAAGGTGTAACATATAAATCTACTAAGGAAGTTAATGTACCAATTTTAAGTTCACAATTATGTACTAAGTTTTCTACTGCTACTTTCACCCCTGAGGCGAATTCAACTTGCCACTTACCACCTTGCTTTACTACCACAAGACCACAACGGTCTACAATGGTCAGTGAAATAAAGGAGTTAGTGGCTCCGAAATCAAAAAGAATGGAAACACTAACACCATATAACTTACCTTTTGTGTTATGGTGATCGGCCTTGCAGTCATTAACCGCTGCATATATTCTATGTGATCATCCTGCATCACCCACTGTAAGCTCTAAAACTGTAGGTCGAGGCCCATAACCAGTAGAACCTCTCATCGGACACTGTCTAGCTATGTGTCCCTGCTACCCACATGAGTAACAACCTCTACCTGTGCCTCTACCAAATCCTCTACCACCCGAAAGTGCATTGGACTACTGAAAACTACCCCTACTGATAGTAGACTGAGCACTCTGCGCAAGCTGATCCTGCCTATTGCGCTTATTGTGCCACCAGTTACGACCCTTCCCTCTTTAAGGACTATTCTGTTGTTGTGGTTGAGGGTTATTGTTCTTTTGAGCTGTTCATTATTGTTGTTGCTACCCACCCTTTGTGGGTGACTTTTGGTTCTTAGAAGAACCACCTGTCTGTGCCTGTCCACCCCATGGACTAAAACCTGCTGCAGGAGCACTACCAATCTGCACTCTTGTATGCCCACCTAAAGTCATAATAAGGTTCTCCTCAACTATGCGAGCCTTCTCCACTATGACTTCCATAGTCTTTGGCTCAAAGACTCGGACACCACCACTAATGCAGGCATTTAAACCCCTGATAAAATGTTGTACTAGCATAGGCTCATCATTGCCAATACTAGCATACTGCTTGAGTTCATAGAACCTACATTCATATTGCTCAACAAAAAGAGCTAACTGACGTAGATCATGGAACTCGTCAGCCCTACGCTGCCTCCAGTGTTCTGAAAGGAACCGAGCTCTAAACCTCTCAAGAAACATCTCCCAAGACACAAAACCAATATCTATATGGAGCTTCTACTCCTCTAGGCCCCACCAAGTAGAGGCGAATCCTCTCAAGTGCATAATAGCGCATCTGGCACGGGTATTACTACCGTAAGGGTGCATGGCAAAGCATCTACCTAAATCCAGTAGCTAGATCTCAGCCTCTAACCCTCCTCCTGAACCATCAAAGGTAGGAGGGCGTGCTCTCATTAAATCCCTCATGTGACCTGCAATGATAGAATCCTGATGTACTGTGTCCTCTACTCTCCTAGGAGATCTATCTCTCTCTCTGACAACCTCCTGCCATCTACTTGTCTAGGTCCAAGACGAGCTAGGACCCCCTCTAGTAATGGACGTATCTGAAAACCCTCTACTACTGACTGTTCAGGATTCTATCCCTCATTTCTCTGGCCCAACTATTCTGCTTGATCACTGTGATGAGGGCTAGGAGGGGGAGTAACCTGAGGGATTGGCCCTCGGCCTCCACCTCAACCTCTACCACGACCTCTTCCTCCTCGCCTAGGCATGTTCCTACACATAACAATAACGAGTCTTAGATACTAATCAACCAAGGCTAACAGTTGCGACACTACATACTAGGTCAACCTAATGGGCTCAAGATTACCCAGAGCATCCAGTGTTTGTAACCTTGGCTCTGATACCAATCTGTAATGCCCCATCTAAATAACCTAAGAATGTTGCAATAGTGTATAAGGGTGTAATAATTTTTTTTTTTAAGTTTAATTATAAAGTTAATTAGTTGCATACATTTATTAGGCTAAGCAACGTTACATTACTTTGAGTTTTCCATAAGTGACTTAAGTATTTCGCATTGCACATATCAAATTATAATATAAAGATAAACATTGCATAACATTGAAATTTCCATTCATAATTACATCAAGTACATACATGTTTTTCCATACATTGCATTTGATAGAATATACAATTCTCATCCATCTGATGAGGTAGTTCAATAATAATTACAATTACATTTACATTTTTCACCTCACAACATTTGAGGGATCTTTTTCAAATACATAATTTACAAAATTACAATGAAGAAGTATTCATAAGATCCAGTTGCGAGCTCTCCATCCATGAAGCTCTAGATGCCAAGATCAAACTAGGGACCCAACGGAGTAAGGTGCACGTTCCACCCAACCATGTGGTACTCGTAGGTCCACCCCCCGTGCTAGGAGATAGTAATAAGGTTACCTAGACCTAATCTACTAACCCTAGACACTAGTACACAACAGACTATTGGTTACATTGCTTCCAGATTTAGACAATTGAATGTTTTACAAATACAATGTTGAGTATTATTCTAAGTGGAGTGTCATCACAATGATGCAAAGGTTACCCTTGTATTTCTTCCTAGATTCCGGCCCCCAATCCTTGGGTTACCCTGGTAACCTCTTACGAAACCCAGCCCCGATTGCATACTATTATGGAATCGTATGTCTTTTAAAGGAACAAGACACCGATTTTCCATTCCAGGCCTTCTCATCTTATACTCATGACTGAAGAAGCTCAAGAGTCATAAGAGAGGCAAAATATCTTATTAAGAATTTTATTCTAACTAATGTGTCATTTAATTATCACTAAATTACCAACTATTTGTAAGTTACCCTGACACCACTTTGTGTGTCGGCCCTTACAAATAGCCACTCCCCTAAACATAACATGGGAATCTACATTCTCTGACTAAGGTTTACAAAGTGTACATATAACCAAAATCAATATAAAAGACCATTCATGATAAAACGAACAACAATCAATGTTCATAACACAGGTGTCAAACCACCAAGCAAAGTCATGTACACATCCTTAGTTAACATAATAATTTAACTAAACAATCACAATCCCCATTTAACAATAGGTCTAGAAGACATAAATAATCAAAACATTCCCAATTTTCCCAACAGAAAACACAATTAAAACAAATCAAAGGAAATAAAGTCTATTATTCGGATTTACTAAATCCACTTGCGTCAATTTATCAATCACATGAATATAGATGAACTAAATAAAAGATCTATTTTAAAATAAATAAAAGTAATTGTTTCATTTAATTTACTCCTCTAATTTTCACAATTTACATAAAAATCATTTTCTATACTTCCACAATTTCGAAATTCTCATGCAATTTTAAAATAACGAAATTTATATTTTCTAATTTAATAATTTCACTAACTTTTACAATACCTATATACAATCTTAGATATATACATATGTTTAAATATTAATAAATTCAAAATATCCAATATACAAATATAATTATTATATATATATATATATATATAAAATTATAAATTATATTATTAATAAAACATTACATATGGTTATTTCAAATTTTATTTAGAATTCATATTAAATAAACGAATTCACATATTAATCAATTTAAAAGAATTAAAGTAATAAATTTTAATTTTACATACTGCCCAGCCGAAACTTGTGCGCAAGCCCTGGCGCCATGGGAAAGGCGCGGTCTATGCCAGGGCTGTGCCAAACAGCCCAATGGCTATTGTGCGCAGCCATGGTGGCTGCGCCCCCTGCATTGGGTGTGGGGAAGGGTTTCGGCCCTCCCCACAAACATAAAATATATATTTTCTTTTAATTAAATTTTATTTCTTTAAAAATCAAATCCGAAAACCCTGCGTTTTCAGAAGCTCGGCTCTAAGGATTTTAATCTATATTAAATATCGCCGTACGGAATTTTGACGAAATTTATGAACATGATTTCAAATAAAATTTTAAATAAGGATTTATATGTGTATATATTTGTATGATATATATAAATCCACATGAAATTTAATAAATAACAAATATTTTAACCAGGAAAATACACAGAAAAAATATGATTTTCTACAAGAATCAGTAAATCTTTAAATTTAACACAAGATTTTTCTTTCTACAAAATTTTCTAATTTTAAAATAACAAAAGATTCTCATTTCAAATTGAGAAGAATAATTTTCTATAAGAACTCCAAAACAATATTTATTTAAAACAGAAATCTTTATTTACAATTTCCTTAAAATTCTTTCCTGTTTCTACTGATTAAACCCAAATTTTACAAAAATTTCCAAGAAAAATATAGGAAATACAAAAATTGATATTTTCTCAAACATTCATTTTTTTAAAAAGAGAAACAAATTCAATATAAATAACAAGAAAAATACCTGTAGCTTGAGTTTGACTGTAGAAAATAGATCCTCTGTTGCCCGTAACACACAAATCCTCCAAAGCTTCTTCAACAAGCACAATAGATCTTCCCACCAAGGGATCTTCCACAAAGAAATACAACCAGATACAGAGAGATAACAATTTCTAAGAAAATAATAATTTTTATCACAGCAAGAGAATTTTTGCAAGAGCCCTGATAATTTCCCCATGAGGAAATTGAATAACCCCTGTGTTTTTTCGAGATCCAAAATATCCTCCGTAACAAATTTTCAACAACCGTAAGCAATTATTGCACTCACACACATGTCAAGAAGTGGTTGTGAAAAATATCTTCTCCACTTCTTGGCAATCTTGCCAATTCAATTTTGCATGCAATTTTAATTTATTTAATTTAAAAAATCAATTTGCAATTGCATGCATTTTATTATTATTTTTTATTTATTTTCTAATTTTCAAATACAATATTTACTCACTTAATAATTTAATTTAATTAATTAATTTATTTTATTAAATTAGTTTAATCCTTTTAAGATCAACCATTTAACCAAATAAGCTAATTAATTGATTAAATAATCAAGCAAGTAATTTCTTCCACATTTAAACATTAATTTCAATACCAATAATTTAAAACACAATACTATCATTAAAAATTAACCAAATTTTCTTTTCAAATGATTTATCCAAATAGAAAATACAAGACAAACCTATGACTCTGAACTAAAACAAACAAAGTACTAAGACCAGGGTTAAAGACTAGACTAGGGTAAACCAAACTACTATCTCCCGATCAACATTTCTATTGAGTCTTGACACGCTCAAACCTGAGTACCCAAGTGGAGTCGGTGTCATGTACCTGCAATTCCTACAACCAAGCAATAACATGCATACAAATATATATATATATAAAGCATTAAATAGACACACCGTGCGGAGAAAATCACAGATATCGCAGGGCACTCGCAAGCGAGTGATGCGATTCTGTTCTCCACACCAATACACTTCACAGCAAACTGACGAAATAAATAGCTATTAGTCCATCATAACATGTACATAGCAATGATCAACTGAAAGTAAACATCTACACTAACTCAAAGCATATTAGAAAACAATAATCACCATACAAAGTATCATCATGGCACAGAATAATCCACTATTGCTCAAAACCAGCGATCAAAATATCCAAACAAGGTATCATAGTCTAACAGTGTGAAAACATAATAACAACAGAAAGCATAAGCATAAACGGAGGGGTACTACAGTCATCCTTTGAAGTTTTAGAAAAGCCCAACTAGACTGATTCACCACTTCTGGTGAATGATTCCTAGTTCTAGTTAGTTTTTATATTTTTCCAAATTTGGATACCCTTTTGGCAGATTCATGTTCTCGCATAGTTTCCCAGAAACTAAACTGATTCGCCTAACTTGGTGAATGAGTCCTAGTAAACATTAAAAGCATAATTTCTAGTGTTCCAGACCTCCATTCAACCTTTTCTAGATTTCTAGGTACACACCTTCCTACAGTTTTATGTGTATTTTCATTTACTTTTCTAGGTCGTTTCATAGGTCATTGCATTGAAATAGGTTTTTTTGGTGCATCTTGCATTTCATTATCTTTTCCAAGTCTAAACTTGATGGTAAATCCCTTAATAGTTTGCATTCAGCCCCTAGGACAACCCTATTACAAGATTTATTTCTCTTTTGCATTGAGATCTTTAGGGTTACCCTTGAATGTAGTAGGTGGAAAGTGGGTATGTTCTATGTCCTAAATCATATGATAGCATCCATCCCACATTTCATATACTACTTAGTGATTATTTTTGTATTACTTTTCATGATCCATGTTCTTGCATGGTTTCAATTTTAGATTTCATAAACTATTTTTTATCTTTAGTTTTTTCAAACTTTGTATACAACCAAATTAAGTGGGAATGTATTATCACTAACAATCTTATGTTGAGATAACAAAACCCACCTATGCTCATATAGAGACTCATCACTATACCTAAACAGATCTTGAGAACATTTACACACCCACACATGAGTATAAATATATTGCATTAGTATCAAAGTGTAGATCATACTTTCCACATAGGGTTGAACAAAATTACATGGTTATATTCAATATGTCATATCAAATTGTGTACCATAGAAAAATGGCTCTTTGACATTTTCATGATCTTTAAGGTCTTTCTCTCATGATGCTTGATATTTTTTGCTTTGATTTAATGATGCAATGTGACTTATACATTCACATTAGGTCCTAAAAATTCAAATTAAGGCATCTTGTGAAGGTGTTGTGAAGTGTTGCAAAACATGTCTACACTTTTTTAGACTTTATTCATTACAATTCACCTAAAAATCACATTTACATCACTTATCAAGTCCTATTTTGAAGTGTTGTAATGTCTTGTAACAAGATTTCATGCTTTTCTAGGCTTAATTTCACTATTTACACATTTCTTATGCATTATTTGACCCCTTTATGCCCTTATAAAGCTTAATTAAGTATATTTTTTAATGTAAACCCGAAAAATAACATTAAATGTGACTTAATTCCCAACACCCACTTTCAAGTCCAAGGTGGGACCCATTCACCATGGGTGGCGAATGAGTCCCTCTTGGCTCAAAATGTAAAATATTTCAAATTTTCTTTTGGGTTTTTATTCAAAATTACTTGATTTCAGCATGTGATGAGGTATCATTGGGTTACTAAGATACAAGAGTGTATTTGAATAAGTTTTTTTTACATCCATTTTAACCCCTATTCATTCTAGTATTCAATCTACTACATTCATTTGATCATCAAGTTCATTTGCACTTTGCATCATTCAATGCAGCACCAATCAAGTATCTTGGAGTAGCCATTGACATATCTTCAAATTTCTTCAACAAGGTTGTGGTGAGTTTAGGACATTTGCATGTTGTTTATTCATCTTTCCTTGTTCATTTTTTTTCATTTCTTCATTAAGGGTTTGATTACCAAAGTGGGATTTGACCAAGGAAAATCCGTATAACCTAACCTTTAACAATTTTTCCCTTGTTGCATGTGTGTTTGTAGACTTGTGTATGCATATTTATCAAGCAATTAGTTGTTGAAACGTGGTAAAGAAGTTAGTGAAGTGCTTCAAGTCAAATCAAACCTATTTCAAGCTTGGAGACAACCTACAGTATGTTTTCTATAGATTTGACTTTGTCAACCCGACAAGAAGACAATTCCAGATTTGGTGCTACAAAATTGGTCCCTCATTTCACAAAATTTTGGGAGAGGACTAATTCACCATCAGTGGTAAATGCATCCCACCTTAAGGCTGAAAAGTTAGATTTTGTCAGATTCTGTATCCCGATAGTCAAAAACCTATTTTCAGAAGTTTTTGCCAGTAGCAAGAATGATTTGCCATCAATGGTGAATGAGTCCCACTGGTGATTTTCAATTATTTATGTTAGCATTCAGGACACTCTAGATTCTTCATCAAACACCTAGGTGCACTCTATTCAACCCTCTTTTATTTTTGTTTTGCATTTGTTCATCTTTTAGTTCATGCTTGCATATCACATTGTGTTTTCAATCATTGCATATTTCTTAGGTTTTGCATTCAAAATCAGTCAATCACATTATTTAGTTGCATTTAAATCATCTCATTTAGCTTTAATTACATCATAAATTTCCTAATTTGAGTGAGCCACCCTATATTTTGCCGAGGTTTATCTCTCTCCTTTTAGGTGAAAGATCCTAAGAGTGCAAGAGTAGCCTATAAACCTCACACCCAAAAATATATGGTTCATTTTGGTGAACCTACATATTGAGAACTTTATCTTTTTTATTTCAATTACATCTTGCATCCTAGGTTTCATTTTCATCAACATTCCATTAGGTTATTGTTTTGTTTTTGCATCCTAGGGTTTCTCAAATTGCATTAGTGAAAGACTCATTTAGACTTCATTTTTGCATATCAAAACATTCAAAAAACTAAAAATCTGTATTTGCATCCTTAATTGGCATCTTAAAAGCATTAAAATCATTTTAATTTTTTTGAAAAACATAAAAAATATCATACTTGGATTCATTCACTACCCTAGGTGAATCAGTCCACCTATACATTCTGCACAACACTTTCAAGAATTTTCTAGGAATTTACTGCATTTCTATTCTTTGTTGTTTTTTCTCTTTGCATGATTTATGTTATTTACATTTTGGACTCCTAGATTGAATTGCATTTACATTCACCCCATCTTTTGTGGTACTTGTATGAGTGTTTGGTGCCCCATTGATAATACTTTAGTGAGACGAAGTTCTAGACACATGGCTTCCCATGATAGCACTTTTGTTGTGGACCTTGGGATCTCATGAGCTCCTACTCCTAGTATGGAAAATGGTGCATTAGGAATGGATACTACCACTACTATTCCTTCACCTTTCCATCCAATAAATGTTGACACACAAAACAATTCCATTCTACAAGAAAAATTCATTAGTATTCATGAAGATTTTGCACACTTACAACAAGACTTATCCCTTGAAAAAATTTCAACCACTACCATTCCATCCATAGAAAACCTTCATCATTTGATTGAAAGTGATGATGGCTTACAAGTTATGAAAATAATTGCTGATATATGCAATAAACATGTTTTGTCTACCTCATAACTCGCAAACATTGTTGTAAGCCTAGGAGGACCTCACCTTCCTCCTCTTGCAACCATAACATCCATTCCAACTTATACCACTCCTCAAGTTACAATAACTATGCAATAGGTTATTCATGTGACTCCTTCTTTTGCATTCCAACTAGCATTCCTAAGTCTTTTATGGCATCTCATGTTCCATCTTCCACCTTCACCCCTCTTAGTGCCACTTTCACTTCTCCTAACATTACATACACTCTGTCACCATTTTCTCTTCCGCCTCATACCACTTACAATGATCCCATCATTACACAACTCTTTAACACTGTTTCATCCATGCAACAACAAATATCCACCATTAGCCAAAGTCAAAACACTCCACCCACATATCATGTTCGTAGTAGCCCCTTATCCTTAGAAATTTTAAGAACCCCGATGTCACAAGGAATTGAAATACTAAGGTTTGAGAAATATGGAGGTAAGGGAGACCCTACTAATCATGTCAATGCTTGCATAGCCTTGTGCAATGATTTTTCCTTGATGATAAACTTTTAGCCAAACTTTTTCCTAGGACCTTGAAAGACATTGCATTAGAGTGGTTTTCAAACCTACCTAATCATTCAATTTGATCATTCAATGAACTTGTGGATGGCTTTATATGTCACTTCCAAGTTCATATAACCCATAAAAAGAAAATGGTTGATTTAATGCAATGTAAACAAACTGAAGATGAAAAATTCACTGATTACATTTCACAATATCAGTCATTGTATTCTCAAAATGATGTCAAAATTCTTGATTCACATTTGCATAATTTGTTTATCAAAAACTTTCACACAAATCTTCAAGATAAATTGAATATGATGAAATTTCCTTCATTCATGCATTTATGTACGACCCTTTGTGACTATCACAACTCAATTTATAGTTATGATTCAAAGTCCACTTCTAACCGAGCTAAGTTTGAACAAAATAACCAAAACAACATGCAAAACTTTTGAAAACCAAACAAAGGATTTTTACAATTCAATCCGCCTCCTCAACAACAAACTCAATCCATACCTAAACAAGTGGTAGTTGTTAAAGCATTGGTTCCCTATACCTATGGGGACCTGAAGAGATAATTTATCCCCTTACCCGATACTCTCCATAACACAATGAATCAATTGATACAACAACAGATAACTTTTCCTATAGTTAAACCACTTGATCCCACGAAACCTTTACCACCCACCTTTAAACCAAATACTTATTGTCATTTTCATTTTGAAAATGGACATGACACTGCACAATGTAATTGTCTCAAACATTTAGTTCAAGACCTCATTGATTTGGGTCATTTGTCTATTGCGGGTGTCAATGATCAATGCAATAAGTCCATTGCACCCCCTAATCAGAATTTACAAATCTTTACCAACCCTATGCCTAAACACAATATTTCATTTGTCAAGGCTAGTGAACCTTCAAACACTCATGTGATGAACATTAATATAACTAATGACCAACTTGATATAACTCAAAATGTTACCCAACTTAATCCTATGGATGAACTTGTGGATACGATAAATGTTGTCCCTCCTAAGGGCCCAACCAATAAATCTCTTGATATTACCTTTTCTTCTCATGATATACTTAAAAAGCTTCCTGATGATCCTATTTGCATAGCCGATAAAATCTATGATAAGCCCACCAATGGGATATTAACAGATCCCTCCTGTGGTGAAAATGTGATCACGGAAGAATTTTTATTACTACATGAGCTTTATCAAGAAGAATATGATAAACCAACCACATGGATTAAAACACATACTAGTTTTGTGTGCCCTATGGTCAAATTGATCATACTCCCATTACAAATACGACCAAAACTTTGGATGTAACATTTTCTATTATTCCACAATCATATCAATTTTTTTTGTGGCTAGGCCACCCTTGGCTTCACTTGATGAAAGTGGTCCCTTCAGTTCACAAATGTTTTAGGTTTCCACATGGAAATGAAATATTTACCATACACCATAGTGGTTTTCATCCATTGTCTTCTAAAGGTAATTTCTCCTTAGAATCCTTTAGGCCTGAACCTATGGAGCCCATAACCCCTTGTAAATATTTCTTTTTCATGGCCTATCAAAAGTTCAAAGCCAAATTAGTAGCCAACTTGTCTCTTTGCTCATTGTCCTCGTCCACTTCCGCTCCTCCCATCATAGTGTGGGAGTAAATGGTGACTCCCCAATGCCCCTAGGAATAGTTGCTAGACCAAAACCACTCCCACAAGAGAGAGAATGAAAAGAATGCTTGCTTCACAATGCAAGATTGAATATTGGTTGAATATGATGCAAATGTACATGAGATACCTTGCTTATAAATACAAGGTTGAGATGTAGGATTAGAAAAGATCATGACAAGTGTCTTAATCCTATTACATGAGACAACTAACAAACTAATCTCCTACTAATCAAGCAATACTAGCTAGATAAGATAATTTCTAGAAAATCTAACAAAGACTTCTAGAAAGAATCTTATATCCTAAGTAAACTTAACATGTGAATATGTCCCCTAATTACCTAGTGAGTAAATTAGCTAGGTACAAGACATATATTCACACCAACACAGATGAGATGATGATTCAACCTGAATCTAAACATGAAAAAGTAGAGAAACCTCCCAAACAACCAACAACAAACACTTCACCTTCATCCTTTAAATGACCAAGAGATATTGAAACCAATCTAGTTATGCCTCCCCACATTAAAATAGTTTATAAAGCTAAAGAGAAAGTGATTGATCCATCCTCTTTGGTTTCTTTCATTCTTCCCCCTCTGGAAAAAAAGAAACCTATGGTGGTCCAACCCCCTCTTACACCTCAACAACTTCAAAATAAACTTAAAAGAAACCACAGAACTAGGGATCATAGACGTCATCGTCATCTCCTTGCTTGTCAGTCACAAATGGAAGAAAATAGGGACAATCAACCTTCACCTTTGACATCAGCAATAGATGATCACCCTCCTCCTCCTAACTCACCAGAAGATAATACAATCCAATCCTCACAACAAAATGATTTGATTCAACAACCCCAACTTTTGATACACCCTTCCTTGGAAATAACCCTTCGTCCTCCTATCATAATCAATCTTGATGATGATGATGATGAGGAAATCAAAAAAATAGATGAAGTGCATAACTATCTAAAGTCCTTATTTTCATCTACCATGAGCTTAAATCATAAATCTTCCCAACCAAGTGAAGAACCTAGTGCATCTCCTAGTTCGACACTTGCAATTCTTCCTTTGGACAGTCAACTACCCTTGCAATACACTGAACATGATTGGGAGGTGGATGAATTGTTAGATGGTTGACTTGCATTCACCTTGCTAGCCTTCCACATTTTTCTTTGAATTTTATTTTTCAATTTTATGTGCATCTTGTTTTCCCCCATAACATGTGTTTGATGTTATCTCTCTCTTTATGTACTTCCTCTATTTGTATCTTATATTCTTCAATATTTTTTACATTTCCTTTTTCACTTTTTTTTTGTGTTTTCCTTTTGCGCATGACACAAAGCATAGAAATGCCCTATGTCTCTTCCATGTTGACCCAATAGGTCCTTTTTCCTTTTTTTTTTCTTTTGTTTTGTGTTTTCCTTTTGGGGATGAGGCAAAGCATAGAGATGCCCTATGTCTCTTCCATGTTAACCTAAAAAGTCCTTTTACTTTTTTAATTTTTTTTTGTGTTTTCCTTTTGGGGATGATGCAAGGCATAGAGATCAAAATGTCTCCTTCATGTTGACCCAAAAGATTTTTCTTTCTTTTACCTTTTCATTTTCTTTTCGTTTGTGTCTTCCTTTTGGGGATGATGCAAAGCATTGAGACCGCAATGTCTCTTCCATGTTGACCCAAAATAGACTTTTTTTTTTTGCTCTCTTTGTGTCATTCATCTAGTTCTATGTATTCAGGGAATGGTGATAGTTCTGAGCTCTTTCATAAAAATATTGCAGCAATGAACATACTAACCCCAAATTCATAGATCCCTTATGTGTTTAGTGTGTTCTTTTCTGGGGGGCAACTCCCTTTCTTTTCTTTTTTTCTTACATGATGCAACATAACTTAGAAACATATGACTTGTAATAGGGGCTTTCCAAGTTCGCTCTCATATCTTTTTGCATTTTTGCATTTTCCTTGGCTAATTTAAAGTAATTGCTCACAAAACAGTGTGTAGCAATTCCTTTAAAGTGGGGGGCATACATTGGCATAATTCATTTGCATTTTTGGTTCTTAGTGCAGCCTTGTTACTCCATACAATGTATTTTTGACTTTGTGGATGACATTGGGTGTGATGTCTTTCATAGGAGTGATCTATCTTAGCATATTGTATTCCTCTTGGTGGTTTTATGCAACGTACTGCATCCCCTAAGTTGTGAATATTCTATTATTTGATTGGTCCTCTCTTGGAGAAATTAGACACAATGTTCCCTAAGTGATAGACCTTGCATGAACCTAACAAGACTCCTTTGAACATTTCTTTTACATTTTTCATTTTTGCAACTTTTCCACCTTGCACAATGCAACTTGCATGCCTATGGTGCCTTCCACTTTGTTCATGATTTCTAAGCATACAAAGCTTTTCTTGTCTCATGAAGCACGAACTGACATTTTTCCTTGTGGAACCTTGTCAAAGTTATCAGGAGGTATAAGTTTGATATGGTTGAGTGGGAAGCCCATCCAATAGCACGACTTTCCCCATAGCCACCTTTGTGTTTGTGAGTGCATACCAACTAGTGTATGTTTCTCACCTGGTGGACCACCAAGAGTTCTGTCACCCTAGAGTGAGTATGCATTCTCTTTTTCTCATAAATAGCCTAGATCTAATCCACAACTATTTAGACTGATGATCGAAGCTTAATCTAATTCTCCCTTTTCTTCACATGTGTGTGTTCCTTTGTTCTTATGTTTAGTTTTCCATGCGATCTTCATCCTGGGGGCTTGATCATCCCTCTTGATTTCTATTATTCCATCTTTCTAACATAAGTTCATTTGGACCCTCTTTCTGATGTGCATGGCTACTTTCATGTGAGTTTAAAGTAAGTTCATCCTCTCACTATTTAGTGGGGGATAAATGTACCATATTAAAATGGCTCTTTGAAATTTTCATGGTGTTTTAGGTTTTTTTCTCATGATGCTTGATCTATTTTTCTTTGATTTAATGTTGCAATCTGACACATGCATTCACATTAGGTCCTAAAAATTCAAATTAAGGCATCTTGTAAAGGTGTTGTGAAGTTTTGTAAGACATTTCTACACTTTCTAGACTCTATTCATTACGATTCACCTAAAAATCACCGTTTAATCACTTATGAAGTCCTATTTTGAAGTTTTGTAAAGTCTTGTAACAAGATTCCACACTTCTCTAGGCTTAATTTCACTATTTACACCTTTCTTACACTTTATTTGACCCCTTTATGCCCTTATAAGGCTTAATTAAATATATTTTTGAATGTAAACCTGACAAATAACATTAAATATGATTTAATTCCTGACACCCACTTTCAAGTCCAAGGTTAGACCCATTTTCCATGGGTGGCGAATGAATCCCTCTTGGCTCAAAATTCAAAATATTTCAAATTTTCTTTCGGGTTTTTATTCAAAACTACTTGATGTCCACTTGTGATGAGATTCATTGGGTTACTAAGGCACAAGAGTGCATAAATAAGTGTTTTTACATCCATTTTAATCCCTATTCATCCAAGAATTCAATCTCCTACATTCATTCAATCATCAAGTTCATTTTCGCTTTGCATCATTCAATCAAGCATCAATCAAGTATCTTGGAGCAGCCATTGAAATATCTTCAGAATTCTTCAACAAGGTTGTGGTGAGTTTAGGACATTTGCATGTTGTTTATTTATCTTTCCTTGTTCATTTCATTTCATTTCTTCATTAAGGGTTTGATTACCAAAGTGGGATTTGACCAAGGAAAATCGTTGTAGCCTAACCCTTAACCATTTTCCCCTCTTGCATGTGTGTTTGAAAACTTGTGTATGCAAATTTATCAAGAAATTAGGTGTTGAAAAGTGGTCAAGAATTAAACAAGGTGTTTCAAGTCAGATCAAACCTATTTCAAGCTTGGAGACAACCTACAGTCTATTTTTTGTAGATTTGACTTTGTCAACTCGATGAGAAGACAACTCTAGGTCTGGTGCTATAGAATTGGTCCCTGATATCATAGAATTTTGGGAGAGGATTGATTCACCATTAGTGGTGAATGAGTCCCACCTTAATATTGAAAAATATTTTGTCAGATTCTGGATCTTGATATTCAGATACCTATTTTGAGAAGTTTTTTCCAGTAGCTGACTGATTCGCCATTAGTGACGAATGAGTCCCACTAGTAATTTTCAATGATTTTTGTCAAAATTCAAGACACTCTAAATTCTTCATCAAACACCCAAGTGCAATCTATTCAACCCTTTTTTATTTTTGTTTTGCATTTGTTCATCTTTTAATTCATGCTTACATATCACATTGTGTTTTCAAACATTGCATATTTCTTAGGTTTTGCATTCAAAATCAATCAATCACATTTTTTAATTGCATTTAAATCATCTCATTTAGCTTTAATTACATCATAAATTTCCTAATTTGAGTGAACCACCCTAGATTTTGCTGACTTTTATCTCTCTCCTTTTAGGTAAAAGATTCTAAGAGTGTAAGAGTAGCCTATAAACCTCATGCCCAAAAATTTATGGTTCAAATTGTTACACCTAAGAATATGGTCCATTTACCACCACTAAGGGAACCACATCATGTCATTTTGACCTGATAGTGGAACATAACAAAAGATGTTGAATGTAATTTTTATCATAACAAAGTCCATTACATGCCATTTTAAATAGAGCTACCATAAATATGCATTTAATATGCCCAATATTCATTATATATGTGTCAAAATGCAGCAACAAGAAAATGAGAAACTTTAAGTTAAAGAGGGGCAGTAATTCCTTCCTATGTCATATGAAATTTAGAACTAAAAAATAAGTAAATTTGAAATGTGACAACGAAACCTGTCTAACTATCAACTATAATACATTAATATCAATAACATGACTTTACAAATTCAATGTACATACTTACAAATTAATCCAATGAACCATCTAGGTCTACTCTACTCTGTATTGTGTCAAGTATTGTCTCATGGTCAGACTCACACACCTTCTACAAGTTCTTGTTTAAATGTTTACCCCCATATTTGATCAAATGAACATTGGATGCCACAAAAAGGTTTGAGTAATGAAGAATCTTTTGATACATGTCAAAGTCCTAAAACAGTGAAACATTAACTCTCTTAACTGGGTACCTTCTAAGCCATGTTCCAATAATAACCACTGAGCCTGTAAGGTATTCAATGTTTTCTCCATCTGTAACTAGGGCCTCCAATTTCTTTTTGGCCTCAACACAATGACACAAGTAATGATATGTTCCCTCTTCATTTTCTTCATCCATAATAACTACATAAACATGCCTTGCATTGATATGTGCATCAAATTGGATGAATTTAGTCAACATCACAAAAACATTATAAAGTAAGATAGCATTAGGAATTCCAAAAACTATGGAAGTAGATATATTACATAGTTGAACTAGATATGATATGTGATCAAATTCAATCAATGATTCCTTCTATGTCATTTTTAGTTTCATCGAGAGTTGATACGTGTCAAGTGGGCTTAATATTGTAAGCATCATTCGTCAACCCACTTTTTGACTCACACTCATTCCAAGCTTGAATTGTACATGAAGAACAAAATCGGGCCATCTTCCACATATGTATACTCCATGAACCTACACTAAAGCTTCTAAAAGAGTGTAGCTCACTTGATCCTGTTAGTGTAAAATAATCCTCATATTGCACAATGCTATTATCATCTATCAACCAAAAAAATCTATGAACTAAAGACTTACCTTCATTACCTAGACCCATCAAAGCATTACACCACTTGGTGATTGATTTTACATCTATCAACTTTGCATTTTCTTTAAATACTTTAACTCTTCTCATGCTATGGCTCTTTTGGAACATGCTCCTCCACCATCATGATCCCCCTTTCCATGACTGACCTCACAAAAGTTCCCCATATGTTGAACACCTATAATATTACGCATCCTACTCAAACAATAGAACATCCACAAGTTGGATAATTGTGATGCACAATTATCCAATCATATGATATGTTGATGAAATGATATGCCCCTTCTAGCCAAATCATGGTAGAACACCTGGAAAACAACCTTGCACAAACTCTATAAAATGTGTGTGATCATAAATCATATAAAATGATACTCCCTTATGATATTCTTTCATCCTATGTGTTTTCATTGGCATGAATGAGTGTTATGTGTACAAATATATAGCAACTTGTGTGGAGTTGCAATACTATGATTGTACCTCATTTTGTGGTTGTAGATTGTATTCTCTACAAATTTGACAATTGAAACAATGCTACCAAGTGGATATGTGTCCTTACATAACTTGACTTGTAGGTCTAATCATCGAGCTCAATGGGTATGACTTGCATACTCATACACTATACTATCACAAAATATATACATAAACTAATACAAGTTGGAATATTTTGAATAACCAAATCACACATTTTTTATTCTTTACCATCTTTTGTATTGTACGCCAATGTTATAATTTAAAAATTCTACTAGTTCATTTCCAACCACACGGTTTACAATTTTTTTCCAAACTGGACACTAAACTATTTTTTTCTAACTAAATCTTCACTTTCAGGCACCTATAGTAGCTAAACCATGAGGAATTTGAAGATGTTGCAAACTAGTGATTTGTGACATTTTTCTATAGATTCTAAATATATTTTTAAAAAACAAATTGGAATCAGATTGCACTTCTTCTTCCATCTCCTTCAAAAACTAGTTTTTTTCAGTAAACACCATTTTTAAGGAGTGATGCTCATCGTATACAACATAACTTTTATTCCTTGAAGGATAAAATTCTATTTTTTTCAAATTTTGATTTGTATCTATGATATCTAGTGCTTCCAATTTCTTTCATAGTGTTTTATTGAATATTTTTTCCTTAAATAAGTTTCAAAGCTAAACCAATTACAATTCAGACATAGGCGAACCATATACAACATAACTTTTTTTGTATGTATTGAAATTCATTTTTTTTTTGTTGGATCAAGGATATCAATATCTACTGCACTTATATTTTTCAAAAGAAAAAATTGATAATCTACTATTTTTCCACATCTGTAGAATGGAGAGCTTGAATTTTGGTGAAAAACCTATGTTTAATCAAACTAAAAAAAAATACATAATAAAACCAAAACATATTAAAATTATATTCATTGGATAGCTCATTTCAAGGACTACCATCATCCAGTTGGGTCTGTGAAGTCTCCTCCATTTTCATCCTTAACTCGATCTTCAAAGGGAAATATTTTGGAGTTTCTTGGTGCTAGAGGGGGAGAATGGGGGAAAGGGGGGTTCCAACGAACCTTGGTTCGAGTGAACCCCCTTTCCACAAACCTTTCCTTTGTTTTTTTTTCCAAGGAAATGTGGGACCCAAAATTTATTGGGTTCACTCGAAGGGGGGTTCTAGTGAGCCCCCTTTGGGTTCGCTTGAACCATATTTTTGTTCGAACCCCAAAAAACCAAAATTTTTTGCATGGGGGCATTTTTTGCAATTTCCTTCTTCACTGGAATTGTAAACCAATTTTGTAGGTTTACCCATGTATACTCCATGAACCTACACTAAAGGTTCTAAAAGAGTGTAGCTCACTTGATCCTATCAGTGTACAATAATCATCATATTGCATAATGCTAGTATCATCTATCAACCAAAAAAATCTACAAACTAAAGACTTTCCTTCATTGCCTAGACCCATAAAGAATTACACCACTTGGTGATTGATTTTTCATTTGTTAACTTTACATTTTCTTTAAATACTTTAACTCTTCTTGTGTTATGGCTCTTTTGGCACATGCTCTTGCACCATCATGATCCCCCTTTCCATGACCGACCTCACAAAAGTTCCCCATATTTTGAACACCTATAATATTATGCATCCTACTCAACCAATAGAACATCCACAAGTTCTTTAATTATGATGCACAATTATCTGATCATATGATATGTTGACGAAATGATATGCCCCTTCTATCCAAATCATTGTAGAACACCTGAAAAAACAACCTTGCATGAACTCTATAGAATGTTTGTGATCATCAATCATATAAAAATGATACTCTCTTGTGATCTTTTTTTATCCTATGTGTTTTCATTAGCATGAGTGAATGTTATGTGTACAAATATAGCAACTTGTGTGCAATTGCAATACTTTGAGTACACCTCATGTTGTGGTTGTAGACTGTAGTTCTCTACAAAGTTGATGACTAAAGTAATGCTACCAAGTGGATATGTGTCCTTACATAACTTGACTTGCAAGTCCAACCATTGAGCTCTATGGGTATGACTTGCATACTCATACACTATACTATCATGAAATCTAGACATAAACTAATACACTAGAATATTTTGAATAACCAAATCACACATTTTTCCTTCTTTACCATATTTTGTATTGTAGCCCAGTGTTATACTTTCCAAATTCTACTAGTTCATTTCCAACCACATGTGTACTTTCCATATGTTCACTTATTGGCATACATTGCAATCCACCACAATGCTAACATGTGCCATCCAAACATAATTTCTTGTAAAATAATTGACCTTCCTCTCTTTCACATAAAATTATTGATATGAAATATTTTAAGATGTAGTAGGGGCATGTATGCCACAATCCTACATAACATTTTTAGTATTCAAATCTTAACATATACATCGATAAACATAAAAATATTTAGAAAACTCAATATGTACTCTACAAAAAGTAGTGTGTGTGTGCTTTATTTTGACATAAAAAGGCTTAAGCATTTCAAAGAATCTTTTGAAAAAATTTAACTTGAGGATACATCTCTAGAAATTTTCCAAAAAATTGCATTTGAGTCATATCCAAAAAATTATTTGGATGTGGCTCATGGTTTCATCTACCAATTTTTCTTCTTACCACATCCCTTTGATTTGGAGATACCTTTCATGTTATTCTTCCAAAAGTCTTCAATTAGGTATCTCAATGCTTCAAAAATTGGTTTATATTTTCACGGTAGTCTCCCTGAGAATTCCCATAATTCATTATCATCTATGTCCTTAATTCTTTGGTGCCTTCCAATGGCTCTTAATAAAAAATTTATATTTATTCTTAATGCTTGACTTGTCTTTCTAATGATATGAGCTTTCTTCAATTGTTTACTTACTATTGTTGATGTAATGACATGTCATGTAACATTATTATATATGGTGTGTGATGTGCTACCCACACTCTCATATGCACTCATTAGATTAATCACAATAGATTTGTCACTTGAAGCTTTTGATGTTCTCAGCCCAAGAATCTTCATAATGGACCTATACTTTAGACTTCTCATCAATCTAACAAGTAGTTGACATCTTTCAGTTTCATTCAACCCTTCAAAGAAAAATTTCCAAATATTATTAGCATATATTCTACAAGTATAGCTTGGAATCTTATCAACCATTGCCTATAAAATATTTTCAACAATATCAATAAAAAACTTAGGCTTTCTATGAAAAATTCTAGGAGGTATTCTCAAAGGTAAATATTCCTCAACATTATGAATTTCATCAATATTGAAATGAGAAGAGATAGATGGCATACCTTTTATCGGAGATGGAATAGATGACATACCTTGAAGTTGATTTGGGAAAGATGGTGTACCTCCTTCTTCACATGTGAGTGATGATATACTTTCAACTTGAGATGTGGTAGATGGTGTCCCTCTAACTTGGTTCATTAGGATTGGTTCAAGTTCCTCTTCAATTGGCATGTCTTCTCCTATTGTCCTGAATTTCCTCTTTTCACAAAGTTGCCTCATTTGTTCTCTTTTCTTTGCATTCTTAGCTTCTTTTTCCTCTTCAATTGGCACATCTTCTTCTATCATTTTCAATTTCCTCTTTTCAAGAAGCTGCCAAATTTATTATCTTTTCTTTGCATTCTTAGCTTCTTACTCATCCTATGTTAGAGGAATCCTTGACCATTTCCTCGGCATGATGAAGAATTGTATTTGTAGCATGAAAAAGAGATAAAGATTAGTTCCACCATAGTACTAATCAAGTAAAGAAATATGAAACTAAGGAAATTTGTGCCAATTCTCAAGTTTGTGCATGAAGAGGGCAGAAAATAGCATGAGGAAAGAAAACTTGTAATGATTTAACATTCATAACAAGCCTATGGTTGTCCTACATTCATTAGGATTGTCTTAATGGACTTATGATACTCTCAATGAAGTTATGGCTATCATAGATTCATTAGGACTACCATAATGAAGTTATGACTACCCTAAGACAATTTTGAAAAACCTGATAAAGTTAAAGCCTGTCTTAACAAGGTTATGACAGTCATAATGAAACTTTTAATACGATGTGATGGTTGATGCATCATGGAATTGGAGCTAGTGTGACATGGCATATGCAAGCATGACACTATTCAAAGTTGATGTAGATAGACTCATGAAACATAAGGAACTTGATTTGGAACCAATGTGACCCCCATGACACATGCAAGCATGACACCATGTAAAATTTATGTAATGTTGCTTGATATCCTAATACGGATTGTATGCTCCTTGAAAATTGAATGTGGGATGGCATCACATAGTGAATTTGATAAGAGAGAAGTAGTTTGATGTGGTGAATTTGGCACACTAACAAAAAATATATTTTCTCAATAAGAAAGGATGAAAATTTATCTTCTCATGAAGGGTATATGTTTAGTACTATAAAGATAAGGATGATTAACATGATGCATTTTATTATATTAATAAAATCTAATATAATCGCTTAGCAAAATCTAATGCATTTGATTAAGGTTATGTATGTTGAGCACTCATAATTTTGAATACTTAGAAAAATTTAGTCCCAAAATCAACATGATAACAAAATAAAAGCATTATATTAAGCATGTATGGTAAGAATTGATATAAACCATAAGCGAATGAAGGAAAATGTAAAGAACATGTATAAAGACTTGACATACCTTAAAATCAGATATTCAATTTGAGAAACTACCCAATTATGTGTAGTTTGTTCTTATTGCATCAAACTCCTAGAGAATTTGAGCTTTTCATGGAGTTGCTTCCTTTTCAATGTTTAATTCTACATAACTCTAATAGAATTACTAAAATCTATAGAATTAACCAATCTATGATGTGAAATTATAACAATAAAATCATAATTAACATTGCAACACTACAAACATGAAAATATGAGTTCATATAATCAAATTTGATGTAAAAACTTTGTTATTGATCCTCCTTCCTCAATTGATGAACCAGAAAAAGGTGGTGAAAAGGTGGTGGAATGTGTAAAAACTACATGTGTTTTCTCCAATAGCATGAAAAAGCATGAGAATAACATAGCATGTGGGCCTAGATCATAGGTACCCTTTCTTTTTTACCATTTTTAGTGCAAGCTAAAACATGCTTGCATTATAATATGAGTAGCATTTTTGCTTGCTTTAAAAATAGACAAATTTCAACTTTCTCATAGCATGCTCATATTTTGAAAAAGCTGATTTTGTAAACATTTTCCAATTGTCATCATGTGTCAATAGGGGATTGGGTTGAGTTACATCTACAAGACCTTTATTAGAGAAATTATGACATAAATTAAGTGCTATGTATGTCTCATTTTATGTGTGATATGAAGTTTCACTACAATTCCCTATATGCTCAAGCCTATACATTAATGCTCAACCCTCAACCCTATGCCTTATACCATTAATCCATCAACGCTTAATCCCTTAATCCCTTGACCTTAAACGCTCAACTATAAACCATCTACCCTATACATTATACCCTCAACCCTCAACCCTCAATCCTCAACCCTCAACCCTCAACCCTCAACCCTCAACCCTTAAACCTTCGAACCCTAAACCCTTAAAACCTCTACCCTCTACCCTATACATTAAACCATCAATCCTAATCCCTTGACCCTATACCTTAAAACCTTAATCCCTCAACCCTGAAACCCTTAATAACTCATCCCTCAACCCTCATTTGTAAACCCTCTAGCCTATACATTAGACCCTAAACCCTAATCCCTCAACCCTAAATCCTTAAACCCTTAATCCGTCAACCCTCAACTCTCAACCCTCTACCCTATACATTAAACCCTCAACCCTAATCCCTCAACCTTATAACCTCAACCTTGAAAACCTTAAACCCTTAAACCCTCATTCCTCAACCCTCAATGACCTAATCCCTTGACCCTATACGTTAAACCCTTAATCCCTTAAAACCTCAACCCTTAAACTCTCAGTTCCCTTAAACCATTAATCCCTTACCCCAAAACCCTCAATTATAAACCCTTTACCCTATACATTAAACCCTCAACCCTAATCCCTCAACCCTTAAACCCTTAAACCATCAACCCTCAACCCTCAACTATTAAACCCTCAACCTAACCCTCGACCCTATTCCTTAAACCCTTAATCCCTTAACCTTAAACTCTCAACTATAATCCCTCTACCCTATACATCATACCATCAACCCTAATCTCTCAACCCTATACCCTCAACCCTCAACCCTTAAACCCTTAAACCCTCAGCGCTAAAACCTCAACCCTCCACCATATATATTAAACCCTCAACACTAATACCTCGACCATATACCTTAAACCCTATTCCCTATCCCTAAACCCTCAACCCTCAACCCTTAAACTCTAAACCCTCAACTATAATCCCTCTACCCTATGTATTATACCCTCAATCCTAATCCCGCAACCTTATACATGTTACCTATTTTAGCTACTAGCTCAAATAGGTAGAGCTATTATGTTTTACAAGTGAATTTAAGAAGGTACATTTTAACTCTACTATGTCACATTTATGTGCATATAAAAAAATTAGAAGATTACATTACTACATTGCATTATGCATACACATATAACATAGGAGAGGGTGCACATTCAGGTGATAACAAGTTTGGCACACTCAGTGGGATGGAGAACTGATTTTTAGTTCAGTTTAGATCTTATATCACTATTGTTTGGTGTGTATAGCGGACATTTTATTCCTTTTGAGGTGTTCAAATACATACCTAGCGACTTTGGAGAGATTACCTACTAGTTTCAGTAGTTCAAGTGTCGATATGTTTCAAGTTTTTCAACAAGAAAATATGCTTTACCCTAATTTTCCAGTATTTGAATGAGTTAACATATTTAGGTTTCATGGGGATATGTCTTACCATTCACCTTTCATGAAAGTGTTGTGCCTACATCATCTTATCAGTCATATCCAAACAATTTCAATGTTGGTTTTAGTCCAAGCAACTTACGAACAACAAATGACTAGCATATTCAACATCCAGACCACCCACCCACCCCTACTCCATCATCATGGCAGCCAGTATATGCCTAGAATCGGTCTCAAGAAGGTTATTTTGTTCCAAATCAGTAGTCTTGTGCTCATAGCCAGCCCCAAAACACTGATAATAGGGGAATTAGTAATATTGAAAATATATTGCTAGATTTTTGTAGGAAATTGGATGATATCAAGAGGCACCAAGATTTTGATATGTAACAAGAAGAGCTTTCCTATCAAGCTTATATTCATCAGTAGGAGGGGGAGGTACTGTAAACAAAGATTTAGGCCAAAATGCAATGTAAACATTCAAGATTAATGCAAGGATGGATGAAATTTTCTAGATTTAATGCTCTAAATGTAGAAAAATAAAGAAAGATACTGATTATTAAGTAAAAAATAAGAAAATGCAAGTTGTTGTAAAATACATTTTGATATGCAAAAACACCTAGAAATGAATGCAAATTGTAACAAAAATGGATGAAACTGAAAGTGTTCACCTGGGGACTTGATGGAGACTAGGAATGACTTCTAAAATGTTGTTCATGCTAGAAATTTGGCCTACTAGGACTCATTCGCCATTCTAGGTGAATTAGTCCTAGATTTGGGAAACTATTTTGGAGCTCATTTCGGACAAAAGGGCATCCAAAACTACAGGAAACCATGTTCAAGCCTAGCAGTAGGACTCATCCGCCATCAATGGAAAATTAGTCAACTTTTGAATTTCTAGAAATCCAAAAGTGGAAAATGAAGCCATCAGTCTGCTCTTCGGTTCCTGATAGGTGTTCACCTTTGAAAGTCTGATTTCTTTCACTAAAAGTGACTTTAGTTGATATTTTGACTTGGTCAACAAGGATATGTCTTCAAAAAATTTACAACTTGATCTTCAATGATCTCCAAGTCTTCAAGATGTCTAAATCTACAAACACACAAGAAGGAGAAATGTTGAATGTTAGGGCATGGGGGTTTGCCTTGGTCAACCCCCTTTTTAGATAATTAAACCAAAATGAAGAATGAAAAAAATAAAGTTAATACCTTTCCATGATGTTTGATCTTGATTTTCTACAACAAAAGATCAAGATTATTCCCTTGAATGTCTTAAGAAGCTATCTTGATAACTTAGAATGATAAAACCTTAGCTTGCTTGGCTTGAAGTGGAAGAAAAATGATGAATGAGTTATGAAATGAGTTAAGATATTGTCAATTAAGGTTTTGAGACTTGATTTTATATGAAATTTACCTTATTTTCCTATAAATTGGATCCCTGAGGCCAACATGAAAGAATAATAAACTTAAATTCCAATTTTTCCTACTCAAAACTCAAAAATGACCCAAATGGGACTAATTCACCACCTTGGGTGAATAAGTCCCACCTAGTAGGGACTCATTCACCACAGATGGAGAATTAGTCCTAGAGGGGCCCATTTGCTAGTTGGGTTGTTGGGGAATGAGTAAATCATGTTTATATGGTGACTTTGTTGGGTATTTCATCAAATTATGCCTTGGGATGCACAATATGGGGTCATAAGGGCCTATTAATGATGATGTAAAAGGTGGATAAGACCAAGGACACAAAGTCCAATGTGAAAGTGTAATTAAATACACTTTTTATCATTAAAATAAGGTCTATACAACCTAGAAAGGAACAACATCCAATATGAATGTGTAAGACACATTACAACACTAGATTATCATTAACTTTAATTTACAAGCCTTCTAGATTAGTGTAATAATTCTATTAAATACATTTTATAATGTTGAATTAAGGGAAGATGGGTTCATTAAGTCTAGAGAGGCATGAAAGTATTTTACAACACTTTACAACACCTTTACAAGACATCATTAAATGCATTTTATTCTATTTGCAAGGGTCCAAGACCTAGTGTCAATGTGAAAAACACCTCACAACACCAAATCAAGGCCTTATTAAGTCCAATTTATCATCAATTATTCCCCAAATCAAGCAAGTTGCCTTTTTTCTACGGTACAGATACAAAGGTTAAATGATTCTAATCATCTTACCAATGACCCTTCTCCAATATCTGAAATTATAGGTTTTAAGTAGCCTTCTACCCTTAAGATTCCAAGATTGAAAGGGCCATCTTTTCTACCCTATGAGGTTTTCTAACCAACCATATGAATGGAACCATGCTCTAACATATAGAAATTAGAAGAAGAGCAAAACATTGATCAAGATAGCTTACTCCTCTTAGAAGAAATTAGTTTAAGGTAAATCTATTGCATTTAGCTATAATGTGTTACCAATTATAGTAGCAAAATATTGAACAAGAGAAGACCTCTCAAGATGGATCTTACAATTTTTTAGCTAATGATGCTCTTGATTTTGTTGAAAATGATGATCAAAATATTTCAATAGTTCAGCTAGGACAGCAGGAAGAAAAGGTGCAAGAGGCTGACCAAGAAGAGCATTCTATGGTTTGGGCTGATGAGTTACCTTCATTCATTCAGCATGATGAAGGTGGTGTGATTTTTATCACCCCAACTACAGTATCAAAAGAACAAGAAGACATTGGGAAATTTGATGAGTTGTTAGTTGAAATTAGTCAATCAGAAAATGGATCCTTGAATCATGAAGATGAGCATAAAACTAAACTTGACACCATTTTTCAAGGTATGAGCTTTGATATCTTTGAGAATGTTATGCATGAGAAAGCTAATGTTGAGATTTTTGGAGAGATGTGCACTAAGATAATTGAACAGTTTTGTTCAAAGTTAGATGATGGCGCAATAAAATTTGAGGAAAAAACCCATGAACAACAGGAGCAAGTGGAGGAAAAAACCATGTTTTATCTTGCATGTTAGGAATTAGATTATTCCAATTGGGTGATCCCATAATAGTGGTTTACAATTTTTGGCCAAACTGGACACTGAAATTATTATTTTTAACTAAATCTTCACATTTGGGCACCTATAGCGGCTAAACTATGAGGAATTTGAAGATGGTGCAAACTAGAGTCTCACCAAATTTTGTCTGTAGATTCTAAAAATATTTTTTTCAAAATTTTTGGAATCAAATTGCACTTCTTTTTCCACCTACCACGAAAATTGATTTTTTTCAGAAAACAACATTTTTAAAAAGTGACGCACACTCTATAACGCATAACTTTTTTCCATGAAGGATAAAATTCTAATTCTTTCAAATTTAGATTTGTGACTCTGATATCTAGTGCTTCCACTTGGTTAGATAGTTTTTTATTGAATATTTTTTCCTTAATCAATTTTCAAAGTCAAACAAATTACAATTCAGACACAGCACGACCATATAACGCATAACTATTTTTGTATATGTCAAAATTTTATTTTATTTTTTGTTGGATCAAAGGACTTCAATATCTAGTGCACTCATATTTTTCAAAAAATTGATAATCTTCTATTTTTCCACATGTGAAGAAAAAAGAAATTCATTTTAGATGAAAAACCTATGTTTAATAAAACTTAAAAAACAAATACATAACAAAACCAAAACATATTAAAATTATATTCATTGGATAGCTTGTTCTGAGGAATACCATAATCATTTGAAATAAATTTTAAATGAATTCATTTGATCCCCCAAAATATAAATCAAAAGTGATTTTTTATGAGCATTTGGATAGGTGTAAAGGAGACGCATTTATAGGTATGGTTTAAAACTAGTGAGGTTCTATCCAAGGGGGTTTGATCTAAGGTGATTTGATCAAATCCTCTTCATTTGGAATCCTTAAAATGGAACTTTTTAAGGCTTAAATCATTATATTTTCTAAAAATATGTGATTTCAGCTAAAATTTGTTCCTCTCAGGAATTGTAAACCACTATTATGACAACACCCAATTAGTAAGATGAGATCAAAGAGATATCTCATAAGTATGAACCGTGTTGTCCCAACTAGCAGGTGGAGACAAATGAACATGAGGAACTTGGTGGAAAAGAGGCTGATATGTTTTGGTATGATGGGCTACCTCTATTTGTTGAACAAATTAAAGAAGATATATCTATGATAACCCAATTTTTTGGACAAGATATTCAACAGTGTAATGAGTTACTGGTTCATGAAAATCAATATGAGAATGAAGCTTTAGCTCATGAATTAGTTTCATTTTGGAATGATCTAAAGTTTGTTTTGGCTCATGAGGAAGCCTCTTTTTTCCCAACTTTGGATATTGAACTAGCATCCCTTGAAGTAGAAGATCAAAAACAACATGATTTGGAACAACAAGAAACCAGCATGGAGAGTTTTGAATGCACTCTTTCTAGAGGATACTCAAATAGGCATCTAGCTAGCATGGAGGACAATTCAAATATTCCTATCTTGATTACACCAAAGCATAAAAATGTAGCTAAAGATGAAAGCATTTAGCCTATCCATCCATTCTAAAACAACATTTTTCCTAACCAAGATGTGAAGGTAAGCAGAGGAATTTTCACTTTCAAAGGGGTATGGCAGTAGCTAGTTGAAAGTTTTTCATTTCTACACCTCTTCTTAGTTTCTCATAAACATGTGGAGGATTGTAAGCTTATGAAGAAAGGAAGCTACTTTACCCAACCAGTGAATGGTTTCGATTGAGTTGGTGTCTTTCTTCATTAGTGTAGGTTAGGGTTAGTTTTTCAAAATCCCTAAGTGTTGTTCAGCATAGTTAGGTAGTTGTCCTTCTGAATTTTTGGTGTTTGAATAATTTTCTAAGGTATCATACACAATTCTAATGAGTTACAGTAGTTTACAGGACTGTTTTCAAAAAATTTCAACTTTTAAGTGACTCAATACCCAATGGATAAGCTTCAGGCAACTGGTCAGGATGTTTAGAAGGCAAACATATAGCAGATGTCACCAAAAATGTTACCTATTTTAGCTACTAGGTCAAACAGGTAGAGTTGTTATGTTTTACAAGTGAAAAGAAGGTACATTTTAACTCTGTTGTGTCACATTTATGTGCATATAAAAAAATAAAAAATATTACATTACTAAATTGAATTATGTAGATGCATATAACATAGGAGAGGGTGCACATTCAGGTGATAATAATACCTTAAACCCTAAACTCTAAACCCTCAACCCTAATCCCTAAACCCTCAACCCTTAAACCCTCAACCCTCAACCCTCAACCCTCAACCCTCAACCCTAATCCCTCGACCCTATACCTTAAATGATAAACCCTCAACCCTCAACCCTAATCCCTCAACCCTTAAAATCTCAACCCTAACCCCTCTACCCTATGCCTTAAACCGTCAACCCTCAACCCTCTAACCTATGCATTAAAACCTCAACCCTATAGCTTAAACCATTAATCCATCAACCCTCAACCCTTAAACCCTTAATCCCTCAACCCTCAACCCTCAAATGTAAACCCTCTACCCTATGCATTAGACCCTAAACACTATACCTTAAACCCTAAATGATCAACCCTTAACCTTAATCCCTCAAACATAAACCCTTAAACCCTAAACTCTTAAACCCTAATCCCTCAACCCTTAAACCCTGTACCCTATTAATTAAACCCTCAACCCTACACCCTAATCCTTATTACCTTAACCTTATACCCTAAACCCTCACCCCTAAGCCCTCAATCCTCAATCCTCAATGTTCAACCCTCAATTGTAAACCCTCTACCCTCTCAACCCTAATCCATCAATGCTATACCTTAGACCATAAACCCTCAACCCTCAACCCTCAACCTTTAAATCCTCAGACCTCAACCCTCAACTCTCTACCCTATACATTAAACCCTCAATCATATACCTTAAATCCTATTCTCTTAACCATCAACCCTTAAACCCTCAACCCTTAAACCTTAATCCCTTAAACCCTCAACCCTTAAATCCTCAACCCTCAAACCTTTAACCCTAAACCCTCAACCCTCAAATCTTAAACTCCCAACCCTCAACCCTCAACCTTTAAACCCTCTACCCTATACCCTATATATTAAACCCTCAACCCTAATCCCTCGACCTTATACCTTAAACCCTTAATCCCTCAACCCTCAACCCTCATTCCTCAACCCTCAACTATAAACCATCTACCATATACATTGGACCCTTAACCCTAGTCCCTCAACCATGTACCTCAAACCCTAAACCCTCAACCCTTGACACTAATCCCTCAACCCCCAAACCTTAAACCCTAATCCATCAACCCTCAACCCTTAAACCCTAAAGCCTCAAATGCTAAACCCTCTACCTTATACATTAAACACTCAACCCTCAACTATAAACCCTCTACCCTATACACTATACCCTCAACCCTAATCTCTCAACCCTATACCTTAAACCTAAACCCTCGACCCTTGAACCTAATCCCTCAAACCTCAAACCTCACCCCTCTACCCTTTACATTAAACCCTCAAACCTATACCTTAACCCTAATCTCTTAACCCTCAAACCTTAAACCCTCAACCTGTAATGAAATAACTTGCACAATAGAAGAAGATATGAAATATTCTAAAAATACTTGATAATAACTGAGAATAACAAGCCACTTCGAGGGGGAAAACCTCCAAATATCTCCAATAAGAACACAATTCACAATACGATGATGAAATAAGACTCACAACCTCCTATATATTCCTAATTATGCCTAGGATATCACCCAAACCAACTTAGATAACCCTATATAAGGCCTAGGCCAACATAAACAACTAAATAAAAATATAATAATGATAACATGACTTAATTAAGAGTTAAGATAGCCACAAGCCAACTATTCATAACCCAATGTACACTAATATTAAGGGTGTAGCATGCCCACCTTCTTCAAAGAAGCATTGTCCTCAATGCTAATCAAGTGTGAATTCTTTTGAATGAACTCCTCATCTTCCCATGTGGCATCTTCAACTGTTAAATTCTTTCATTAGATGAGATACTCAATAAGTGTTCTAGTCCTTAGCTTCTTTGTGTGGGTTTGACGAATGTGCTCTGGTTCCAAGATGATTCTTCCTTCATCATCGAGCTTGGGTAATACTATTTCAGTAGGGATATTGTGCCCAAATACCTTATTCAAATAAGAAACATGAAAAACTGGATGTATCTTTGTTATAGTTGGCAACTCCAACTTGTAGGTGACACTACCTATCTTTTGCATGATTTGGTATGGGCCAAATATTTTGGAGACAAGTTATTATTCTTTTCTTTTTTTCTTCAGTGAGATTTTCTCATAAGATTGCAATCTCAAAAAGACCCAATCCTCAACTTCAAAACTTCTTTCACTACAGTGTTGCTCTTCCTGTTGTTTCATTCAATTTTGTGCCATGGCTAAATTCTCCTTAATCCCTAAGAGTACTTGTTGTTGATGAAGAAAATGGTCCTCCACTACCTGAACTTTTGGTGACACCTTCAGTGATGATGTGATGGAAGGAGTCTGATATTTGTATAGTTCCATAAGTGGAGATATTTTTGATGAACTATGAAAGGAAGTCTTATACCACCATTCTACAAGTGGTAGCCAATCTACCCATTGTGACTATTTATCTGAAGTGCAACAACATAGATATCCTTCCAAACACTTATTAACAACCCTAGTTTTCCTATCAGATTGAGGATGGTATGAAGAACTATGAGCCAACTGAGTACCCAAACATGAGAATAAATCTTTCCAAAAGTGACTATTGAAGATAAGATCATGATAGAATAAATCTTTGCAAGTTGGCCTCCTTCCTTGCCAAGGTAATCTCCTTTCTCTTTGGAAATTCTAACTCCATCGAGGATTTCACCCATTTTTCCCAATTTATTCAAGAAACTAGAGTAGAAATTAATGAAATCTTAGTGAGTTTTGACGTAACCTCCCTCTTCACCAAGGTTCCCATTCCCATTGCATTAGATATTGTCAAGCATAAGATTAATGACGAGATTGCCTCCTTAGTGGATTTATACTTGAGATCCACTTTTTTCTCTTTCCAAGGTGTTATTTATGAGCAGGTTGATGGTGTGGCAATGGGTTCCCCTCTCTCACCTATCATTACCAACCTTTATATGGAGCATTTTGAAGAAATTTCCCTCAATTCCTCCCCCCTCAAATTGAGATGGTGAAAACAATATGTGGATGACACCAATGTTTGTTGGCCTCATGGGCTTGAAAATTTTGAGGATTTTCATGCTTACCTCCACAAGGCTACCCACATGGATTTATACCTCCACTCATCTTTCCACCATCACCCTAGCCAAAAATTTGGTATTTTCAAAATGTTGGCCATAAGGGCCCACTGCATTTGTGACCATGAAAACTTAGACCAAGAATTAGACGATCTTCGTTATGTCTTTAGGTTGAATAGGTACACCAACAAGTAAGTTTCCAAAACCCTAAAACAATCCAAACTTAGGTTCCCTTCTATCGCTGACTCTATTCCCTCTAAACCTACTTCTCTTCCTTTCCCTTCCTTGTTGTTTGTTGAAGGCATATTTCATAAAATCTCAAAAATCCTTCTAAAAAAGGGCCTTCATTGTGCTTTCAAGCCTTTTTCCACATTAAAAAATTGCATCCCTCCTATTAAAGACCCTAGAGATATATTTCTAGACTCGAGGATCTAAAAAGTTGTTTGTTCTTGTGGCACTCCTTATATTAGCAAAATGGGTTGCTCTTTCAACACCAGAATCAAAGAACATAGTGTTGATATCTTACATGATCAGGTTGTTAAGTCTACCCTCGCTGAGCACTCCTCTTCAACCAAGCATCATATTTGTCTTGAGAACACACAAATCTTGTGCAAAGAAGACAATTTTCACAAGAGGAAGCTTAAGGAATCCATCCAAATCTTCAATCACCCCACTGAGCTTAATCACGATGAAGGTTGGATTCTTAGTCTCTCTTGGAAACCTCTTCTATCCAACCTCTCAAACTGCCATAGAGCCCATCCTTGACCCCCTTTCCTTCCTCCCTCTTTCTTTCTTCCTTGCCCCCCTTATCTAGTTTTCCATCTTTCTTGTTAGTCAAGGTGGTTTCTTGTGTTTTCCCCTTCCTCTATCATCTTTCTAGTGCCCCTTCCTTTTAAGCTGCCCATTCTTTTTCTTGTCCTTTTCCCTTGGTTTTTCCATTTGTCTTTGCTTATAATTTTTTTTGTGTTTATGTAGTGTATAATTGTGTGTGCCCCTTCCTTTTGGGTTGCCCCCTCTTTTTCATGTTTGTTGGCCTCATGGGCTTGACAAACTTGAAAAAAAATTATTATTCTTTTTTGGTATTACTTATTTTCTTGCATGGGTGTATCTCTATTATTAATAGTTTGCATTATTTATTTTTCAATTTTTTTCTTTGTTTTTCTTTTACTTCTTTAATAGTTTCCTAGAGTTTTTCCTAATTAATTGTTTGGGTTTTATTTTGTAGCTTTTTTTTGTTGCCCTTTCTATTTATTTTTTCATTGTTTTGTTTTCATCTTATGCTTATTTTTATTCTCATTTTTATTCTATTTTTCTCTTTGGGTCTTTTCTCTTATTCTATTTATTTGGATTTTCTTAATATTAATGGTTATATAGTTGTTGTTCTTGATTATTTATATTTTGAGTCTTTTATTATATTTAGTGTTGGTTATTATTTTTATTCTAGTTTTTTCTTTATCTTTTTGGAATTACATTTTGGTTTTTTCTTTTGTTTCTTTATTATCCTTTTCAATACATATGCATATTATTATTTTCATTAATGCATTTAAAAAAAAAAAAAAAATTGTGCTTACATTATTATATTTCCAAGCACTTTCAAGCTTTCTCTCTTTTTTAGTTATTTATATTTTAGCTTGCATTGTTTGGATATTTTTTGTAGCCTTTGTTTTCTTTCTTTTATTTCTCATTTTGATTTATAATTTAGCTTTTGTGTATTTTCTTAATCTGTTGCTTATGTGCCTTTTCTTTATTGACTTTTTGATACTTTTTGTATACTCTCCTTATCTATTTTGATTTATCTATTTTGTGTCTTTTCTTAATTTGTTACTTATGTGGGTTTTCTTTATTTTCTTGGCTCTATTTTTGTGTACCTTATATATATTTTTGCATATATTACTATTCATATATTGATATATGTTTTTGTTTCTTCTTTGCTGAATATATTGGGTTTTCACATATTTATATTTTTGTCTTATATTTTTCTTTGTTATTTATGTATTCTTTGGTGCACGTGCACACACACACACACATTTGTTTGATTATTGTTTTTTTTTTATAGTTTTAATCTTATTCTTGTGTTCTTTCTTTTGCATATTGTCTGGCTTTTATTTGTTATTTAAGTATTTTTTAGGTTTTTCTTTATCTTTATCTTTTTTTTCTTTTATTCTTATGTGTCTAATTTTCCTCTGACCTTTATATTTTCTTATATTTGCCTATATATTCATATTTTCTCATTTTCTTTCTTTTATTGTTAGTTACTTTTATTTCTTTGGTAATATGTATATATGCATCATTTTCCTTTCCTTTTTTGTCATGCTTTCTTATTCTTTTAATCTCATGCTTTCTCATATGCCTGCATTCTTATATATATTCATGGATTTTTGTATCTTTTGATAGATATTTATATTTAAATATACATCTATGCATACATACTTAGTTTTCATTTTGTTGCTCAATATTTTTATGCTCTTTTGTCCTTGAATTTTCTTATTATTTTAGATTTTTAGCCTTTCACGTATGCCCCTTCCCTCTTTATTTTTTGAATTTTTAGTGCATATGTGTTTTCTTAGTTGGTTAGTGTTTTTATTTGTTTTTAATTTCTTTCTTTTCTTCGTTTCTTTTAGTTAAATTTTTATTTATTTCCCTTGTGGGATGTGCTTCCCCTTCTTCCCCCCTTTTTCCTCCTATTTATCTTCTTAACCAACTGATCTACAACAAATATTTTCTCATCCTCTTCAACTCTTCATCCTAATGATGGATCATTGAGTGTGATCCGAAACGTTGATGAAAAAATAGAACATAATCGATTCTAAAAGAAACAAAACTAATTTTATATGGATTGTGGAAATCTAATTGCATTAAGGATCATGATCACTAACAATAAACTCAAGTGTACCATGTAGTTTTTGTATGTTCTCCAAAAAAAACATTTTACACTATACTTGTAGTAAAGGGATGTGTTAATGCAAGGAAATGTGCATATTTAGTGAGACGATCTACTACTACCATGATAACAGTATGACCCTTATATTTTGGAAGTTCTATGATGAATTCCATAGATACCTCTTCCCAATGTTGGCTAGGAATAACTAAATGTTGCAAGAGACCTGGTGTCTTAATTGTCTTCCCTTTATTTCTTTGACAAACCAAACATTTGACCACAAATTTTTGAACATCACCTTTAAGCCCTTCCCAAAAAAATTGTGCTTGACTCAATGGTAAGTCTTCAAAAATCCTAAATGACCCCCAACTAGAGACTGACACATTTCTATCAGAATCTTGTGTTTAAGAGTGAAATGCTTGCAAAGATACAATCGCTCTTTATACCATACAGCATCTCCCTTCCAACAAAACTTATCTAAACTAATAGGATCACTCTTGAACTGTTGAATGAGATTACTTGTAGAAACATCATTTTGCCGCTCTCCTTTGGCTTCAACCACCCAATCTACTTGTAGTATTAAAATGACACACAATAAGGCTTCATCATTCTCATTGTCACGACCCCTCTTTGCTATGTCAGTTAATTGTGATGTTGATCTAATTATTTATATAAATGAGATGCTTGTCTAAATAGGATATTAACTCATATGTTTATTTCACATGTTTTAGGCATGTGCATACTTACAAGTAAATGCTCATAAATTGAATACCTATCAACCTATAAATCAGAAGTTTCTAAAGTCAAAAGAAAACCACCTACTCTGAGCTACTACGCATGAAAATAATTTAACATGTGATAAGCCCAGCCGTCCAACGCACCTCAGTCCATTCATGTTATTCACATGGGATATACTCCAACCACCCCTAATAAATTTCAGAGCTGCCACATTCTACAGTTTGCAAAAAAAAATTAATGCATTATGGCTATAAAATGAGTGGACGGGCTTATGTTGGAAAAACACTGAGAAAATTTGGCATTTGTGAGAAACTCCAGAGGGGCGTTCAATTGCAGATCTCCTCCTGGAACTAGCGCCACAGAGTTTGAGGAAAAGTAATTGGAGTAACCCAGGTGTGTCACTCACAGCCCCACCTCTTGGACCTGTATCAAGGATAAGCACCATCAGGTAGGTAACTCACCATTTATTTTGACTGCTGCATATGCGATCTTTCGTTGCCTTCCTGTCATGTGTACATACACAGCAACTAGTTACAAAATGTTAAGCTGTCCATGTAAATCTACGCAGGCCATATTAGTTGGAGAATACAAAACTCAACTAGGATAAGTAAAATAATACAGATATGCTAGATGAACACTGCAATTTAGATAGTAATTTTATGGTTATTGCCTGTCATCTTGCTAAAAAGAACAAAGGATAATCTACCGCTTGCTATTATTGTTCTTATTTAGAAATTGAGAGCATGGGTATCAACTGCACACTCAGTGTTACAAACTCCAAAGACCACAAGGAGAGCCTAGTTTAGGCGCCCAATTTTATTTTAGTTAACCAAGAATGTTATAAGCTCTCTTTACTATTTCATTCATTTCCATGCTTATTTAGATAAGCTTGTTATATTCTAGATATCGGTGGAGAATGTACTAAATGCTACAGATATATATATTATAAATGTAGTGGTTGTTCTTGCACAAATTGTGAGAATGCAGGACAAAATAAGAGCAGTTAATGTTTATAAACAATTCCTAAATAGGAAAATTATTTATTATCGGAGTTATGAGATTTGAAAGATTATCTTTGATGTAATTATAATTTTTATTTCTTTGCTTTTCACATTCAATACTTGTCACCAAATTAATATTCTAAGGAAAAAGAAATTTACTCTAATGCATGTGCCTTATTTTTGCAACACATACAACAGTTACTTCTTTTTAGCTTAAGAGTAAAGCAATTAAATGTCGAGGGGAAGAGCAACTTGAGCTGGTGTCGGTAGAAGGTCAAAAGGGAACAAAGATGATGAACCACAGGCTCATGATGGGATTGAAGGAATAATAGAACTGTTAACTGAACAAAGAGATAAAATCAACTCTTTGGAGAAAACGGTACAAGAACTTCGAACAAGACAAGATAATATTGAAAATATAGTTGAACCTCAAATTGAAAACCCTCCTGAAGGAGATAATCCAGAACATAACATAATGGATGTTATTGCACCTAGGAGAGGAAATCCTATTCTAGAATTGACTAAGGACTTGAAGAAAATCACCCCTCCAAAATTTGATGGGAAACAACTAGGAGAAGGGGCAGAAAACTGGCTTAATGAAATGGAAAAGTATTTTGAGTTAAGGGATTTCAGCGAAACTACTAAGGCCTTATGGGGGTCCTACCAACTTGTTGGTGAAGCAGCTAGTTGGTGGACTAATGTGAAGGAACAAAATAAGTACACCAAGGAGGACATAACATGGGAACAATTTGTTGAGAACTTTCGTAAAAGGTGGCTACCACAATTGTTTTTCGATGAGAAGATGACTGAGTTTCACAACCTTCGACAAGGATCTCTAACAGTTCAACAATATTGGGATAGGTTTGCCAAACTGCTAAAATATGTGCCAATATATCAACAAGATGAAAAGAGCCAAACTAGGAAATTCATTTTGGGATTAAATACCAACATAGGAGCAGAGGTTGACATGCATGGACCAGAAGGTATGAATGAAGTGTTAGAGAAATCCTTAAAGCAAGAGAGGAAGCTACAAGCTTTAACTTCAGCAAGACAATCTTTTAGGAGTAATAATTTCAAGAGGAAACAAGAATTCAGAAGGAATCAAAACTTCAACAAGAACCTAAGGAACAACTCATCAGAAAGAAGACCACCTCCAAATCATAATCAAAGGTACAATATGAATAACACTAACATAAACAACTTCAACAAAAATGAACCAAGGAACTATAATTGGCCAAGGCTCAATGAAGCAAGCAATAACCAGCCTAAAAATCCAATGCAACGAGGACCACCAGGTGGATGTTTCATGTGTGGAGGGAATCACTTTGCTAGAGAATGTCCAAGGATGCAAAGTCAGATGAAATCAAATCAACCTCAGAGGGGACCTACACAAAGGATTCATGCAGCAGTAAGAAATCAGCGTACTCGATCCCAGAATGTGCCCATAGAGACTACAGGTACTCTATTTGGAAAACTAGTCTCAATTCTAATAGATACTGGTTCATCTGAATGTTTTATTTCACCTAAATTTGTAAGGAAAAATGCATTTAAAGTTAATCATATGGAATCATCATGGACAGTCCAGTATGGGGATAAGGCAGTTAAAGAGGTGACCCAGTGTCTATCCGATGCAGAAATACAATTTCCTAACTTTAATACAAAGGTAGACCTTTATGTGGCACCTTTAGGATCATATGATGTGATCATTGGAATGAGTTGGTTGACAAACCATCAAGCAAATGTAGACTGTTACAACAAATGGGTAGAATGTTTAGATGATATAGGAAAAAGGGTTGTGATTCAAGGGAAACATAGACCTATAAGTATGGAAATCATATCAGCTATGCAAATGAAAAGAGAAAAGAGAAAGGGGGCTCTAGTATACATGGTTACCATGGATGAAAAGGAAGAAGGCAATGCTCCAACGCTCCAAAATTCTCCTTACCTTCAAGATTTTAGTGATGTGTTTCCAGAAGAACTACCAGGGCTACCCCCAAAAAGAAAATTTGACTTCTCCATTGATATAGTTCCAGGAGCTGAACCGGTGTCTAAGGCACCCTATCGAATGAATACAGCGGAGCTGGTAGAACTCAAGATGCAATTGGAAGAATTGCTTGGGAAAGGTCTCATAAGACCAAGTGTATCCCCTTGGGGAGCACCGGTTTTGTTTGTTAAAAAGAAAGATGGAACCTTAAGACTATG
>VDFB02353493.1:158339816-158359634 GCA_007258455.2 Sequoia sempervirens | reverse complement strand
TGATAGGTGCTCCCCAAGGGGAAACACTAGGACGAATAAATCCCTTTTCTAATAGTTCCTCTAACTGGATATGAAGTTCCTCTAACTCCTGAGTCATCATTCTATAAGGAGCTCTAGATATAGGCTTAGCTCCAAGAACTAGGTCAATTCTAAAGTCGATATCCCTCTTCAGTGGCATTCCAGGAATGTCATCGGGAAACACATCCGTGAATTCCATAAGAATAGGATGATCATCAAGAGACACCTCTCGACTCTCACCCTCTTCCAAATAAGTAACTGTTGCTGCAAACAGTTGACATCCTTGACGAAGACATCTCTTTAATTGCATAGCAGATATCATCCACAAAGAGATAGGTCTTTGTGTTAGAATTGGCTATGGCTGCCACCCAAGATCTATGGACCAAATGGAAAGCACAAAAAGAGAGAGATTATGACAAGAATAAATTGTATTCAATGTCATTAATATGATATGATGATTTTGATTATGATTGATTACAATGAGAAAGACCCCTTGGTTATATAACCAAGGTGAGAACATAGAAGGGCATAAGATTATGACAAGTGTCAAAATCTTATGACATGAGACAACTAGGAAAACTTATCACTCCACAAAAGTTGAGGAGATAATCACATGATGTGTCCACAAAAGGTGGAAGAGATGAGGTAATGACATGTCAAGTCCACCAAAAGTGGAGATTCTCCAACAACCTCCTATGTGGTCCCTAAGTAAACTTAACTAAGGTGTAATTATGACCTAGGAAAAGGTACAAGACATTTAATTACACCAACACTTTGAATACCTATGATTTCCACTTTCGCACCTAAATCATCAATGCAACTAATTGTCTTAAGTCGACAATCAATTATAGCATGATAAGACGCTAGCCAATCCATACCTAATACTATGTCATACGAACCTAAAGGTGTAACATATAAATCTACTAAGGAAGTTAATGTACCAATTTTAAGTTCACAATTATGTACTAAGTTTTCTACTGCTACTTTCACCCCTGAGGCGAATTCAACTTGCCACTTACCACCTTGCTTTACTACCACAAGACCACAACGGTCTACAATGGTCAGTGAAATAAAGGAGTTAGTGGCTCCGAAATCAAAAAGAATGGAAACACTAACACCATATAACTTACCTTTTGTGTTATGGTGATCGGCCTTGCAGTCATTAACCGCTGCATATATTCTATGTGATCATCCTGCATCACCCACTGTAAGCTCTAAAACTGTAGGTCGAGGCCCATAACCAGTAGAACCTCTCATCGGACACTGTCTAGCTATGTGTCCCTGCTACCCACATGAGTAACAACCTCTACCTGTGCCTCTACCAAATCCTCTACCACCCGAAAGTGCATTGGACTACTGAAAACTACCCCTACTGATAGTAGACTGAGCACTCTGCGCAAGCTGATCCTGCCTATTGCGCTTATTGTGCCACCAGTTACGACCCTTCCCTCTTTAAGGACTATTCTGTTGTTGTGGTTGAGGGTTATTGTTCTTTTGAGCTGTTCATTATTGTTGTTGCTACCCACCCTTTGTGGGTGACTTTTGGTTCTTAGAAGAACCACCTGTCTGTGCCTGTCCACCCCATGGACTAAAACCTGCTGCAGGAGCACTACCAATCTGCACTCTTGTATGCCCACCTAAAGTCATAATAAGGTTCTCCTCAACTATGCGAGCCTTCTCCACTATGACTTCCATAGTCTTTGGCTCAAAGACTCGGACACCACCACTAATGCAGGCATTTAAACCCCTGATAAAATGTTGTACTAGCATAGGCTCATCATTGCCAATACTAGCATACTGCTTGAGTTCATAGAACCTACATTCATATTGCTCAACAAAAAGAGCTAACTGACGTAGATCATGGAACTCGTCAGCCCTACGCTGCCTCCAGTGTTCTGAAAGGAACCGAGCTCTAAACCTCTCAAGAAACATCTCCCAAGACACAAAACCAATATCTATATGGAGCTTCTACTCCTCTAGGCCCCACCAAGTAGAGGCGAATCCTCTCAAGTGCATAATAGCGCATCTGGCACGGGTATTACTACCGTAAGGGTGCATGGCAAAGCATCTACCTAAATCCAGTAGCTAGATCTCAGCCTCTAACCCTCCTCCTGAACCATCAAAGGTAGGAGGGCGTGCTCTCATTAAATCCCTCATGTGACCTGCAATGATAGAATCCTGATGTACTGTGTCCTCTACTCTCCTAGGAGATCTATCTCTCTCTCTGACAACCTCCTGCCATCTACTTGTCTAGGTCCAAGACGAGCTAGGACCCCCTCTAGTAATGGACGTATCTGAAAACCCTCTACTACTGACTGTTCAGGATTCTATCCCTCATTTCTCTGGCCCAACTATTCTGCTTGATCACTGTGATGAGGGCTAGGAGGGGGAGTAACCTGAGGGATTGGCCCTCGGCCTCCACCTCAACCTCTACCATGACCTCTTCCTCCTCGCCTAGGCATGTTCCTACACATAACAATAACGAGTCTTAGATACTATTCAACCAAGGCTAACAGTTGCGACACTACATACTAGGTCAACCTAATGGGCTCAAGATTACCCAGAGCATCCAGTGTTTGTAACCTTGGCTCTGATACCAATCTGTAATGCCCCATCTAAATAACCTAAGAATGTTGCAATAGTGTATAAGGGTGTAATAATTTTTTTTTAAAGTTTAATTATTAAGTTAATTAGTTGCATACATTCATTAGGCTAAGCGGCGTTACATTACTTTGAGTTTTCCATAAGTGACTTAAGTATTTCGCATTGCACATATTAAATTATAATATAAAGATAAACATTGCATAACATTGAAATTTCCATTCATAATTACATAAAGTACATACATGTTTTTCCATACATTGCATCTGATAGAATATACAATTCTCATCCATCTGATGAGGTAGTTCAATAATAATTACAATTACATTTACATTGTTCACCTCACAACATTTGAGGGATGTTTTTCAAATACATAATTTACAAAATTACAATGAAGAAGTATTCATAAGATCCAGTTGCGAGCTCTCCATCCATGAAGCTCTAGATGCCAAGATCAAACTGGGGACCCAACGGAGTAAGGTGCACGTTCCACCCAACCATGTGGTACCTGTAGGTCCACCCCCCATGCTAGGAGATAGTAATAAGGTTACCTAGACCTAATCTACTAACCCTAGACACTAGTACACAACAGACTATTGGTTACATTGCTTCCAGATTTAGACAATTGAATGTTTTACAAATACAAGGTTGACTGTTATTCTAGGTGGAGTGTCATCACAATGATGCAAAGGTTACCCTGGTGTTTCTTCCTAGGTTCCGGCCCCCAATCCTTGGGTTACCCTGGTAACCTCTTACGAAACCTGGCCCCTATTGCATACTATTGTGGAATCATATGTCTTTTAAAGGAACAAGACACCGATTTTCCATTCCAGGCCTTCTCATCTTATACTCATGACTGAAGAAGCTCAAGAGTCATAAGAGAGGCAAAATATCTTATTAAGAATTTTATTCTAACTAATGTGTCATTTAATTATCACTAACTTACCAACTATTTGTAAGTTACCCTGACACCACTTTGTGTGTCGGCCCTTACAAATAGCCACTCCCCTAAACATAACATGGGAATCTACATTCTCTGACTAAGGTTTACAAAGTGTACATATAACCAAAATCAATATAAAAGACCAATCATGATAAAACGAACAACAATCAATGTTCATAACACAGGTGTCAAACCACCAAGCAAAGTCATGTACACATCCTTAGTTAACATAAGAATTTAACTAAACAATCACAATCCCCATTTAACAATAGGTCTGGAAGACTTAAATAATCACAACATTCCCAATTTTCCCAACAGAAAACACAATTAAAACAAATCAAAGGAAATAACGTCTATTATTCGGATTTACTAAATCCACTTGCATCAATTTATCAATCACATGAATATAGATCAACTAAATAAAAGATCTATTTTAAAATAAATAAAAGTAATTGTTTCATTTAATTTACTCCTCTAATTTTCACAATTTACATAAAAATCATTTTCTATACTTCCACAATTTCGAATTTCTCATGCAATTTTAAAATAACGAAATTTATATTTTCTAATTTAATAATTTCACTAACTTTTACAATACCTATATACAATCTTAGATATATACATATGTTTAAATATTAATATATTCAAAATATCCAATATACAAATATAATTATTATTATTATATATATATAATTATAAATTATATTATTAATAAAACATTACATATGGTTATTTCAAATTTTATTTAGAATTCATATTAAATAAAAAAATTCACATATTAATCAATCTAAAAGAATTAAAGTAATAAATTTTAATTTTACATACTGCCCAGCCGAAACCCACGGGCAAGCCCTGGCGCCATGGGAAAGGCGCGGCCCATGCCAGGGCTGCGCTCGGTAGCCCAACGGCTGTTGTGCGCAGCCATGGCGGCTACGCCCCCTGCGTGGGGTGTGGGGAAGGGTTTCGGCCCTCCCCACAAACATAAAATATATATTTTCTTTTAACTAAATTTTATTTCTTTAAAAATCAAATCTGAAAACCCGGCGTTTTCAGAAGCTCGGCTCTATGGATTTTAATCCGTATTAAATATCATTGTACGAAATTTTGACGAAATTTATGAACATGATTTCAAATAAAATTTTAAATAAGGATTTATATGTGTATATATATGTGTATGATATATATATAAATCCACATGAAATTTAATAAATAACAAATATTTTAACCAGGAAAATACACAGAAAAAATATGATTTTCTACAGGAATAAATAAATCTTTAAATTTAACACAAGATTTTTCTTTCTACAGAATTTTCTAATTTTAAAATAACAAAAGATTCTCATTTCAAATTGAGAAGAATAATTTTCTATAAGAACTCCAAAACAATATTTATTTAAAACAGAAATCTTTATTTACAATTTCCTTAAAATTCTTTCCTGTTTCTACTGATTAAACCCAAATTTTACAAAAATTCCCGAGAAAAATACAGGAAACACAAAAATTGATATTTTCTCAAACATTCATTTTTTAAAAAAGAGAAACAAATTCAATATAAATAACAAGAAAAATACCTGTAGCTTGAGTTTGACTGTAGAAAATAGATCCTCTGTTGCCCGTAACACACAAATCCTCCAAAGCTTTTTCAACAAGCACAATAGATCTTCCCACCAAGGGATCTTCCACAAAGAAATACAACCAGATACAGAGAGATAACAATTTCTAAGAAAATAATAATTTTTATCATAGCAAGAGAATTTTTGCAAGAGCCCTGATAATTTCCCCGTGAGGAAATTGAATAACCCCTGTGTTTTTCCGAGATCCAAAATATCCTCTGTAACAAATTTTCAACAACTATAAGCAATTATTGCACTCACACACATGTCGAGAAGTGGTTGTGTAAAATATCTTCTCCACTTCTCGGAAATCTTGCCAATTCAATTTTGCATGCAATTTTAATTTATTTAATTTAAAAAATCAATTTCCAATTGCATGCATTTTATTATTTTTTTATTTTTTTTCTGATTTCCAAATACAATATTTACTCACTTAATAATTTAATTTAATTAATTAGTTTATTTAATTAAATTAGTTTAATCCTTTTAAGATCAACCATTTAACCAAATAAGATAATTAATTGATTAAATAATCAAGCAAGTAATTTCTTCCACATTTAAACATTAATTTAAATACCAATAATTTCAAACACAATACTATCATTAAAAATTAACCAAATTTGTTTTTCAAACGATTTATCCAAACAGAAAATACAAGACAAACCTATGACTCTGAACTAAAAGAGACAAAGTACTATGACCAGGGTTAAAGACTAGACTAGGGTAAACCAAACTACTATCTCCCGATCAACGTTTCCATTGAGTCTTGACACGCTCATACCTGAGTACCTAGGTGGAGTCGGTGTCATCTACCTGCATTTCCTACAACCAAGCAATAACATGCATACAAATATATATATATAAAGCATTAAACAGACACACCGTGTGGAGAAAATCACAGATATCGTAGGGCACTCACAATCAAGTGATGCAATTCCGTTCTCCACACCAATACACTTCACAACAAACTGATGAAATAAATAGTTGTTAGTCCATCATAACATGTACATAGCAATGATCAACTGAAAGTAAACATCTACACTAACTCAAAGCATATCAGAAAAAAATAACCACCATACAAAGTATCATCATGTCACAGAATAATCCACTATCGCTCAAAACCAGTGATCAAAATATCCAAACAAGGTATCATAGTCTAACAGTGTGAAAACATAACAATAGAAAGCATAAGCATAAACGGAGGGGTACTACATCCTCCCCCCTAGGATCAGGCTTGCTCCTGAAAGCTTGCGAACAGATAGGGATAAAGTTCCCTGATACGTGTCACATCCTCCCAGGTAGCAGAAGCCTCATGGCTAGGATCCCATTGGACCCTCACCTTATCAACGTCTCAACCCCTGAGACCGAGCGTCTGGTGCTGTAGAATGGCCACGGGCTCCAAAGTTAGCTGCCCGTCCTCTACCTGTAATGCATTCCAATCAAGTACATGAGATATGTCGGGATGATATGGTCTAAGAACAGATACATGAAAAACATCATGAATACGAGACAAATTGGGTGGTAAGGCGAGTCGATACGCCACGAGACCAATTCTCTCTAAGATATCGAATGATCCAATGAAACGAGGCGCAAGCTTAGAGCCTTTTCCATAACGGATTGGACTCTTTCGTGGTCGCACTCGAAGAAACACTCTATCACCAACAGCGAACTGTCGATCGACCCTATGCGCATTGGCATACTTCTTTTGCCTATCCTGAGCTTCTATCAAATGCTCTCTAATACGGTCAACCTGTTGCTCCATGTCTCGAAGCATCTCAGGCCCAAGTAATACTCTATCCTCAAGTCGATCCCAACTTAGTGGAATTCGACAAGGACGACCGTATAATGCTTGAAATGGTGGCATACCTATGGAACTCTGATATCCGTTGTTGTAAGAAAATTCTACTAAAGTTCAACTGTGTACCTAAAGCATGTGTTAATGAAGTCCATAGGGTTGAAGTAAATACAGGATCTCTATCCGATATAATCCTATGAGGAATCCCATGTAATCTAACGATGTCCTCCATAAATATCCTAGCTATGGATGAAGCATTATAAGATGAACGTACAGGTGAGAAGTGAGCTACTTTAGTCAAACGGTCAACAATTACTATAATGGCATCATGTCGACGTGATGACGTAGGTAACCCTACAATAAAATCAATGGATATAATATCCCATTTCCATTCGAGAATGAGATGTGGCTGCAATAATCTAGTAGGATGATGATGCTCAGCTTTAACTCACTGGCATTCAAGACATCTCGACACATAATCAGCAATATCACATTTTATACCAGGCCAGAAATACAAGTGCCGAAGATTAGCATGCATTTTCTTGACACCTGGATGAGCTGAATATGCAGCTCGATGAGCTTCAATCATAATTAATGTATGAAGACTCTCAACATGTGGTACATAAATACGACCTAAGTGTCATTATATACCATCTGATTCTAAAACATAACCAGAAAATCGACCTTCTAAGGGTCTACCCGATTCAATTTCCGACCTCACTTCCTTCCTGATATAATCTATTAGTAGGAAGTGCAGCTACTATTTGACCTCTCTAATCTACTTCAAGAGTAGTAGCAGAAATCTCATGTCGACATCGGCTAAGAGCGTCAGCCACTACGTTCTCTTTTCCTTAAACATATTTTACTTCAAAATCGTACTCACACAAGAACTCCATCCACCGTCTTTGCCTTGCATTTAAGTTAGGTTGCGTAAAGATGTATTGCAAACTATGGTGATCAGTATGAAGTTCGAAACGATGACCTAATAAGAAATGCCTCCATCGAACTAATGCATGCACTACCGCAGCTAGTTCTAGATCATGAGTAGGATAGTTTAATTCGTGGTCCTTGAGTTTGCAAGACTCATAAGCAACCACACACCCATCTTGCATCAAAACTGCTCCTAAACCCTCTAAGGATGCATCTGCACATACTACGAAATCCTTAGTAGGATCAGGAACAATCAGTATAGGTGCATTAGTTAGCTTTTCTTTAAGAGTTTGAAAAGCCAACTGACACTGTTCTGTCCAAACAAACTTCTTCCCTTTCCTTTGAAGAGAAGTAATAGGATGACCAATTCTAGAAAATCCCTCTACAAAATGTCTATAATAGCCAACTAGACCCATAAAACTATGAACTTCAACTACATTAGTAGGTGCGGGCCAATCCACAATAGGTTGGATCTTTGAAGGATCCACAACAATACCTTTACCAGATATCACATGTCCAAGGTATTTTATTTTAGTTTGAAGGAAGTCACACTTCTTCAGGTTTGCATACAATTTATTTTCCCTTAAACATTGCAATACCTGTCTCAAGTGTTCTTCATGTTCCTTCATCTTCCTCGAATAGACTAATATATCATCGAGAAATACCAGGACAAAGCGATCAAGGTACATAAGAAATATACCATTCATTAAACTCATGAATATAGACGGTGCATTCGTTAACCCAAATGGTACTAGTGTGAATTCGTAGTGCCCATAACGGGTTCAGAAAGTAGTTTTATGAATGTCTGCTTCAGCTATACGCAATTGACGATAACCAGATTTCAAATAAATTTTAAAGAACACATTAGCTCCCTTAATCTGATCAAAAAGATCATCAATTCTAGGCAAAGGATAACGATTCTTAATCGTAACCTTGTTCAATTGACGATAGTCAATGCACAACCTAAGAGATCCATCCTTCTTCTTTATGAAGATGACAGGTGCTCCCCAAGGGGAAACACTAGGATGAATAAATCCCTTTTCTAATAGTTCCTCTAACTGGATACGAAGTTCCTCTAACTCCTGAGTCATCATTCTATAAGGAGCTCTAGATATAGGCTTAGCTCCAAGAACTAGGTCAATTCTAAAGTCAATATCCCTCTTCGGTGGCATTCCAGGAATGTCATCGGGAAACACATCTGTGAATTCCCTAAGAATAGGATGATCATCAAGAGATACCTCTCAACTCTCACCCTCTTCCAAATCAGTAACTGTTGCTGCAAACAGTTGACATCCCTGACGAAGACATCTCTTTAATTGCATAGCAGATATCATAAGCAACGAGATAGGTCTTTGTGTTAGAATTGGCTATGGCTGCCACCCAAGATCTATGGACCAAATGGAAAGAACAAAAAGAGAGAGATTATGACAAGAATAAACTGTATTCAATGTCATTAATATGATATGATGATTTTGATTATGATTGATTACAATGAGAAAGACCCCTTGGTTATATAGCCAAGGTGAGAACATAGAAGGGCATAAGATTATGACAATTGTCAAAATCTTATGACATGAGACAATTAGGAAAACTTATCACTCCACAAAAGTTGGAGAGATAATCACATGATGTGTCCACAAAAGGTGGAAGAGATGAGGTAATGACATGTCAAGTCCACCAAAAGTGGAGATTCTCCAACAACCTCCTATGTGGTCCCTAAGTAAACTTAACTAAGGTGTAATTATGACCTAGGACAAGGTACAAGACATTTAATTACACCAACACCCCCGCTTAAGTGCAACTTAGGGAGTAGTGAATTATTATGCAAATGACACAAAGATGCAATGATGGGTCCCGGCTATTAGGCCATGTTAGGTACCCATGTACAAACAATGGAATCAATGCAATCTCTCACAAGCGAGGAAAGGGAGAAAACCTCATGGGAAAAACTCCCCCTAAAAAGAGAGATGAAATACAAAATAGAAATACAATACCCTCAATGAAGAATGAGAAGGTAGAAACCCCATGTGAGGAAAAACACCCCCCCATAAGAGATAAGTAGAAGAGAAACAAGGTAGCCCCCCTCAATGTTGAGTCTCCTGCAAGAATGGTAGAAGCTCGACATTGAATGCTGAAGATGATCCAATTTCGCTGAACAACATTCCTCCCCTTAGGAAGAAACAAAACCAAGGATGTATGCAGGATGTCAAGATGTATGATGTATGATGATGTCTCTGAAGCATGCTCAATTGTCTCCATGTTGATGTAGAAAGCTGAACCACTCCAATTAGGTGTTCTAGGCCACACTACTAAAGAGTAAAATCCAACATCTAGTAGAGAAGAATGTTTAGCACTATCCAAAGACAAATATATCCCCTCTGAAGACAAAGAAGCCTCCTCCAAATGCTATCCAAAAGTATCCACACTCACGCCAAACTGAGAAGAATGATCATGTAGAGAATGAACAAGAGGGTCAAGGTGTTACCTCACAACAACTGAAGAAGGTGCATCTTCATCAAAGAGAAGATGAATGCTATCAATGGTGTCCTCAAAATCTGTAAGATGAGACTCCACAAACAAGTCTAAAATACCTATTAGGAAGCCATCCAAAGTAGCCATATCTGGAAGACAATGTATATCCTGCTGCACTGAATCACTAGGAGTCAAAACTGTTGAATCGCAAGTATCATCAACTGCAACAGTAGGTGGAGGAGATAGAGTGCATGGCTCAAGGACTGGATCTGATGTGAGAATACCCAAGTTCAAAAAGCCAAATGTCTCCTCAGAATCATGGTGTATATGATCAACAATCGAAGGAACATTGTCACCATCAGAAGCAAACTGTGCAAAGGAATACAACCGAGATGAATGATCAACCACCCCAGTAGCAATGACATCTCTAGTCTCCAAGTCACGAATGATAACTAAATTAGGAGTGAACTCCACAGTTCTCCCATCTCTACCATGTGTAATCTGATAAATGGATAGTAGATTGTTTGTCAAATGAGGAACACACAAGACATCCGGAAAATTGTTCTCCCCAATGCTAATAGATCCCTTCCCTGTTATACTCATGTATGCATTGTTTCCCATCAAGATAGGAGACATAGAACAAGGATGAAATGAAGTGAAGATAGTTTGTGAAGATGCCATATGATGTGATGCTCCTAAATCTAGAAGCCAGCTCCCTGATCCTGGACATGAATGAGCACAAAGAGCTTGTCCTTTATATCCTGATGTTTGACCTTTATCCTTTTTAGACTGTTTTGAAGTAGAAGGAGAAGAAGATGATTCAGACATTCTAGAAGGCAAATCAATGTGATTCTTTTTGAGAATATTCTTCAACTCATCAATATCCTTCTTATAACAATAATGTTCTTCATGTCCATCCTTCTTGCAATATGCACAAAAAGGTCTATCCTTCTTAGATGATTTCTCTTTTGAAGATGAATCTTTATGTTCTTCTGTAGAATTTGACATGGCTTGTGTGTTCTTCTTAGACTTGTTCTTTGTCTTTTCTTTGCCACTTGAAGACTTCTCATCCTTTGCAACCAAGGCATGTGATTTTGAAGACTTCAAAGTACCCATTTGAATAAGCTTATCTTGCTCCCTAGTGAGTTGCATAGCAAAATCTTTAAAGGAAGGCATCTTAAACTTACTCCCAAAGGCATTCTTTGTAGCATAGAAAGTAGACACAAACACTGAATATTCAGATCCTAGCTTTGAAAGAACACTTAAGATCAATTGTGTATCTGATTTCTCAACTTTTACAATTCTTCAATTGTGTTCTTAGTGACTTGAATTTAGTGATGAAGTCTTGTATGTTGTCAAAATTACATGGATTGAGACTGATTAATTCATTCTCCAACAAATGTCCTTGAATTTCATCTGTTTTCCCAAACAATTCTGACAATGTAGTCCACATAGCCATAGGTGTATCCAACTGCTCAATGTGAAACAACAACTCAGGAGAGACATACAAGCACAAATAGCCAATGGCTTCTTCACAACTATTCAACCACTTATTCTTTTTAACTTCATCATTTTGTGGTTCACCATCAAGCCCATGAACTATCCTATACAATCTTTTAACTCTTAGCAATTTGTTCATTTCTGATTTCCATTTAGGATAGTTGTAAGGTGTTAGAAGTGGAATTGTAGATGGCTCCATGATGAAACAAGAACACAAATCAAGAGGAATGCAACCACAACCACAAGAAGAATCCCCCCCAAATTCACTCAATCAAAGAACCCCCCAAGCAATATCTGATTTGGCACTTTATATTTAGTGCGTTTACAGTTCCTAGATGCCAAAAACAGCAAGCTAGACTTGATCTTAGTGCTTACAAATGCCAAAATAGGCCACAGTATCAAGTATAATTTTTGGTACAAAATGAGATCAATCTGATCATACCACTGAAAATTACAGGAAAAATCATGCACTTTCAAAAAAAATTGCACCCAAAAATGTTACCGTAGGAACAAGTTATGAGCTCCCGAAGTTCCCAAAATGAGGACAAAGCAGCAACACCTATGAGAATCTGAAAATTCTGGAAAAACCAGGCACCAAAACAAAAAAACTGATTACACCAATACGTAGAGCACGAAATTCTAGCCCAAATCAAAAAAAAATTGCTCGAAAAAAGGACTCAGAATGAGCAAGTTATGAAGCTTCAAAGATTGATTGCAAAAATGAAAATGCAATCCGTGAGGGGGCAAAAAATTTCAAACTGTGATGACGTCATCTATGACGTATTGCTGACGTCAGTAGTTGAAGCGATTAAATTTGACAGTTTGGAGCCCGTCACCAGAAAACGTGCCCCTCCATGCCGAAATATTATTTCATCTAACAGAATATTCAGATTTTTTCACCGGAAGTTCATATAGTGCCCGTCGGAATTCCTTGCTCGCCTGCCGGTATTTGCTTTTTGCCAGCTGCCGAAGTTTGAATGTTGACTGGCCGGATGTGAAGTCTACTGGAATTTCTTTGAACGCCGGTATTGTGGGGGCCAGGTCCCGCGTGGGCAGAAGTGGAGGCCACGGTGGCGCCACGTGGCGCCCGCGGAGGCCTTGGTATAGGTGAGGTCTGCGGTACCTGCTACGCAGGTACTGCAGAGTACCTCAAAAAAAAAATTTGATTTTTTTTTTTTATTCGATTTTTAATAAAGTTTTCAATACAAACTTTGCAGAAAATATTTAATAAAATTTTCAAAACAAATTTTAAAAAAAAATTTCGACGGAAATTAAATAATAATTTTCTGCAAATTGTACCGCGTAATTATGACGACCTGGGGCCGTACGGCTCTTGGGTAAAAAATTTTTGCTTCGCGAGTTGACTTGCTCGAATCGGACAAATTATTGATCGATCTTAGGGTTTTGGCCCATGCGGATCGCGATAAAGCGAGGGTTGGATTTGACCCAAAAATGCTCCAAAATTGCAACTACCTTCTAGATCTGGCAACCACACTTCAGCTTCAAACCCTCATAGATTTGGCCTCCTATCTCCGATTTGGACGAAACAAAAGGAAAAATCGACTATCTCGAACCTTTCGTACACAATGGTGAGCTCAGATTTGCACCAGCAAGCTCGGATATGAACCTACAACAAAGAGCCACGAACGGAACCTCCTCAAATTTGGAATCTCTCTTCAGAATAAGACTCTCCAATGGCTCCAAACATGGTCTGATACCATGTTAGAATTGGCTATGGCTGCCACCCAAAATCTATGCACCAAATGGAAAGCACAAAAAGAGAGAGATTATGACAAGAATAAACTGTATTCAATGTCATTAATATGATATGATTATTCTGATTATGATTGATTACAATGAGAAAGACCCCTTGGTTATATAGCCAAGGTGAGAACATAGAAGGGCATAAGATTATGACAAGTGTTAAAATCTTATGACACATGAGACAACTAGGAAAACTTATCACTCCACAAAAGTTGGAGAGATAATCACATGATGTGTCCACAAAAGGTGGAAGAGATGAGGTAATGACATGTCAAGTCCACCAAAAGTGGAGATTCTCCAACAACCTCCTATGTGGCCCCTAAGTAAACTTAACTAAGGTGTAATTATGACCTAGGACAAGGTACAAGACATTTAATTACACCAACACTTTGAATACCTACGATTTCCACTTTCGCACCTAAATCATCAATGCAACTAATTGTCTTAAGTTGACAATCAATTACAGCATGATAAGATGCTAACCAATCCATACCTAATACTATGTCATATGAACCTAAAGGTGTAACATATAAATCTGCTAAAGAAGTTAACGTACCAATTTTAAGTTCACAATTATGTACTAAGTTTTCTACTGCTACTTTCACCCCTGAGGTGAATTCAACTTGCCACTTACCACCTTGCTTTACTGCCACAAGACCACAACGGTCTACAATGGTCGGTGAAATAAAGGAGTCAGTGCCTCCGGAATCAAAAAGAATGGAAACACTAACACCATTTAACTTACCTGAAGTCTCGACCACTGTGTTCTGGTGATCGGCCTGGCAGTCATTAACTGCTGCATATATTGTATGTGATCGTCCTGCATCACCCACTATAGGCTTCAAAACTGTAGGTTGAGGCCCATAACCAGTAGAACCTCTCATTGGACACTGCCTAGCTATGTGTCCCTGCTGCCTAAATGGGTAACAACCTGTACCTGTGCCTCTACCAAATCCTCTACCACCCAAAGGTGCATTGGACTAATGAAAACTACCCCTACTGACAGTAGACTGAGCACTCTGCGCAAGCTGATCCTGCCTATTGCACTTATTGTGCCACCAGTTATGACCCGTTCCTCTTTAAGGAATATTATGTTGTTGTGGTTGAGGGTTATTGTTCTTTTGAGCTGTTCGTTGTTGTTGTTGCTACCCACCCTTTGTGGGTGTCTGTTGGTTCTTAGAAGAACCACCTGTCTGTGCCTGTCCACCCCGTGGACTAAAACCTGCTGCAGGAGCACTACCAATATGCACTCCTGTATGCCCACCTAAAGTCATAATAAGGTTCTCCTCAACTATGCGAGCCTTCTCCACTATGACTTCCATATTCTTTTGCTCAAAGACTCGGACACCGCCACTAATGCGGGCATTTAAACTCCTGATAAAATGTTGTACTAGCATAGGCTCATCATCACCAATACCAGCATACTGCTTGAGTTCATAGAACCTACGTTCATATTGCTCAACAGAAAGAGCTAACTGACGTAGATCATGGAAATCGTCAGCCCTACGCTGCCTCCAGTGTTCTGAAAGGAACTGAGCTCTAAACCTCTCAAGAAACATCTCCCAAGACATAGAACCAATATCTATATGGAGCTTCTTCTCCTCTAGGCGCCACCAAGTAGAGGTGAATCCTCTCAAGTGCATAATAGAGCATCTGGCACAGGTATTACTACCGTAAGGGTGCATGGCAAAAGCATCTACCTAAATCCAGTAGCCAGGTCTCAGCCTCTAACCCTCCTCCTGAACCATCAAAGGTAGGAGGGCGTGCTCTCAGTAAATCCCTCATGTGACCTGCAATGATAGAATCCTGATGTATTGTGTCCTCTACTCTCCTAGGAGATCTATCTCTCTCTCTCTGACAACCTCCTGCTCATCTTCCTGTCTAGGTCCAAGACGAGCTAGGACCTCCTCTAGTAATGGATGTATCTGAGAACCCTCTACTGCTGACTGTTCGGGATTCTATCCCTCATTTCTCTGACCCAACTGTTCTGCCTGATCACTGTGATGAGGGCTAGGAGGGGGAGTAACCTGAGGGATTGGCCCTCGGCCTCCACCTCGACCTCTACCATGACCTCTTCCTCCTCGCCTAGGCATGTTCCTACACATAACAATAACGAGTCTTAGATACTATTCAACCAAGGCTAACAGTTGCGACACTACTTACTAGGTCAACCTAATGGGCTCGAGATTACCCAGAGCGTCCAGTGTTTGTAACCTTGGCTCTGATACCAATCTGTAATGCCCCATCTAAATAACCTAAGAATGTTGCAATAGTGTATAAGGGTGTAATAAATTTTTTTTTAAAGTTTAATTATTAAGTTAATTAGTTGCATACATTCATTAGGCTAAGCGATGTTACATTACTTTGAGTTTTCCATAAGTGACTTAAGTATTTCGCATTGCACATATCAAATTATAATATAAAGATAAACATTGCATAACATTGAAATTTCCATTCATAATTACATAAAGTACATACATATTTTTTCATACATTGCATTTGATAGAATATACAATTCTCATCCATTTGATGAGGTAGTTCAATAATAATTACAATTACATTTACATTGTTCACCTCACAACATTTGAGGGATGTTTTTCAAATACATAATTTACAAAATTACAAAGAAGAAGTATTCATAAGATCCAGTTGCGAGCTCTCCATCCATGAAGCTCTAGATGCCAAGATCAAACTGGGGACCCAACGGAGTAAGGTGCACATTCCACCCAACCATGTGGTACCCGTAGGTCCACCCCCCGTGCTAGGAGATAGTAATAAGGTTACCTAGACCTAATCTACTAACCCTAGACACTAGTACAAACAATCTATTGGTTACATTGCTTCCAGACTTTTGACAATTGATTATACCACAAACATAGGGTTAACTGTTATTCTAGGTGGAGTGTCATCACAACGATGCAAAGGTTACCCTGGTGTTTCTTCCTAGGTTTCGGCCCCCAATCCTTGGGTTACCCTAGTAACCTCTTACGAAACCCAGCCCCTATTGCATACTATTGTGGAATCGAATGTCTTTTAAAGGAACAAGACATTGATTTGCCATTCCAGGCCTTCTCAACTTATACTCATGACTATAGTAGCTCAAGAGTCATAAGTGAGGCAAAATATCTTGTTAAGTGTTTTATTCTATCTACTGTGTCATTTAATTATCACTGAGTTACTAACTATTTGTAAGTTACCCTGACACCACTTTGTGTGTTGGCCCTTACAAATAGCCACTCCCCTAAACATAACAAGGTATCTAAATTTTCTGACTATGGGTTACAGGTGTGCATTCATACAAGATACAATTTCAACACTTATACATTACGAACATCAAAGTTTATGTTCACAAATAACTAGTATCTAATACCATACAAATACTATGTACACATCATAAACCAATTTAGAAATTCAGCTTAATACCTACTATCCCCACTTTTACCAATGGTCTGGAAGACTTGTTTAATTAGTACTTTCCCAATTTTCCCAAAAAGAACAAATTTTAAAAACAAATTGAAATAAGTTAACACATCTACTTTAGGATACACTAAATCCTTACAAATAGTATAATTAGCATGAATTTAAATTAACTCAAATAAAATTTTCTTTCAAATAATCCAATATTCATTTACAATATCATTTAAAGAGAGCATTTTATACATCTTTAAAATATTAAAATTAATCTCCTACCTTAATACATATATATATATATATATTTGAGTATATATATATATACAAATAATTATATTTATTAAAATATATACATATTCATTATCACATATATATATATATATATATATAATATGATTAATAAAATAACCCGAAATCTTGATTAAAACCCAATTAAATCACATTTAATCTTTTCACTAAATAAATATTTCCATTGTTTAATGATAAACAAACAAAATTTATATTAGGGCATGGCCCCAGCCGCAACTCCCTGTGGGGAGAGCGCGGCCATTGTCGTGGCTATGCCCAGAAGCTAACTGCTACTATGCGCGGCCACAACCATGGCGGTGCTCGCCCCTATGGGGTATAGGGAGGGCTTCAGCGCTTCCCAAAAACCCTGCATTTTTTTTTATTTTATTTTTTTTCGATTTCGCCGTACAGCGGAATACAAATTCGGAAATCCATAAATAAAATTATTTAATTCGCCAGTACGGCGATAAGTTTAAACAATTTAAAATTTGCATTCCACAATCCAATTTATATATAAGAAGATTACGTACAATATATATATATATATATATTTATTAATCTTCAATAGGGTTTTGTTTATCTGGAAAATAAATCTCTGAGGGTTTTCTTTTATAAAGAGAAATTACAACGGGGATATTGGGGAAAACAAAAGAATTTTCTTTCGGGTACAAAGATTTTCATACAAAATAGGGAAATCTTCAAATTCTTCAATATACAGCCCATTATCTAATTTTCTCCAAAATTATAAAAGAGATAATTTACTTGATTTAAAAGGCAGTGGTATGCTACAGTATTTTTCTAAACCAACAATTTCCACAACAAAACACAATTAACAAATTTTCTTGCACAAACACAGGGATCTAATTAAATCTTAATTTCTTCTCAGAAGCTTTCCTTTTCAAAATTCTCAAATTAAAATCTATAGGAAAATACCCGAATTCCTTTGCTAACTGTTGAAGAAATCCTCTGTTGCCTGAAGCCTCCAATTTCTTTCCCGAGATCCAATTCCCACAAGCCACAAGCTGGGAACCAAAACATTTTACCAATTTTTTTTTAGAAACATAAAATAATTTTCTCATAGGAGAATTCCAGCAATATACAATGATTTTTCTCGGGATTAGTATCCTCATGGCAACAAATTTTCCAACAGCTTCATTCGATAGGGCACTTCACGCTTGTCGGTTACCAAATATCTTTAATAACTTCTAGAATAGCGTTTACCCTTTTCAAAGATTTGCGTGCCTTTAATTTATTTAAATTTTAAAGTCAATTTCTGCATGCATTTTATTTTATTTTATTTTATTTTTATTTTCCTAATTTTTTTCCACAATTTGTTTTGAATTTTCCGATATAGTATAGATTTACACTTAATAATTTAATTTAATTTGTTGTTTTATTTAATTAAAATAGTTTGATCCTTAAAGGATCGAGCTTCAATTTTCCAACCAAGATAGAGTAATTAGTAGGTTGGAGATTATCGAAACCAATCAGTCTGCCACGTTTTAAGCATTAATTAAATAACAATAATTTAAAACACAATATTCCAACATTAAAAATTAACCAAATTTGCTTTTCAAATGATTAATCCAAACATAAATGACAATACAACCTATGACTCAAAACTGAAAATAGACAAAGTACTAAGACCAGGGTTATAAACTAGGTTAGGATGAACCAAACTACTACCTCCCGATCAATGTTTCCGTTGAGTCTTGACAAGCTCAGACCTGAGTACCCAGGTGGAGTCGGTGTCATGTACCTACAATTTCCTACAACCAAGCAAATAGCGTGCATACATATATATATATATATATATATATATATATATATATATATATATATATATATATATATATATATATATATATATATATAAAACATTAAATAGACACTACCCGTGCGGAGAAAATCATAGATATTGCAGGGCACTCACAAGCCCGAGGTGATGCGATTCCGTTCTCCACACCAATACACTTCATAGAAAACTGACGAAATAAATTAACAGTTAGTCCATCATAAACATGTACATATCAATAGATAACTGAAAGTAAATATCTACGCTATATCAAAGCATATCAGAAAACAATAATCACCATACAAAGTATCATCATGTCACAAAATAATCCACTATCGCTCAAAACCAGCGATCAAAATATCCAAACAAGGTATCATAGGTCTAATAATGTGAAAACATAACAACATAAAGCATAAGCATAAACGGAGGGGTACTACACTTCATCCAATGATACCAAAATTCCACAAGTTCTTCCAATCTTTGACCAAGACCAAATGTCTCAAGAATTCTATAATTATCCCCTCTCACTTTTCATCCATGATGAATCCCTTCCATCTCAAGAGAAATGTATCCTTCTGAGTTTTTCCACCCCATCTAATGAATTCATACCATTTCACGATTCTAGTGCATTTTGAGAAGAATGAGAGTTCTTCCATCCTATCTAATGATGTCTTATCACCCGATGATC
>VDFB02353493.1:158270377-158330657 GCA_007258455.2 Sequoia sempervirens | reverse complement strand
TCATGGACATTGTGATGGTATCATGCTAGCTTGAATTCACTCAAAGGATTTTCAAATATGCTTGTGCTTTTCCTCATTTATGTTTGGGCATTGGAAGAAATAGGGTCAAGCTCAAATGAGCTCAGCCTTTGATTTTTTTCTTTTTATCAGAGGTACAACATGAGTGCACTTTTCCTTTGATGGACCAAAAATGATGGTGGTCATTTTTTGGTCCCCCATCTTTGTGCAAATGACCTATTTTGGCATGGTCATTTACATACTTGGTGCATCATCACCCTATTCCTTATACCTTGGTTCATAGCATCAAATGTAACAACAAAAAAAAAATTCTTAAACCAACTCAGCATAATTACCTATCCTCCCTCTCAATCAATATTATTATCCTAATCTTTCCATCATTTCCTATCTTTTATCCTCCAATCCTTTCATCTATTTTGAGAGAACACTTGTATTCATTATGTCCACCTATCCTCTTAAGGGGGCATTCCTACATAACTCCTCATCATCACTCATATCCTTCCAATGACCGAGGCATCCTACCACTAGTCTTGTCTCTTCCAAATCCATTATTTTTTATTTTTCTTTGAAATGAAATTGTCTCATCTAGTCATGACAATATCTCAAAGAGAGGAAAAATTTAGACACCTAAAATCATCCACACCTAACCACACTTAACTTTATCTCCTACCGATGTTGATTAAATAGAGAATTATTTAATTAACCCCCCCAATCATATTTCAATCATTTATTTAATTAAATTACCTTTTATGACTATTCTCTATTGTTCAATTAAATTCACATTTATGTAATTAAGTTCAACCTTCATATTCCTATCCTCCAAGAATTAAAAGATATATCTTGTTTATATAATTCTTCCTTTTTCACCTCAGACCATTAGTTGATTAAAATAAACTAATTAATTTCTTTTACACGTTTCTAAACATATTAATCTAATTAATCACTTGTCACATCCTCCAATAAAATCCTAACCATCTTTTTATCCTAGAAAACCATCACCCTCAATTTTATTCATGTGACTCCCACATTTGTGAAAGTCTCACTTGTCAAATTTCATATCCCCATGTTCATCGTGCACATGTATGAAATCACACGTCATATTACACTTCCACATAGTCCTCACAAATGTGTGGGGACTTTTAATATTCATCCTTTCATTAATCAAATCAAGCTCATATATCTAAATCATCTTAATCTGTGTCCTCCCCAAGTGCACCAATCACAAGGTGCCACTTAGAGGCCTATCATTCATCCAGATATTTTAATCATCCTCAACCATTGAACTCTTAGATCAATCTCAACCAATGATCAATAATCGTCTCAATCTATAAATCAAAACTCTTTCAAACTAAAAAAAGAGCTCTTGCAATGCAAATTCATGTTGCTATTTTGAAGAAAAACCACATATAATCACACATCAAGAGCACAACCACACACACTCATGTGTGTATGTGTTTGCAACAAGATGTTTTTGAAGGTCTTACATAAGGATTCTCAAATTTGGATGCTCAATCTCTTATACATCAATTATAGGTATGTTTAGGTGTACAATAGGATGTGAATTTCTTGTTCATTTCATTATTGTCGAGCTTATGAATCTTTATTGTGTTCAATTTTCATCATGGAAGAGCATATCTAAATGGTCAACACCATTTGCACAAACATTTAAACATTGTGCACAAGGAGAAATACAATTGAGGACTAGTAATTCCTTACAATGCAATAATTTATCTTCATACACCCACATGCATGCTATAGATTTAAATTATGATAAAAACATGGCTATGATCACCAAACACATGATTCGCTATTGTTACCATTTCTAAAACACACCTCATTCTTTATGAATTACAACATGCATATAACTTGGTCACATCTCTTGTCACAAATTTTTGTGTCATTCACCAAGAAAACATACACTATTTAATACATAACTAACATTAACACATCCACCTTTTTTAGGATAAGTTCAATGATAAACTCAAGCCATTAATAAGGTCCATCACACACATGGAATGAAAATTGAAGTAAGTTAAAATAAGGTTCTTACTATCCCCACTCATGGTATACTCCAACACAATGCCACATGGAGATATACTAAGGGACAACCACCTAATGAACACAAAAACACATGGTCAAGATAAGACCCAACACACACACACACACACACACACAACCCTGAATACGTAATGTTACAACATGGGCTTTGATACTAAATGTAATGCCCAAATCTTGTGTCCAATATATTGATGGTTAAAAATAGGATGAACAAAGATTTTTGATACAAGAGTAATATACAAAAAATCATAATGCACTATTTTCTTCTTAAGGTGTCAAAAAACCACGCAATGACACCCTTGACACACACACTAATGCACAACACAAGGTGAAATAAGTGAAAATATATATATATATATATAGGATAAAGCATCATACTCAGCACTAACATCGAGACATGGAGGAGAGTCAAGCTCTCAAGTCAACTTACAAACCTCCACAACTTGCCTACTAAGCCACTTTGTCAACATCTAAGAAAATGGGACCAATACAATAATCATGCATTGGCTTGGGCTTCAAGGTCTAAACTACAAGAAGTTTATTCTACTAAGCTTATTTATATGGCTCAAAGTTGTAGGTTTAGGGAGAGTTGTATTTTGCAACACCTCAAATATTAGAGTCAAAGTTGCATAATACAAACTATGAAATACTTCCATAGCATTGAGCCTTAGCACATCAACAATTTAGACTTTGGGCCCTTAATAACAAATTATAAGAACAAAAATACAAGCCAACTCTAACCTTTATCAGCCAAATAATTTGGGCCTCAAGGTTCGATCTATCATGAATTTTATACTTTGGTGTCTAATTTACACTTCACAAAAATAAGAACCATCAAGGCTAAGTCCAAGTTTTTCATAAACTCACCTCAAATTTCGGAGACCAAAAAGCAATATGCATCTTGAACTTTGAAGTATGAAATCATTTAATACCATGCAAAATCTCACTCCAAAGTCAAACTCTAACCATCATGAGATTCAAACTTCAAAGTTTGAATTAAAATTTATACAATGCAAAATACCCACACAATTTTGAACAATAGGTTTCTTGCAATTCAAACTATAGACTTTGATTTGCATTGGTAGTATGTAGAAAGATTGCAAGTATAAAAATAGTAATTCAAACTAAAAACTCGAATTTGAATTCTAATTTTTCTTTTTCATTTTTTAAGTTCAAAATCATAAAACCTTTAAAAAAATATAAAATACACAAATTCCAAATTCTAAATGTACTCTTATGATCCTAAAGTGCACATTATTATTTTTGTATCACACAAGAAATCAAGGAAATTTTGTCAACATAATGACTATGAAATAGATTTTACCAAAAATAAAATGGATAATTCAAAATTAACTAAACCACACCTATTCTAGATTCAGTTTCACATTGCAATCCTAGACTAGAATACCATATGGTATCCACCCCAAATCCACTTCCAATTCAAGAAAATTTCTAAAATAAGAGAGAGAAAGCAATTTCAAGCAAGAGAAAATATAACCTTATTCTTGTCTTTTTTCCATATTCAAAAATCTCTTTTATTTCTTTTTCCACCCACAAAATATTTTCTAAGTGACTATTTTAATTAAATATTTCTATATTATATATTTTTACTAGCATATAAATGCCTTTAAGAATATTATATTTATATATATTGATTAGTAAATAGCAAAAATAGGGGACTACACCCATTATATTCACTGTGAAAAATATTATAGTAAATTTTTTCAGAGATTTCGCATTCCATGGCTACATGCCTTCAATATTATGTCGATTGTCAGCTTCACCCAAAACACCCTTGATCGCATCAACATGCAATATCAACCCATGGTGCGTTTTAAAAACACTCTTTAGCCTTTAATCCTTAATCTCCCCCAACAAAGTCATCTGTTTGCAGGAACTAGTGAGTCGAAGAGGGGTATCCATCTCTTGCCACCCCACATAAATTTGTTATAATGTGGATAGACAATGTTTGCATGCTATTTTAATCTCACAGCCTCCACCATCATGGAAATAAGTACAGCCCCATCCCACCCTCTTTCGTCTCTCCACGTTCATGACATACTCTATATGGTAAACGCTTTTGACTAAAACTATAAACTGGTAAGGTCATAGATAAGGGACCTCATCTCCTACATGAACACTCAACAATAACACCCCAGTAGGGGTTTGGACCTCGGTGGCAAGAATCACAACACCACAATTTAAACATCACATTATATCATTACTGACGCATTTAGGAAAAAAATATTAGTATTAATAACATTTTCAAATTTAATTTGCAAATGAGGTGTTTTTTCCCAATTAAATTAAGATAAGTTTAATTAATTTCGCTAAGGCATAAAGCCCAAACAATCTTATAGTCCACAATGCATTTTCAAAATATCATAATATTTAAAATGCATAGGACCATTCCACAATGGTAATTTAATTAAGCCAATTTCACATTAAACCATAAAGATCATATGTAAATGCTTCACAATAAGTAATGCATAAGGTAATAAAATGCAAATGGAAATCAAATGTTAATACAAATACAAATAGAGAGAACACACACATTACTAGTTTATTCATAACATGTGGACCCAAAGTCAACCTCAATTCAGATTCTAGTTTCACATAATCACAAGATACATCCTACAAATTAATAAAGTGAGACAAGGGATATACATGGCATATTTGTCCAAAGCAAGTTATCTCTAATTAACCACTATTTGAGCTCAAAAACCTATGCTTACACACTCAATAAAACATCAAGCATATCTACTCCATATAAGATAGTTGAAGCACATCACAAACTCCCAATGTGATATATTATAATTGAAAACAATATCAATAACTAATTCAATTGAAAATCATCCTAAAGCTATATGATATAGAAACACAAATGAGAAATTGGTAATCATCAAAAACATAATGTTGTACTAGGTAATCATAGTTAAATCACATATAATAGGTATAGTGAAAATGGTGATGTTGAAACACTAAAATAAGACAACATATACAAATCCAAATACGTAAATCCAAAATACATGATCCATACCCCTTAATGGCCATCCACCGGGAACCTTATCAACAAGTATGATGCGGTATTATAACATAAAAGACAAAGTATGTAACATCATGAAAAATACACTCCACAATATATAATCAAACAACAAATGCCAATATAAAACCTTGTTGATAACACACATCAATGGTAAACCAAAACATTGCATCTAGTGATAAAACATATCAAATCACATCATAAGTATCCAAGGTACATAATATGAACACCTTGACAACAATACAAGGCATCACTAGAAATTTTGATGCAAAGGATCTCTTAGCATACATGGTTAGTGGGGATAACAATAACTTTAGAGGATCATCTATATGTTGCAAGTAAACATGTTCTACTAAATTAGTGTGGATTTCTAGATTGAAACTGTGTACAATTTTTTGACATCAACGTTTTGGATCATACTCCATGATCCATCATCATGATGTTCTGTAGAAAGAGAGAAGAATATGAAAATGTAGTAGCAGCCTTAGATAAATAGGTGAGGGGCTTGGTAGGAAGAAAGTGATGTGATAATTAAGTATTCACAAATCTCACTAATAAAAAATAAATAAATTGTCCTATATATTAATCTATTAAGAAAAAGATGAAGCAAACTAAATTAATAAAACAATAAATGTTGTTATATTAAATTATATAATATAGTAAATTAAGCCATATTATCTATTAGAATATTAATATTAATAATACTCTATTATTATTATGGTCTAATGTAATATTATACAATGATTAAAATGATCAAAATATCCCAAAGAAAACTTTAAAATAGATTATAATATTATTATTATATTATTTAACAAAATATCAAAAAGATTGAAAACAAATGCATTAACAAATTAAAACAAAATTACTAATAATAAATAAAATATATTGTATAAGTAATAATTTTTTATAAAATATTAAAGGTTCAAATATGAAATAAAGAATAAGAACAAACCTCAAAAGTTAAATCAAACGAATAATATATTAATATATTAAAAACAATAGAATTATAAAATTAATGAAAAAAGAAAGATTAAGGATAATAAATACTATTAATATGCATATTACGCTAAATTATATGATGAAAAAATTAATGATAGACTGAAGAAACGACAAACTCTACCAAGTCAACCCCCAAAAAAGTATGTAAAGATTGAAAACAAGCAATTCCCTAGAATGCATATGAATTTTTTTTGTGCACTAGATTGAAGTGTTCCACTATCGATTGCTCCTTAATTACTTCTATGTGAGAGACAATGATCGAATGTAAGAGGATGTCAAATAAATTCCTTTAAATACAAGTTGATAGCATCAAATGACAAAAAAAAAAAAAAAAAATTGTTTAGTTGATTTAGAACGTCTAGTGGATTGAGTGAGAATCAACCAAAATTGAAATTTAAAAAGTTAGGGATCAAATCTACAAACATAGGGTCAAGTTTGAACCCCTAAAAATGACCCAATATGGTGGAACAATAAAGTCTATGCACATAATGAATGTTTGATTATGGTGAATGCAATAAATGTTTTGTATTTAGAGTTGTGTAGAAATAGATCAATTTTGGATGAATCTATAGGAATGTGTGTACTTGAGGATAGGTCAAGGTTAGGGAAATGGCTCCAACTTTGTCTAAAGATCAATCCATTTTTCTATATGTAACTGTATCTAGACATTCTCCCAAAATGAGCATAAAACTACATTGAAAATGACATGGGACATGCAAATTTCACCATTATAGCTTCACCCACTTTGAAGTGCATGTGAATCCTAGAATGGTTGTGTATCACTCACAAACATGCATGTAGAATAAATATTTAGACAATAAAGAATATTTAGGGGGAACCTATAAGTGATTAAAAATGGACAAGCATGCATAACAAGAAAACCCCCTAAATTGATCCACTTTATGGTTCTAAGCAAATATGTAAAGATACGCATAAATGTGCAAATGGCTTTTATGATTTTAATGCATATTATGTTGCTCTTTCCTTGAGTAAACAAAGTGTGCTCTAGTGTTTTCTCTATTGTTCTTGTACATATTCACCTTTTTTAATTCATAGCATATTAAATGCTTTTAAATACCAAGATAACATCAATCCACAAATATATGTATTAAGTTGGCTCACAATGACTCCTACCAAATTTACAAGATTTTTGGAGTTAGAATTTGAACATTCGAATTTTATGTTAACCCCATGCCTCAAGATTAAACCTAGTTCAATTATGAGTGGCATGAAAGTGATCCAATTGAAAATTTTGACCAAATTACATTATGTAACAAATATATAGAATTGTATAAACAACAAGTGCATTGAATTTTATATGAATAAAGATCAAATATTTGAATTCAACATATTTAAAAAAATATATAAGAATAATATGTATTTCTTCATTGCAATACTTTTACAACCATATTGACTCATCTTAACCTTTTATATACATAAATATCCTTAGATTATTTAGTACTTTGTGAAAATTGATTTTAAAAATATTTTTAGCCGATAGGCTATACATAGTATGAACTTTGAGCCAAAACCTATCTCACGCCGGAAACTACTCTCGTCAAACAATTTTTTCCAGGTTGTTTGTTGTTTTGAAAGGTAGTAATGCAAATTTATTATGACTACTAAACAAAATGGTGGACAAAACAATTTAATATTTAATATAGTATAATAAATTCAAATCAATCTACAGAATGTATTTGTTTGAATGTGCATTGTCTTCAATAAATGCAGAATTGGTTGGATCTCTTCAGATATTATATTTTCCTTTAATGCATTACTACCAACTTCATCATCACCGCCTAGAATGTCTCCACTACCTAAAATGTCTATAAATAGATTGCATAATGTTTTATCTTATGGATGATCTTTCACGTAAGATGTCTAAGATTATCTTCATTTTCTCATCACTTATCATTTGATGAATTTTGTCTTATCTGTGTCTTCACCATTTTCATTCTCATGAGCTGCAAGATTAATTTGTCGTCTTAACCACTGACTAAAAGAGTGTAACCATCACTCCTCTAAAATTCATTACTACTCTGGAAATCCTTAGGCTGATGGTTCCTTCGCCAACATTTTTTTTAATAGATTGATCGATATGTATTCCATTGACTAAATTTTAAAGCTCAAGTAAAATTTTGAAAAGACCTTCAATTTCCAAAATGTGTGCTTATAATTCATTTACTATTAATAGATTGAAGTAGTGGATGTTGGGAGATTGTTTTTGGTTCATCTCATTTAATCTTTTTTTAGCTTTGGTAGGCCTTCATAAATTTTTCCCATATTTAAATGGTCTAGGTGAGTTGAAAACAAACTTTAACTACAACCGATATTTGTGTTTAAATGGTTGTAAAAATCTTGTCTACCCTAATTTTCTATGGGTTTAATCCTTGCACTTCAATCATGTGTCTCGTAATAGTTGTGCATGATTATTATTTACATTCTTATGGTAATAGTAATAGTAATGATAATAGTTTGTCACTTTTGGTTTTTACCTTTACGCCTACACTACATTTTCTAGAATATAATTCCTTTTCAGTTAGATTTCAAAAGTCATTCTTCTTCTACAAGTCCCTCTTCCAAAGGCAATGAAGAAGTAAAATCATGATAGAGAATTTAGAAACATTACAAACCCCTACCAAAGAAAAACTTTCCTAGATTAAGGAAAACCAAAACAAACTTCCTACAACTGTTGTTTCAATCTTTTCACAGTAAACGAAAATTAGTTCTAAAAATATCGAGTTTGATTGGAGTTGTTCTCTATATTCCTTACCAAGTCTACAATAGCCATTATGATGACAATTTCCCCCCTTCCAACTCTCAGGCAAGCTGAAGCTTAGGAAAAAATATATCCTCACACCATTCCTGCAGAATGCATTCAAAATACATAGCAGCATTAATATAAATGGAATCTTTTAGCATGGCCTCACCATCTACCAGAGTAATCAAGGCTTCAACTTCCTAAGTGCACCAAACCAGTTTCCCTACAATTGTTGCTTCAATCTATTCATAATGAACAAAAACCAAAATGCAAGATTTTTGTGCATTTCTTGACAAAATACTACGTGGCGATGAAAACAAGGAAATAATAACCAAGGCATAGCAGTAGCAATCATCACATTTATAGGAACAACAATTGTCTATCATGAAAACTGTCACAAAATTTATTCTCACTCAAACAATGGTAAGTAACTTACCTCAAGTTTTTGCACGAATTATTTCATGTTGTTATCAATGTTGATAAAATGGGCAAAGTCTAAAAGGAAAATATTAAAGTAGCCCATTCCTAAGCTTCCATTTTGACAATAGGTATAGGGAGGATGCCAGAAAAGATTGCCCAATTTCAATGTTCTATATAAATTTATAAATTTTGTTGGGTTACCTTTTGTTGCAAAGTCCAAACTTAACTCAATTAACACAATATGCTATAATTTGCTTAAGCCCATTTATGAAATTTGTTTGTACTTCACCTCACAAATAGGCTCCCATTACTATTTTTAGTATGTTTGTTATTGTATATCTAAGAGCCTCTACCTAGGTGTAGCGTCCTTGGTTGGATCATAGATGTTGCATAAGCACAAAAACCACTCATTTTATAGTTGTGGATTAGATCTTTTTATTCTTTCAACTGTAATTTGACACTTCATGTGTTGGCATCATTATCAAAATTTGACATACAATTGTAGAAAATACGTGTAGGCATTCGTTATGATATTTAATGATAGGTTTGTCGACAATTTGTAAATTGACTACTAGATATTCAACTCATCATTTTATACCAAAAATACAAAATTTATGCAAGCTTGATAATATGCACGACACCAACAACTCATAATGCTATAAAACTAACCTATATATCAACGGTCAAAATATCAAATTCTAAATGCCTACTTTGATTTGTACTCTCCCATATATTACTTCAACTTATATTTTAATTTAACTAGATACTTTTTACTTTCTTATTTTTAATATTTCTTTTGGCAAACAGATTCGTTATACATTATAGCTTTTGATTAGAAGTCTTTTGTTTAATGTTTAGAGCATTCCAGCTGGATATGAGGGGCTCTTGCGATTCTACGTTCGAAATTTTTTATTATTTTCTTCCAAACTTTTCGACGGGCTATGACGAACAAATCGTGACTTTTCACTCCCAAATGTATTGCATAAGGAATCTTCCTTTATTTGATAATGACTAGTGGAAGTTTTATGACCATGGTGTATATACTTACCCACCAAAAGATCTTTAAAAAGCCTTTCCAGCTCAGGTTTCACAATCATTTTAATTGAGGAATTTCATCATTGCGTAGGTGACTGCACTAGAAACTTAGCTCTTTTGGAATTTTCAGTTTTTAAATGCATCCTTACAAGATTCCTAATGGTAATATGCTTATAAAATATCTGTTTACATTCATCTGCATCATATTAAGATTTTTAACTTATATTTTAATATTTGCAAGATTAAATATTGTTTCCAGTCTGCTTTATGGCAAAAAAAAAGTAACCATTCTTTGTTCTTTGGGGCCTTTGGTTGGCTCCCTTGCACCCTCCCCTTTTGTGAATTTGGTGCAAGATATGCACATTATTAGAAGCTCTAAGAAAAGTGCTGACATATGGGTGTCAGCAAGGGGAATAATTAAAAAGGAATTCTATACAGAGAACCTCAAAGAGGTAGCTGATGGAAATCGCAGCACACTTGATTGTAGTGGTTCAAAGCCGCCTGCTAAGATTAGGGAATGATGATCCTATTTTGATTTTTGAGCATTGTTTGATTTGTTATTTCTAATTTTAATTTTTGTTTATGTTTACTGAGTTAATTTTTGAATATCTTTTTATTGTTGTTTAGAGTCTTATCAGAACCAGGCTATGAGCCCCAAGCACCAGCAATGTGGCTTAAGGGGGTGTTGGAAATAAGCCACGTGGACCGACGATGGACTGGCCAAAGAGGGGCTAATAGCTCAATTGGTAGAGCACTCCAACAACAAATGGAAGGTCAACAAGTGGTATCAAAGTCAAGCTAAGAGCCCCAAGCACCAGCAGTGTGGCTTAAGGGGGGTGTTGGAAATAAGCCATGTGGACCAACAATGGGTTGCCCAAAGAGGGGTCAGTAGCCCAATTGGTAGAGCATTCCAACAACAAATGGAAGGTCAACAAGTGGTATCAAAGCCAAGCTAGGAGCCCCAAGCACCAGCAGTGCGACTTATGAGGGAGTGTTGGAAATAAGCCACGCCCGGACCGAATTTGGGCTGGCCAAAGAGGGGTCAGTATCTCAATTGATAAAGCATTCCAGCAACAAATGGAAGGTCCTAGGTTTGAGTCCTAGTTCAAATGAGCAGCAGTTCAACAGGTAGTATCAAAATCAGGCTAGGAGCCCCTATGAGCTGGCCAAAGGGCCAATAGTTCAGTTGGTAGAACATTCCAACAACAAATGGAAGGTCCTAAGTTGAGTCCTAGGAGGTCCAAATGATCTCAACACAATCAAACATCTCCAAATAAGTTCATGTCTTTATAATTTACTTATATTATTATATTAATATTAATCTTTATTAAAAAAATCCTTCCAAAAACCCTTTTTACTCTAATAATTTTTAATTTTTTAAAGAATTTTCATCTTCTAAAAAGAAAGAATTTGGGGTTTCTCTCTAAATCTAACCTTCATAAAAAATATATAAGGCGGAAATTTGAGCGCCATAGATGGAACGAACGTACATCCTCCGAAAGGGCAGTGAAAGAACAACTAAATTCATTAAATACTAAACTTGGTTTTCTCCTAACTTGATTAGGTTTTCAACCCGAGACTCCGCTAAATCTTGAAACGGCGGTTTTCTCATGTACTGTAAATTTAGTTTGTAACAGTAAAATCTTGAAGATCACTGGAATGCTTTTAAAAGTAAATTTAAGATTTCCGTGGACTAGATAGATCACAATTTGTGTGTTAGCTCTCAGAGTATCGTAAACAAACGACACACAATCATTGATGATAATTAATATTCTAAGACAAACTAGGACTAATTTTATTTGCAACAAACTCTGTTAGAAATACTTATTTGAAGAGCCTGAGCAACTTTTTTTGGGCCCCGAGAGAATACTGAAACGATGGATCCATTTATACTATGGAATAACAATAGAAAAGAATATAAGAGGATGTAGGAGCCCAGGTAAACATAAATATAGCTAAGTAGCCACACACATATTTTATGTATTTAAATATCCCAAGATCTGAGGCATGCATAGGGAGGTTTCCATTCGCCCACGTTGGCAGGAGATGTAGAATTATGGTTTCGATAGACCAACCAATCATCTAAAGCCTGCCTCAAATCAATGAGCTTGGCCTTAAGCCCTTTGCAACAGTTTGCATGCATGGTACAGACGTCGTCCAAGAATTGGCTCCTCTCACAGAATCCCCCAAAGTACTTGGTATCCAAGAACATGAATTTCATCCCCCTTCGGGTAAATCCCCTTCTGAATTTGAGAATGTTCAACACGTCCTGTTCGTTTTGTCCGGGAAAGATCCTTCTTGACATGTACCAGAATTTGTAAAAGTTGATGGTCCGTTCGTTGGAACGGACGTATTTGTAGCCCCCGTTGGGCATATTGTTGACGTCAAATGCATTGCCGTTGAATCTGTCGGAAGCAATCTGAATATCTGCATCTGGTGAAAATCTTGTGAAGGGGTTGCGCAACCACATTATATCTGCATCCTGCACACAGCATTGCTACAATAATAAATCTTGGGAAGAGCCCAGAAAATAATCTCATGTTTATGAGAACACTAGCCCAATCACTTATTGGTGACCATGGTTTTCACAGGTTTATTAAATAGATTTTTTTGAATTTTATTAAAAAAATTGGTGATCCTATTAAAATAAGAAAATCCATTTAAATAAAGAGAAATAAATTAAAAAATCACAATTTAAGTTTATGATAGTTAATTTTGAAGGATTATCAAAATTTCATATGAGCTCAGTTTGAATTGGCTTCATCCTTGAATTCAAATTGATTTTTACTAGCAGGTCATATTTAACAAACTATTTGAATCGATCAACAAGACTTCATTTCTGATGGACTCAATAAAAATCATTCAATTTTACCAACAGAGCAAGAACCTATTGACTGCGCAATGAATTATAAAATTAAAAAAATTAAAATATTATAAAATTAAGAAAATTAAAATAAATAATATTCATATATACTGTATAATTTATTAAGAAAGATAAAGTCCAGATACAACATGACTATTAAGAACAACTTCCATAATCAAAGGTACCCGTAGGTACCCGTGCAACAACAAAACAAAAGAGTCAGACTCGGATTTCATGTATATTTCTATCTATTTATAGAAAAAGCTATGCATTAGAAATTAAAAAATCAATGGTCTTTTGATGCAATTTGAGATTTTGGCATCTATTTAAATCGTGGTCAATTAGGAACCCAAGTCGACCACTTCCAGTCCACCTTAGTAGGTATCTTTTGGGGTGGGTTATCAAAAACATCATCAAATAAAGTTAGTTTTAATATATTTAAAATTACAGGACATTATAACTGTTAAGCGTCGAGAATTATTGTTAAAATTGGCATATTTGACAAAGCTGAATACTACATTTCTTTCCCTGAGCTCCAGCTTTTGCTATTTTGCATTATGGTGAGATCATTAACTTCCTTCTTTTAAGCTGCTAAACCGTCTTGCCAGAATGCTTTGAGATCTGTTTTATAGAATCTATCATGGGCACCAAAACACAAACTCTCTAGGCGAATTGTTTTTGGGATTTCAAGTTACAGAGCAAAAATTGGCTTACTGTGCAAGGCTTTGTTTGGATCTAAATTGGTTTCTAGAAAAGAATTAGTGCTTGCTTGCTTCAGAGATGTTTAAACTGAGATCAAATGATGAACTATGAAGTAGCAGTTACCTACAGAAAATCCATCTCAAATACAAGGCATGCTTCAAACTAGCACAGGCATATGGGGAAAGTAAGCTGTAGATGAATCAGTCCTGCCCACAAGATTCAAAAATAGAAGACCAATAATTCCCACTAACAAAGTGAAAAATAGCAGTGGAAAATGGGTAAAATAAGTAATTTGAAGACGAATCAGTCCTGCCTACAAGATTCATCCAGGCTGAACCTAGTAGTCTTCTTGAGCACTCTTCTGTGAGCATTACCAGGTTTTACCTCGGAACCATGTGCAATGTGGATGATGACACTATTGACAATCTCACGTCAGCTTCTGATGTGTGACATCACTGCCCTCTATTTAAGGTTTCATGCATTTATAATTTTATATTCCTGCCCACAAGATTCAAAAATAGAAGACCAATAATTCACACTAACAAAGTGAAAAATAGCAGGGAAAATGGGTAAAATTAGTAATTTGAAGACGAATCAGTCCTGCCCACAAGATTCATCCAGGCTGAACCTAGTAGTCTTCTTGAGCACTCTTCTGTGAGCATTACCAGGTTTTACCTCGGAACCATGTGCAATGTGGATGATGACACTATTGACAACCTCACGTCAGCTTCTGATGTGTGACATCACTGCCCTCTATTTTAGGTTTCATGCATTTATAATTTTATATTCCTGCCCACAAGATTCAAAAATAGAAGACCAATAATTCACACTAACAAAGTGAAAAATAGCAGGGAAAATGGGTAAAATAAGTAATTTGAAGACGAATCAGTCCTGCCCACAAGATTCATCCAGGCTGAAACTAGTAGTCTTCTTGAGCACTCTTCTGTGAGCATTACCAGGTCCTCGGAACCATGTGCAATGTGGATGATGACACTATTGACAATCTCACGTCAGCTTCTGATGTGTGACATCACTGCCCTCGATTTTAGGTTTCATGCATTTATAATTTTATATTCCTTCCCGCCTGCACCTTATTTGGGGATTCATTCCTCTAAATTATTTCTACTTGAAATTGTATGATTTATGTAATGAGTTTTTATCAGTTCTTTATTTACCTTTTTTTAGCACCTTTCTGCCATTTTCTTCTCACAGTCTGCACTGCCCTATCACTGTCTAATGTAACATGTACTTTCAGGTCCCATTGACATACTTTGGTCGTATTCATTTAATATAAATTTCATTTATAATGCATTGGAGTCATCCTAGAATAACTCGCAAACAGAAGATGAAGCCCAAGCAAGGCATATAGCAAAGATCTACTGCAGAACAAGTACAAAAACAATTCTGAAGTTGGATCTAGACGAGTATCAGCAAATGGTTGTGAAAAAAGGAAAATTGGGAAAAGTTGAAGACCTTGAATTGAAATCCTGAAGTCCAATCCAGAAAGCAAATATGTGAAAAATAGCAGTGTCAATCTGATATAGATGTTGAGCAGGGTAAAAGAATTTAAGAAGAAACTCGTTATTGGGAGACAGATTGGCGGCCCAAGATGCAAACTGAAAAAAACCTGAAACCCCAGAGTGAATGTAGAGAAACCTGTTAATGTGAATAATTAATCTATTCACTATACTTAAGTGTACTTAGGTTGATGAGGTTAGACAACTTCTTGTCTAACCGAATGTGCAACCTTTTAGACCTCTAGAGGTTATTAAGTTATTTGGTTAACCTCATGCACACATTGTTTTGAAGTTAGTCTTTCCATCTCACCTCAAAGGTCACTCAACACTTGGCACACAAGGTTGATGACTTGGTCACAGAGGTTGTTGGTTTGCACACTCCAAGTGTTCCTAAGGTTGACATCTATAGGACACTTGTCTACCCATTTGTGCCACATCTTGGGGCACTTGTCAATCCACCACCTCATTCTTGCCTATATATGCAAGACTTTGTACTCATTATCATTTGGGTCGTCTAAATACAATATTGCATTTTGTCCATTTGTGCTTGTCTTTTATCTCCTCGATTCTCCTAATTCTCATAAAACCAAGCAAAACAGAAGGAAATCAGGGAGCCGGACACTAGGAAGGTAAAGCCTGAAACTACTTGAGTCGAGAAATCAGCCCATACTGAGTAGCTTCATTATAAGTATAAAAGCAGCACTAAGTTTCCAATTGGAATCAAAACTGATGTATGTATTATAGCTCGCAAGAGTAATTTTTACAGTGCTTGTAATATAGAACAGGCAAGGATATCTTGGTTTTCTGTAAAACTAATCACTAATGTATCCAAAAAGTCTTCAGAAGAATAGCATGCTAGGATGTTGAGAAGCATTCCAACATATGCCTTGCAACCAACTGTATTCTTGTTGCAAAGACCACCAGCTCTTCGCATGTTTCTTCTTGCCTAAGAGGGACTTTGTACATAGATACATCAATGTTGCATTAGATGACCACTCTATCCCTCTATACATCTTCCATGTCAATTCATTCATTCCATCCAAGAGTCTTTTGCAGAGAAGGTCTGCACTATATTTCTGTTTTAACTTTCAATAGATCAAAGCAAACAATATTTTGTTAAGAAGATATTTATGTTAAAAAATAACTTAATTGCAAGCACCCTTAATTTCTCTTAATTTAATTACTTAACGAGCAATGTTCACATGGTTACTAGTTTTCTTCGCTGTTGCATATAATCAGAAATCTTATGTACATCAATGTACAATGTGAAAAGCCGTATTTGGGTAACCTTTATGCTTCCTGAACCGTTGGGTTGCAGTTCAGCAAAATCATACGGAAAACTATGTAGTTTAAGTAGTTTTCTGATCTTTCTACAAATAATTGATTACTTGTTTGATAAATCGAGCACCCATTGATTGAATAAATTTTTAGAAAAAAACAGAGACTACTCTTTTGTACATGATCAAATTTGAAGAAACAATACCCCAATTTTCTTCTGGTTATACCAATTTACAATTCTGTTGTCGTTTCCAGAACCAATTTAAAAAAGGGAAACTAAAACATAACTACACAATCATTACTAAAATGTTAGCTAGGAAAGCTACAGTTATAGGTACGATAGACTTACAGAGAATACAAAACTGTAGCCACGTCTGAGAATATCGCCAAGGAAGCCAAGCCTTGTCCACATCATTTTCAAGTAATCATCGCTCATGTAAACCTTCTCTGCAGAGAAATCCACACCCCTAGTCTTCAGGGTATAGCAGTGCGGATGAATCTCACGACAGCGGTTGTAGGCCTTAGCATCCAACGCAACAATCAACAGATTTTGCAGCAAATCCTGTGTACCTTCACCAATCCGGAAGCTCTCCAAAAATAGATCAATCATAGTATTGGGCTCTGCCCAAGCCCCATTCAATGCAGTTAAAATAACCGTCTTGTTGGAATTTGCAGTTCTTGCCAAAACTCTGTCTAATTCATCCAGAGGGGGTGCTGGAGGAGCTGGATCTGGTGCTGGGGCAGGTGAGGCTACTACATTCTGTGCAAACTGCAGGCAAGGTATTCAATGCTAGTGAAAAGTGCTTAACTCCAAATAATAGTGCTAAGCTCTAACCGTTATGAATGGCAATAGAATTTCAGTGAAAATCAAGATGTAAGGTGGCATTTCAAAGAAAACCCTTTGACCCAAAAGCCCGGTAGAATTGAAGAGGTTTAGGCAAGAATCGCATTTGGTTCTTAAAGTTAAATGCAGAAGCATCAACAAAAAATTTGAGCCCATGCCTCTTGGAGCAAAACAAAGGTAACCTATTTTAGCTCTGTGGTTTTTTTATAACAGAACACCGACATAACCCAGTTCTGAAATTGATGTAACATTTCTCTTCCGCAAAAATAATATAAGATCTTAAGTTTAAATATAAGTTCAAACAACACCGAGATGGAAAAAGGTACCAAACAGAGCTAGAATAGTACACAAATCTTATAAGTAGATCAAGTCAGTAATTATACTTACAGATGCTTCAAACGAATCTTCAGACTTTGAAACCGTCGAGGAGACGAATATATTGACGGTCTGCGAAAAGGCATGGGGAAGAAATGGGTTGAAGGTGATAGCAGCCTTGTGTACAATGGCGGACACGGCAACACCAATAACGGTGGCACAGACCAGAATGAGGACTACATCCTTCCCATTGTGCTTGTGCTTCAGGCTTGTCATCCTTCCCAACAACAATCACAGCTGTTTACACCCAAATAGGATTAACAAAAGCTGCTACAGAGATTTTTCTATGTGACTTGCGAGATCCAAACCCAGGAACGTGTGGCCCATACAATGAACTCCCAGGAATAGTAAAGACAAACCAGAAGCCGTTACTTCACACTCCACCACCATAAATACATTTCTGTCTGATCAAAACAGAGCGCAAATCATGAGGCCCAGCTACCGAAAAATAAGTACACAGAGTTCAAAGTACCCCTTACAACTTAGCCTTACATTCAGTCAGTCTGGAATTCGAGTCCTTTCGCCAACAAAAAACCAGACATTAAGAAAGAGACAACAGTTAAACGTATTTGGTTTTACCCAACAGCAGTGGGTAATCCAACATGGAAAAATGAATCAAATCGCCTTTTAACTGTCCAAGAAGATCATATCTTATAACACCCTTCCAGCATGGAAACCGCTAGCATTTAAGAAAAACAAAACTGTTAGCCGAGCCGGTTAAAATCCCCCTTCTGTCCTCAATCTCCTGCTCTTGAAAACTTTGATTTGTGAAACTAAAAGAAATTTTCTGACATAATTACTCTCCTTGCTAAATTACAATTCACGACTGTCATGAAGCGCAATTGTCGGCGCTAACTTTCCTAGGCAATCCAGCCCAGTAGCACCATTTCCGGCTGTCGCCGACTTAGCGGCAAGGAAGAAAATCAACGGCTGACATTCCTCTACAGCTGTTATAAATCTATCCTTAACTGACGTTACACGGTTAAGACTCGTGCGCCATTTTTGACCCCATGTAAAGGGGTTGTCAATGGGGGAATTTCAGGGAACCATGTGCAAGGGGCTCACCATGCCATGCCAGGTGTACACAATATATATTTTTCTAGAAAAAGAGAGACGTTAGCCTTTATCGCCAGGTTAATAAGTCATAAATAGGCAGTACTGTACCCCTGGACGGTGACGTGGTATTATTGGTGGTGGTGTGACGGGGAGAGTTACGGTGGAGTTAATGTCGGCTCACAACGTGTATTGGGAGGAGGGCAGCCTATCTGGCATTTTAACCATGGTTAACACATTATGATTAGACAATGACTTTGAACTACTTGTCCCATGTTTCCTTTGCCGAAAGCGGGAGATTTGGAATATCAGAGTGTTTCAGTTAATTTCGCTTTCATTTCATTTCATTTGGAACACTCAAGAGACCTTTCCACGCTTACAAACAAAGTCCCATCACAAAAACTTTTAAACGCCGACTCACAAGTGATATCGTGTTTAAATCTCTTCAAATCAGATTTTTATTTACGCCGAAGAAGTGTGGAAGGTCAATTAGGATAAATTTTGGTATATTTTTGCATACATTTACTAATTACTAATTTTGGTTAATTTATACCATTCAACAAATGATGTTGTTTATGCAGCAAAGGTCTTACTGAAAAAGTTATAAATTCAAATCAACTATGCATCCATTTAGAAGGATCCAAACATGATTGAAATAAAACCTTTGAATTGGAAAGATAATTAGGCTTCATTGTCTTGACAAGTTGGAAATCAAACATTCTAAAAATACATGGTATGGATGAGGTGCCAAAACACCAATAAATACAATTCCTATGTCTCTTTAGACATGGCTTCAAATTTAAAATAAATGTAATGTACGCTAATCTGGACTTTACCCGTTTTCCTTCCAAAAGAAAACTTTTGCCTTGACTATTCTTCCACATCTTCCAAACAACTTACATTCTATACTCCCACAGCTTACGTGTCTTGTCTATGCTCTCACAGTTGCATGCAAACAACAAAATCATCCACGTGCCTTCACTATGTTTATCTTTTTGCATGCTTATTGAATATGAGGATGCGGGGAAGAGGGGAGGGGATAATGGAGGCACGTTTCCTGCAGTGAGAGTATTCTGTCAAACAAATGTGGGAGAGAGGAGCATTTTGTTCGGTTGGGAAAAAGAAATGCAGAGCAGTATGAATGGGACAGATTAACAAGTCTAAAGTTGTTGTAGCATATAGTAAATTTGTGAGGAGCAATAAGTCTTTCATTTGGTTTGGTGATGTCAAGTTATTCGTTTGGAATGGAATAAGTGAGTGGCAAAGGAAAATCCTTGTAGATGCATTCCATTCCATTGGCCCGAGTTTCTGCTATTGTGTGGAATTCAAGTCATTTGGAACTCAAATGGGTGGGTTAAATAAGTACTAAAAGAGGCCTGGCGGGTCTGCTACAATGAGGCGGCATGGATTTGAGCTGCCTTATCATCCTCTGCAGGCAAGGCCGTCTTATTCTATACTATTTAATATTTTTTAATTGGTAAATTCTTCTTGCAGGGTGTTTCAAGTTTGCCCATTATTTGCACTTGGCCTTGTGGGTTGGAATATGCCACATCCAGAATTGTCCTGGTTGGTTGGGTATGCCACCCCCGTTATTGAATGTGGCCTTGTGGGTAGGGTTATGCCACGCCCAAAATTGGCCTGGTGGGTTGGGGTATACCACACCCATAATTTTCTATGATATCAACATTTTGTACATGTAACAGGACTCTTGGGGACTAAACACATTCCCAACAATGAAAGCCCCCGTAATATACCACTTGGGCTTACCCCATTTGACATTCCATTCTTCACTGTTGAAGCAGATTTAAAACACTTTATCTTTCATAAGTGGAAGGCCTCATGTTCTCCCGATCAAGATGTTGCAACTTGCAGGGAAAGAGTTTACGAGTATGCTGAGTAGTTGCAACTCATTATTTGCTCCACGGGTCTCTTTAATTATTGTTGACTACGTACGAAGGCTTCAGTTATATTTAATGTGTTATGAGTTGTCAACGAAGATTGCTTACAAAGCGCTATGCGTAAATGGATTCCCAAAGTCGGCGGGAAAATCGGTGTTAAACAACCCAAAAAAGTGAAGAAAAACTGATGAACGGTTGAGATTCATTTAATGGTCGGCAAGACTAATATTAATCATTGATTGGAAGTTTTAGGTTTTCCTTTTTCAAATAGGATACGCCTTCGGCGTAAAATATAATATTATGTTGCGGACTTACCAATTCATCAAACATTAATGAACTAATTAGCTCATTGCTTTGGATATAGGTAGTCGGTAGGGTTTTATTTACAGCAATTACAGCAATTGCACCATGTGGGGTGCAATGATTATGCCGAAAGTTAAATTTTGACTTCATTGTATTTTTTATTTTTTTTGATAATAAGTTAGCTTCTTATATTAATTTGTCAAAAAAATTACATCACAGCGTCTTGGGCAGTAGATTTTCCAATTTGTGTGCAGATTTAGCATCACCCAAACACCACCCAACTCTTTCACAGTCCGACCCACTTCAAGACACTAGACAACCATAGTGGCAATACTATGCCATCACCTAGACCTATGATAGAGAGGCAAACAAAGACATAGAGCCATACCAAAGATGGACGCATACAACCACATCAACCAATGAGCAAATTCATAGCACCCAAAAAATTCACCTTCGACAAACAAAACACAACCACCTAAAATACAAACTTACTCAAACCCATGTGCTTTAGTGTATACCTTGAATTCGGGCACCCAGTCGAAACCCATCCACCGCCTCCAACCTCAAGACTTTCTTCAGGAAACCAGTCGTCGCTGTCATCAATTGCTTGTGGTAAACTAATGGCATTCCTTTCAATTCTAACATAAATGGATAATATTTCACGACCTCACCAGGAACCTTGACAAGTGCCAAATCTTTTGGACAAGGGATGCCCGTCCCAAGGATCACGGCCTGGATAACATCATCCAACCCCCCAAGCAGCTTTTCCTTGAATAGGTTGCGCATTAGAGCCTTTGCCTCCTCCTTAGCCATTCATGTGTCAAGCAGTGATGCCAAGAAGTGAGAGGAAATGTGTGTGTTGACTCGCGGGGTCTCGCAATGAGCCAAGTGACCCTTACCCAACACCATCTTGACTGCCACCACCATGAGGTGGTCGATATTGTGCAGGATCCGCTTAGGCCTTTGATCAGTAATCCTTCAAAAAGAACCTTGCTGAAGCTCACAACCCAAATGAATGGGGGTATCTATGCCAAGACCCACCAATGATTCCGCAGACATTACCATAATGAACCTGGATTTTTCTGCCACCCTCTCCGCCATTCTCAAAACGAGGAATGTAAATCAATGAAACCTAAATTAATGACAATTGTAGATAGTTGTCGAGGGCCTTTAATGTTCAACCTCCAATTGTCCCTACATCATTAAGATGACCTTTCATGTACAAATTTCCTAAACGTCAGCCTGTGAATTATGCTTGGATGTCACTTGTTCATTGAAGGTTGCATTTCACATCCCTCAAACGTCCTTGAAACTTTCACTTTGATTCACCGTACAAATGACAATCTCCCCACCCTTCTTCATCATAATTAGAAATTACTCCACAAAGTGTGAGATGACATCATCGCCCAACACCAACACTTCCCTTTATCCATTGTGGACTTCTCCCAGACAAACTACACTACCAAGCCACCATGTCCTTCCCTCGTACCTGCCACTAAGCCACTCAAGTCTGTCACCAGGTCGCCATATCACCCCGGATAGCATCAGACCCCCCACACTAGGTTGTGGAGGGTCACCTACCCATCCTCCCACTATCCTTCACTAACTCACTTGTTTATTTCCTTGAGCACAATTCCATTAGCCCCCATATTGGAAAGCTAATCAGCTTCAACGTTTCCTTCTCTGTAAATGTGGTTAAACATCACAAGATCTAAGTTGTCCACCAAGCTTAGCACCACCTCCAATTTTTCTCCTAATTTCCAATTTGTTATCTGCCTCGAGCGCAATGCGTTAATCACCAAGGTAGAGTCCCCTTCTATTTCTACCTTCCTTATATTCAGTTCTTTTCAAAGCCCAAGCCCCAATATTAGGGCTTGAAATTTTGCATCACTGTTTGTTCTGACGGGAAGAGGAGATGCCAATCTGCCTAGAATGCCACCTTTACTATCTCTCACAATACAACCCTCCCCAGAGATTCTCTGATTCCCCCTAGTAGCCCCGTCGAAGTTGAGTTTGGCCCACCCCTGTTCGAGAGGTGACCAGCAAGCCTTGCTCCTATTCACTTTCGCCTCCACACCCCCTTCCCCAACATATGCAGGGACTTTCAGTCCGAACCAGCTCCTCCTTATCATTGCATCCCATACTGAAAAGTTCACCTTCTTTGAATTTAGATCTTCCAAACCGACATTGGTGTATTTCATGCCTCAATTTTGTTCTATAACCTATACACCGACAATTCCTTATCTTGAAATATGTGTCTATTCCTCTCCTTCTAGACTTCCCAAATGACCATTGAAGGGCTCATGATCCACAAACTCCCAAACAAAGATTGTTTGTGTAGTGTTTGCCAACTGTTAAGCATTTTCAATAGGCTACCAAGAAATGTTGACTGCCACTGCAACTTGGAGCAAAGCCACTTCCAACATTCTTGAGTGTATGAGCAATTCAAAAACAAGTGGTCCCTTGTTTCTTCTACCTGCTTGCACAGAGGGCACCTTGTCGGCCCCTGGTACCCAAACTTTGCAAACCTGTCAGCCATTAAGACCCTTCCTTGTGATGCAGCCCAAGTGAATAGACCCGCCTTCAGAAGACAAGCTTTATTCCAGCAAAGATTAATTGGTAACCTAGATTCAAACTCCCCTGATTCAGACATTATGATGTAGCCATCTTTTGCTTTGTACTCCCCACTCAACAAGGCATTCCATCTTATGCTATCACTCCCTTGCCTCACACAAATATTCCTTGCTTCCAATATCGCTTCAAAGGCTTCTGCCACCTCACCACCAAACCCCAACTGTCGAATGCTTTTCCATTGATAGAACAAATCCCCCTACTTGGGCTGGACCACAAAATCTCTTACCCTATCTCCCCATGCCTGTTGTGTTCTAATTTTGACCTGCTCCAAGTTTTCCATATCCGCCAGCTTAGGGAACCCTCCTAGGAATCTTCCCAAAACAAAGTTGAGCGGCCATCCCAAATCTCCCATGTGAGGTGCTTCAGAATTAAATCTCTAGAATTCTTCATGAAATTCCAAATTCTTGATCCACTAGGAAAAGTTCTAGTAGTGGAGATACTATTAACCTCACCATCCAAGTACTTAGCTCTCAGAATTTTGACCCACTTTAACTCCTGTTTAGTATGAAGTGCCCAGATTAGTTTAGCCCCTAGAGCTTTGTTCTGAATGAGCAGATTATTCACCCTTGCCCCATCCATTTTCTTGCTTTCACATACTTTTTGTCATTTCACAAGTGGGAACTTATTCTACTTCGAGTTCCCTTTCCAGAAAAAAAATCTTTCATCTTTTTGTTGAGCTCTTTGTTTGCCCCAACTGCCAAAGGAAGACACGAGAGCATGTAAATCAGGAGTGCAACAATCACCGATTTGAGCATCGTTAACCTTTCAACCCAAGAAAGCCATCGACTCTTCCATGAAGACAACCTTTTCTTCACTTTTTCTACCAGGGTGGACCAAATGTTACCATGTTGCACACCTTTTGCTAATGGGAGAATGAGGTATCTGTAGGGTAGATTCCCTCTTTTAAAGCCTAATATTCTCAAATTTTTCTCTTCTCTGTCCCTACTAGTATTTAGAGAAGACTTTTGATTTAGTGATACTTATCTCCTAACCAGATGCCAAGGCATACTTATCCAAGATTTCTTTTATTCGTCTGGCCTCCCTAACCAAGGCAATACTAAATAGCATTATGTCATCCGTGAACTGTCGATGAGTAATCGCTGGGAGGTCACTTGTGACTTGAAGGCCTTGCACCCAACCTTCACACCTAGCTTTGCATATTGATCTCCCCAAAGCCTCGGCCATAATTATGAACAAGAAAGGGGAGAGTGGGTCTCCTTGTCAAAGTCCACAAGAGACGTTGAAAAAACCTTTTGGGGAACCATTCACCAAAACAGAGAATCTAGGGCATGCTACCTATCCAAAGACCCAATCGAGCCATTCCTTCTAAAAACCAAAGGCTTCCATTACCTTGAAAAGGAAGTGCCAGTTTACTCTGTCATATGTTTTTCTTATGTCAAGCTTCAGTAGCATTGCAGGCCTTTTCAACCACTGAGTGGAATGAATAACTTCCTGCACTATAATTACTCTGTCCAGAATTGACCTTCCTGGCACAAAACCTATTTTCTCTTCTGATATAATGGATGGCAGAATTCTTTTTAAGCAATTAGTGACTACCTTTGCCAATATCTTATACAGGGTGTTGCACAACGATATTGGCCTAAATTCTTCTCAGGCTTTTGGTTTCTCTTTTTTGGGTATTAGTGCTATAAATGTGTTGTTTAACTCCTTGAGCACACTACCTATGGATTTGGAATCCTCAAATGCCTCATTTATCTCTTGTCCCACGAAGTCCCAACACTTCTGAAAAAATATCACCAGGAAATCGTCTGGCCCATGCACCTTCTCTGGATGCAACTGAAACATAGTCGATTTCACCTCCTATTCTGTAAATTTGGAATTTAGTGAATCCCTTTGTGCTGAGGATACCAAACTGGGAATATTCCTTAGTAGATCATTCTCTACTTCTAGATTGTACCCATCCCAGTCATTTAGCAGGTTCTAGAAGTAATTCATGGTTGTCGCCTTTACCTACATCGGATTTTCCACCACCCTTCCATTTGGCAGTTTAATGCTCATTATCATATTTACTTCTTTGTGCACCTTCGTGGAGTTGTGGAAATATTTCATATTTTTGTCCCCAGCCCGTAGCCACATCTCTTTGGATTTTTGTCTCCAGAAGATTTCTTCTTTTGACAAAACTTCATTCAGCTTGCTTGTCAGTTCCTTCTCCTCTTGAAAGTTATTGTCATCCATACCATATTGAATCACTTTCTCTCTGGTCACCTTCAATTCCTCTTCGATCCTACCCCTTTCTTCAACGATCTTTTTGAAGCCATTTTTATTCCATTTCCTTATGTTTTGCTTCACTGATTTTAATTTTGTGCCTACATTGAACATCTTGGAGCCTCTCGGTTTACAATTCATCCACCATTGCTTTATGAGATCCAAGATGTTTGAATCTTTGAACCACATCATTTTGAATTTGAACAGACACCTTATTGGCCTCTTTTCCTCATTTATATCCAATTGAACCAGATAGTGATATGAACCAACACCTGATACAACTTTGCAGTCCAAGGTAAAAGCGAACTATCCTAGGTTTCCTTTTAAAAATAATATGTCAAGTTTCTTAGCTATACTGCAATAGCCCTTTCTCCTGTTTGTCCAGGTGAAACATCCATTCCCCATTTGAACCTCAATTAACATGTTACTTTCTACAAAGTTTTTCAAATCTGATTGAGATTGAAGCACCCTTCCCTCCCCTCCTTTCTTGTCTTATACTCTCAAAATCGAATTGAAATCCCCCCCAATGATGTAAAAATATTTCCCCTGATTATTAAACACCATACCTAGTTCTTGCCACACCTACCTTTTATGAATACAAGTTGAAGGACCATAAACATTAATAAGTAAAAAATGCAACTTTGAAATGAGACTTCTTACCCAACAAGCGATCCAGTGTCTACTACTAGCCACTTCTTCTACCAGAATGGAATTCAGTTTCCATACCGTCATCAGGCCGCCTAAGGTGCCTTCTGCATTAACGCCTATCACTCTCTAATGCTTTAATTTCCTACCAAACTTAATCTTCTCTTGCTCGCCTAACTTTGTCTCCTAAATCAATCCAATGTCTGCTTGAAATGTTACTAATTGATGCCTTACTAGGCACCATTTGTTAGGGGCGTTCAAGCCCCTAACATTCCATGTAATTATTTTCATTGTAGTTCAGGAAGAGCTTCGCTCTTCCCTACTTTAAGCATTTCACTAGTCTTCTTTTGCCCTGCAGCTTCCTTGTCCCACTTGAGCTTTTCCTAGTTTAGAATCCTTCCCCTTTTCTTGCATTCTCCACAATCCGATGAGGATTTGTACATCTCCTTCTGGCTTATCCCCAATCTTCCAGGTTCGGAAGAATCCACTTGTGGGATTTTTTCCCTCTTCCCTGATTTCAGGTAGCTCCCCGCTTCAAAAGATATTTCATCTTCTTCTAAGACTGGGCAATTCGTTCGATCATCAAACAAGTCCCCTGCTTCTTCCTTCATTTGGTTGCTTTTCGTAGCTTTTTCCAAGGACACAAGTTCATTACCAACTTCGATCAAGGAGTCAAGCTCCACCTCTCTGCAATCCCCTAGGATGTCCAAAGCCTCTGATATTTTCACATTCAAATCTGTCACTTGATCAATCTCCTCCAACTTCTTAAACTCCACCTCTTCCCCCTGCCTGGAAGGAACCAAGTTCTAATTTGACCCTTCTAGTGAATTGGTGCTCGAGACCACCCAATTCTACATGTACCCTAGCACCACCCCTCCGCACTCTAAGCCTTCCCTTGCCACCCCCTCGACCAAACCTTTTTTGAGGGTAACTGACAACTCCTCCTTTCTATGTTGGCTGGATTGCAATTCAATTTTTGGATGTGGTTTGTTTGTGATTTGGAATCGACACCATCCTAATTTATAGATTGTTTATCACAATGTTGCTTCCCCTTGCTGGATTCCTTATTTGAAAGCTGACACCCCAAAGTGTTAACCAACCCAACACATGGGAGCAAATCCTCCATAAGGGCCTGCCTCCAACTTCCTTGTACCGAGATTAGCTCTATTTCTTTCTAGATTATCCTATTAGGGTTATTTTCTACACAATTTTTGACATGGGTGTTAATTCCCCCTGAGTCCCTCCTTCCTTCTACACATAAGAAGGTGCCCAAGCAATTTCTGAACTCTTCTAAGATGCTTGGCTCCCAAAATTCCATCGAGAGGTTGGGGAGCTTATACCAATCTTACACCACCTCCATTTTATGGTTATTAGGGTCAAAACCAGCCATCCACCTTCGAATGTAAAATTCGCAGCCATCCAACACCCATATGCCATTCATGATTTCTTCCCTTATGTCTCTCAAGGGGAAAACTACCAAAAAGTAAACCATTAAAGAGAGCCTTGAATTGCAGATATTTCCCCCACTTTTTGTGCCACCACTTTTAAAACTTTCCTAGTTTAACTCTTTGCCATACCATTTAGTCAGTAGCCCAAGGTTCTCTAGTCGCAGTATTTCTGCTTGGAGTTTGTCCATACTTAAAACTAGGGAAATTCTGCCATCCGAGTTCGGGTGATTGTCGTGCTCTTTTTTTGTTCCCTTGCTCATTTTCCTTCGACTTTCCATGCTAAGAGTCACCTTCCCAATTCATGTGTTGTGTTTGTACTCTGCCCCTTTCCATACCTCGACCTCGTCTAGGGTTTTGACCCCAATTCCAATTGTCTTTCGTTCTGTCAATGCCAACATTGCCTCTCCACCCTTGGCCTTACTGCCTGGGCTTGCAAAATTCTTGGTTTCCAAACCTTCTCCTTACTTTCCCGCCGAAAGTGCCCAGTAAACCCTCTTTTCTTCCCTTGAGTGTTTTGATTTCTCCATGGTTCGTTTGACACCTGGTTCTTGATCTAATTATGGAATATCTCTTCTTTCGCGTCCCAAGCCCACCTACCTTGTCTCTAAATACCATTTATATTCGCTTGGCATTGTTGCTTTATGGCTTCAAACCCACCTTTACCTCCATTGTCGAGCCTCTGCCCTGCACCAACCTGATTCGCCTCACCTACCGCTCGCGCCATCTAGATATAATTTTGACTTAGTTGTATATATATATATTATAGTAAAAAGAAAAATATCAATTTTTGGTTCAATACATTAGATTGAAGGGTTTTCTATTCATAAAATTTGATGGAATGAGTTATTTTATTTTAGAAAGTATAAATCTTTTTCTCTTTTTATAATTTAAAAATTAGAATTAGAATAAGAAGTAAAAAAGAAAAAATTGTATCACTTAAAATTTCAATTATTCAAAAGAAATAAAATAACAAGGATAAATGAAATAATTTGTCATTTCATGGCATTGTGGCATTGATCTTGTAGTCACCAAGGTTCAAACCTTCACTAGGTCATTGTGATTATGGGTATTGTGCCCTCATCAATCCATTGTGCTTGAAAGTTTGAACTTTCACATTGAAGTTGTTGGTGTTCAAGTCAATGATTTCATGTTTTAAACCCTTGTTGGGCCAATGTGTTTGTAAGCTTTGTGCCTCTATTAAGCTACTAATCTCATGGGTTTGGACTATTCCCCTATTTGTGGCCTCACCTAGCTCAAGCCAGACTAAAAATTTCATGTTCCCAATAATAACTAAATAAATGAAATAATTTAAAGAAGTCAATATTTTAACTATATTCTTAATTTTTATTTGAAGATATATTTTATTCACGTACTCATGCATTAAGTTTTAATTAACTATAAGAAAAGGGTTTTTGAAAGGACCCCAACCCTTTTACAAAAAAAGTTGACAAACAAAAACTAATCAAATAGCATAGCTCCAACAAAGTTGTCAAAAGGAACTACACAATACCATAACTAGATCTAGAAAGACGTGCACCCTTAACTCGAGCATGAGATAGAGAAACATGTTTTAGAAGACCTTTCTTCCTTATTTGAACCATTATTCAAGATAAACCATCATCTAAATCCACAAAATCAAGAGAGGGAAGAGAGGAAACCCTATCCAACTTATGATAGGTTGGAGCAACAAGAAAGGAGGTGAGTATCCAATCAAGGAGACCGAACATCAAGTAGAAATCTCATCCCCAACTAAAAGAGGCCCAACTACACCACACTCCAAAAAAGGGGAAGATGCCAAAACAAGAGATTTAGGCACCTCTGATGGAGGAGGGGCCACCTCCCCACCAACAATATGAGGCTTAGGAGCCTTAGAATCTAAAATAGACACATCAATTGTAAAGTATTCATGAATAGAATCCTTCCACAAAGAGGAATATCTCAAGACCTTAAGTCATGGGAAATTAGAAGCCAAATGACTTGTGGAAAAGTATCGCTTACAAGAAAGGGAATTCCTTCATAATCCAAAGGCTAGCTCCAAGTATGATCAAAAACTTACAAAACAACCTTTTTTGGGAGAGGTTTAAACAAATCCAATTCAACCAAAATGTAAGACAAGGTGGTGTGTGTGAAGTTTGTAGTAGCATTGTCCACCTTGATGAAATGACCCACTGAATTACTAATAGCCACATAGCTAGATTCACACCAAAAATAAAGGGGTATATTAGGGAGGTGAATCCAAACAAGCAACACCTTACAAGATTTGGTAAGGGGATTAAAGAAGGTATCTCAAGATTTAGCAAGAGGGCATGAAGGCCCCAAAACCAAGAATGACTATCAAGGAAAACTTATGTAATGTCTCGTTCTAAAATTTTCCTTAATTTCTTTAAGTATGATAAAACCTAGCTTAATAAAAGCATAATTAATTATAAGTATGATTTTAACTTAGAAATTGCAACTTAATAACTTATTAAATAATTTATCTTTAATTCTAAAAATATATTTTAGAAAATGTAGGACTTATCCTCTTAGTTATGGTGTAAATTTTCTTATGATTTGCAATGATTTATCTTTAATAAAATGCCAAAAATTTCTATAAAGTTTGCCTAAGTTAGGGGTTTTCATTCACTAACTCAATTATAGGAATTAAGGGGTTGCGTCCTTAATTTCAAGCCTAGAGGGATTTCATCCTTAGGTTGTTAGAAACTTAGTTCATATTCCATAGGCGAAAATTATAATATAAAATATCTTCACAAATTGATTTCCCCTTCTCCTTGACTGATCTTTTCTTATATATGCTTTTTTTAATAGACATAACTCTTCATCTACATGCCTTCTAACTTCGCATTAAAATTAAACTTCATTAAATTTTAGTTTTTTTATAATATTAATTATTATTTATTTTATTATCCTTCCTTAAGGGAATTGCATGAGAGGAGGGGATATTATAGTTTTCCCTTCCCATGATTGTTTGTCCTCAAGCAATCACAACTAGGATGCTAAAGTATTTCTTCTCCATTTGATTGAATCTTTTTGGAGTTACCAAGATTCTACATCAATCTTGGAAATATTATGAATGTTTTTTACGATGTAGCATATTTCATGAATTGTCTATTGGTTGCTAAGTCTTGTTGATGTGGTTCCTTAACAACTATGTCTTTCTTGTCCTCAAACAACTTTTCTTTACTATCCATATTTCCTTGAAAAAATCCTTAAGTCATATCGAACTCTACTAATTGTTATATCCCTACAACTTCTAATTGTCTCAGGGATTGTTCTTTATGAAGAACCATGTCACAATTCAACTTTTTCTTCGTTACTTTGATATTATCATGTTACAAAACTTGAACCAAGATATGTTTTTTTATTTTAATTCAAAAAGTGGGTTATCCCATTGGACAAATATTTTTGCATCCATTTCAAAAAGTGGATTATTTACAATCCAATGAAAATTTTGAAAATTATTCCCATTAGTTGATGGGAAATCAATTTTTTGTTTAGACCATTCATATTGGCCTAATGCTAAACAATCATCTTCTAAACTCATCATTTCTAATTCCTAGTCAATATTAAATTTTCCAACTTGCTTACCAATAGTAGTAACTATTGAAACCTTTTCTTCAACTTGTGGCCTTGATGTGTTTACTTCCTAATATTTCACCTTACATCAAATTTTCTTGGCTCCTTTTTATTTCATTTCTTCTTTTCTTTGACACTTGTGGCTTGAATCCCAAGATTCCTTGCATAGGAAGAAAATATTTTATCGTCTAAGCTTGTTTCGACTGTCATTAGTCTTTCTTGAAATAGGAAAAATCTTCTTTTGTTGACTAGGAGGAGATTCCTTAAAATAAGATTGGATCCAAGGCACTGACTTCTTTAATGTTAAAATGCTTTTGATAATTTGTTGGGGCTTTAGTTCTAAATGTTTGTTTTCCTTCTTTTTTTCATTTTCCTTGTGTTAAAAAAATTCCATCCTTTAGGTCATCCAGTGCACCTTTAGAATCACTACACTTAACTTCCAAATTATTGAACTTCATCTCTATAAAGTACCTATCAAAAAAATGTGACACATGCATGCCAAAAATTATTCTTACCTCTTCTAGATTCATGTTATAATGTTTACCTTAGAATCCAAAGATTCTTACCACGGTGTCTTGAGATTTACGACTTGCAAGATAGTTTGGATCAGATTGTATGTGGGTTGGAAGGTGGTTGTAACAATCATACAATGCCCCAAATATTTCCCCCAACCACACTAAAAATGTTGGAATGTTTGCACTTAGTGATCTCGACATGTGATACCTCCTACACTCAATATTAAACCAAGAGATATTATGCATACCTTGGCTATGACATTGCATTATTTATTTTTTGAAACGGTTCGGCTCTGCTCTACGTTGACATTTCCCGCTCTAGCTACTTTTTGAATTTTCGGCACTGATTTGATTTGACTGCTTCATGGGTGCTTTGGGGGGGGGCAGGAAGGCTCCCCATTCCAAGGATGTTGTCCCCTTTCCTGGCGTTGTGCCTGTGGTGGCAGTGGCCAGTCTGGTTGCTTTTGAAAAGATGTCCCCTCCTTGTACTGTAGTCTTTTCCTTTGGGGAAATGACGAAGGGAATCTCTAGGAAGTCGCCCTTTTCTCTGAATTTTGGGCTTAATTCCTTTTTTTTTCAAGAAGCTCCAGCTTCTTACATGGAAAAACTGGTGGGGTCTAACTTGCCAGCCCAATCTGAAAGACTTGTGGAATCTTCTTCTTGCTCGGTTATTGGATGGGAAGTAGATGTCCTTGAGGTTCTCATGTTGAAGGCGATGGATAACCTCAAAATGGCTCTTGTTGGTAAGTTTTTGGTGTATAGACCAAATATTGATCATGTTCATAGACCAAATATTGAACATGTTCATCAGTGGGCTGCTTCCACCTAGAATCTCAAGGGAAGCATCACCATAAATGCCATGCCCAGAGGTATTTTTTTGTTTTCATTTGTGGTTTATGAAGATATGCTGAAATTTTTAACTGGGGGTCCTTGGGCTTTTGACCCGGGTTTTAAAAAAATCATTTCACTATGCAAATGGAAACTAGGCTTTGACCCGTCGACTGATTTGGGGACCTCTGCACCAACTTGGGTTCGCCTTCCAGGCCTTCCTCTAGAATTCTGAGAGATGGGAATCCTAAAGGGAATTGTGAACTCCTTTGGGAGCCTCTTAGCAATTGATAAGATTACTCAGGAGAGGTCGAGGCTAGTGTATGCTCGAATATGTGTTAATGTGGTTGTTAATAGAGTTCTTCCCTCTTCAATATTGTTGAAGTCTAAGTTTGGTAACTAGAATCAACCCCTGGAGTATGAAAATGCCCGCCTCTTTTGCCAACAATGTAAGAGGTTTGGAAATCTTATCGATTCTTGTGTGGTATCGAGTGAGGGATATAAAGCCAAAGGAAAAAAAGGCTGAAGAGGATGTCTTGTCTAAGGCTATGGCTTCTGGAGTACAACCTTCTTCTACTTCCCCTAGAAGGTGTCTATCCCTCTTCTGAAGGATAATCAAGATCTTGAAAAGATGATTGTGTTTGAGCCTCAGGTTGAAGTTAATGAGTTGGGTGGCCTAAAATTCAATCTGGCGGCCCCTACTTCTTCCCTTCCTACTCCAGGCTTTCCTTTCCTCAAGGATTTGTGAAGGGAAGATACAATTATGGAGAAGGTCCAAGGTGAGGATCCCCTATTGGTGATGAATGTTTTGGATTTGAAGAAGAGGGAGCAAATTAATGGCTCTGATGAAGTCCTGAAAGAGGGAGAGTATGTTTTGGATGACACTACCTGTCTTTGGAGGAGATTAATCCTACTTCTCATCTTGGTGCTAAAAATTTGAGCGATTCACTGGCCCTTCTTAGCTTTCCTCAAGGGTCTAGTGATAAGGAGGATGAGGGATGGTCACAAGCCACTACGAAAAGAAAAAAGAAAAAGAAACCAGATGTTGGAGGGGGAAACAAGGTGGGAAGACCCCCCCAAAAGGAATCAAGAATTAAGGATATTGTGAGGGATGTGGCAGCTAGAAAACAAAGAAGCTTGGACTCGATCGCGGGATCGAAGCCCAAGAAGTAGTATGGGGGCTAGCTTGTATGGAGGTGGGGGTGTCTCTGTTTTCTACTATGAAGTACATCTCCTAGAACATAAGGGGTCTTAATAGCCCCTATAAATAGTTTTTGGTTAAATCTTGCATTCTTGACAACAAAGTGGATTTCCTACTCTTACAAGAAATGAAGATGAAGAAAGAGACTTTTGAGAAAGCTATTGTTAGCATCTATCCTGGTGCTACCTTTTTTGTTAGTGAAGCTGAAGGAGCTTCAGGTGGTATTGCTACTCTCTGGAATCCTTCTAAATTGAAAGGTTCTTTGCGTTCTGTGAGTAAGAACAGTCTTGAGATTACTTTGGAAGATGGTGTTTCTCAGGAGAAATGGAATCTTGTTAATATCTATGCCCCAAATTCTAGTAGAGATAGAGTGTTGTTGTGGGAACAACTTAGTGAAGCTATTTCTGATAGGAGTGATGAACATTGGATGCTTGGAGGGGACTTTAATTCTCCTCTCTTACCCTCAAAAAATTTAGGAGGGTTGGATGATTTCCTAGATAGTATAATGGAGTTGGTTGAGTTCTTTAATACAACCAATCTAATTGATACCCCCCTCCAAGGAACTAAGTATACCTGGTCTAATAGGAGGATTGAAAACCATCTTATCCAAGTCAAATTGGATAGATTCTTGATCTCTGCTAACTGGGATATTTCCCAATTCCTTTCTCTTTCTGCTCTCCTAAGGTCTAGATCTGATCATAATGCTTTGGTGTTAAAAAGAAATATGGACCACAATAGGGGCCCCTTCCCTTTCTGTTTTGAAGCTATGTGGGGCCTCCACTTGGATTTTGCTGCTTTAGTTCAATCTTGGTGGGAGGAGCCCATCATAGGTATCCCTATGTACTATTTGGCAGAAAAGCTACGCAAAATTAAGCAAAAAGTGAAAGGGTGGAATAAGCTGACCTTTGGCAACATCTTTGAGATAAAGAACACTCTGGGAAAAAGCTTAAAAGAGGTTCAGGATGTTATGGATACTGGCATAGTGGATGAAGAGATTTGCGCGAAGGAAAGAGTTCTTAGATCCCAATGGTTTAAGATAAATAAAAAGGAGGAAATCTTCTAGAAACAAAAGTCAAGGGTCCAATGGTTGACGAAAGGGGATAGGAACACAAAATTCTTCCACCAATCAACCCTCAAACACAAAAGCAGAAAAAGAATTAGATCACTGGTGAAAAAAGATGGTTTTATTGTGACCAATGAAAAAGAGATTGCCAAGGAAGTTGTTGACTTCTTCTCGTCTTATTTTATGAACCCTGGCAATGCTCATCAGGTAAATGCTGACTTTCTTGAAGTTATCCCTAATGTAATTTCATATTTAGACTTAAAAATGATGTCTAATGTTGTTTCTATGGAAGAAGTTAGAAAGGTCGTTTTCTCCTTTGGTGCCTTCAAATCCCCTAACCCAGATGGTTTCCCTCCTTGTTTTTTTCAAAATTATTGGGATATAATCAAAGATGATCTCTTTAATGCTGCTAGGGATTTTTTTAGACCGGTAAGGTTGTTGAACCATTTGAATGCTACCTTTATAGCTTTTATTCCCAAAATTGTTGATGCCTTAGCCATGAAAGATTATACACCTATTAGCCTTTGCAACACGGTCTATAAAATTTTGTCCAAAATTCTGATGTATAGACTCAAACTGGTGCTTGGAAAAATGATAGCCTCTAATCAAAAAGGGTTTGTTCAAGGTAGAAACATTCTTGATGTTGTTATTTCTACCCATGAAATAATTCACTCTATGGATCACTCAAAAAAGTCTAGGATGGCCTTTAAAATTGATATATCCAAGGCCTATGATAGGGTTTCCTGGCCTTTCATGTTTGTTGTTCTTAAAAATTTTGGGATTGAGGGTAGATTCCTTAAGTTGATTTTTGCTTGTGTTACTACTCCCATGTATTTTGTCTTGGTCAATGGTGTCCCTCAAGGATTATTTTCATGTGGTTGTGGGCTTAGACAAGGCGACCCTCTTTCTCCCTACTTGTTTATCATTGTTGTTGAAGTTTTGGGCAGGAATATTCAAAAGTTGGTGGACTCACAAGCTCTCAAAGGTGTGAAATTTGCCTCCTCTCTCAGGCCTAATTCCCATCAACAGTTTGTTGATGATAATCTACTATTTGGGGATGCTTCGGTTGGGGAAGAAGGCTTATGGAAACAAGTTCTCAATGATTATGTTGTTGCTTCTGGTCAATGTATAAACTATGAAAAAAGCAAAGTTTACTTCTTCAACACTGATAAGCAAATAAAGGATAGAGTGAAAAAAATTATGGGATGTTAGCAAGCTGAATTACCGGATGCCTACTTGGGCCTCCCTTTGTTTTCTAAGAAACTAGAGAATATCTACTAGACCCAATTGATAGAGAGAATTCAAAACAAATTGGCAAGATGGAAGGGGAAGCTTCTAAGCTCAGCTGGTAAAATTCAACTCCTTAAAGCCTCTCTTCATAATATTCTAGTTTATTAACTTCCCCTCTTTAAAATCCTTGCTCATATTGGGGAGAAGATTGAACAGATTCAACAAAAAATTATGTGGTCTGGAACGAAAGAAAAAAATAGACTATCTCTAGTCAACTGGGATAAAGTGTGTTTGCCTAAAAGATGTGGGGGTCTGGGGATGAGAAGAATTGCAATGCTAAATAAATCTTTGATGACTAAGATTGGTTGGAATCTCCTGGAAGGTTCCAAAGATTGGGTGAAAAATTTTCAAGCTAAGTACTTAAGGAATAGGAATACTAGTTGCTTTCTCTCACAACTAGATTTACCTCCTGGTTCAACTTTATGGAACCATCTTGTGAGGTTAAGGAATGTGCTTAAAATGGGGGCAAGGAAGAGAATAGGGAATGAGAATTATACTGATTTTTGGAAAGACCCTTGGATAGAGGTTTCCACTCTGTCAGCCCGTGATGATTTGAATCCTCTCAAGCAGAGCTTAAATAGGATTTGTGGTAAAAAGGTGTGATTATATAAACTGGGATACAGGGGAACCAAAATGGAAGGATTTTTATACTTTATTAAGGAGAAGCAATCTGAGAGGTCAAAGACAGGTGAATTGGGATCCAATCTTGACAAACCTTCATAATTTGATAGGGGAGGCTAAGTGGTTTGATAGAGGAAGGGATGATGAGTGGCTCTGAAAAAGCAACTCTTCTAGATGTTTCTCGATCAAAAAGACCTATGAAGATCTTGTGAGGGCCCAGGGTGCTATTGTTGACCACTTATGGGACAGGTGTGGCAAAAGAATCTGGTTCCTAAAATAAATAGTTTTTGGTGGACTATTGCCCATGGAAAAATTCTCACCATCGACAACTTGGTAAAGAGAGGCTTCCAGTTGGTTAACAGGTGTTCCCTATGCAAGCGAGAAGAGGATTCCATAATTCACATTTTCTTTCAATGCCACTATGTGAGGGAAGTTTGGTCTTGCTTTTTGTAGTTGTTGTCTTTTGATTGGGTGTTTCCCAATTCTATGAAGTTGTTTATTGAGGGTTGGTCAAATTTTCCTTTCTCACATAATGTAATTGTGGACCTGTGGAATCAAGTACGTCCTTTTGTTACCTGGGGTCTATGGAAGGAAAGGAATAATAGAATTTTTAGAGATGAGGAGAGAAGCAACTGGGAGATTAGTTAGATAATTAAAATCCAAATCAAGGAAATTATTGAGGCTGGAAGATACAACTTCTCTAACACCTGGTCGAATTACAAAGAAATGAGGATAAAACAAAATTGGGGAATAAAGAGGGACTTAACCAATCTAAATTGGTCTAAGATGCTTAATAGAATGGGTACTATTTGGAGTCCTCCGTTGAAAGATTGGGTTAAATGTAACTTTGATGGGTGCTCAAAAGGCAACTCGAGACAAGCTGGGGCTGGAGGTCTAGTAAGAAATCATATAGGTGAATGCATTATGGGCTTTGGAGTTAATTTGGGTGTCAACTCTAACAATAAAGCTAAAGCAATGGCTACTCTAGGAGCTTTCAATTTCCTGAAGGAACTGGGGTATAAAAATGTTATCATTGAAGGGGACTCTAAGCTAATTGTGGACATTCTAAATGAATATGCTACTATGTGGGAAATAAGAAATATTATAGACAGATGCAAAGTCATTAAAAAAAATTAATTCCTGTTGGGTTCAACATGTGTATAGGGAAGGGAACAAGGTTGTTGATTGTGCAACCAATGTGGCGTTGAGTTGTAGGGGATGGAAACGTTGGACCAATAGAAACATGTTGTTGATTTTAAGAGATGTCATTCTTAATGAAAATTTTGAAAATGTATATCACATGCAAAATTAATAAGGTGGTGGCTTGTGGGACTAAGGAGTACCAAGTGGTGGTGTTGAGCTTTCTATGTAATGATGGCATATGGAGTACGGGATGGTATAGGAGGATCTTGGAAGGAGATAATTTTATTAAATTTCCTTTAAATTTGATGTTCAATAATCACATGATGTTATTGGATTGCATAAAGGTTGTCATTTCTATGTGTGCCGATAAGCCCTCTATCAGAAATCTTCGTATTTCTATAATGGGGAAAGGTGTGAATTTAACTAAGATTGTTAATGCTTGCAAGATTAATGATGATTTTTCGGTTTTGAGATATGTGAAGTTGGCATTCATAATAAGAAACTTCTTGAATTTCCATTCTTCACTAGCTTTGCATATTGTTTGGTTTGCGAGTGTTGGTTTTAGTCAGGGAAGAAAGAAGTTTGTGGGGGAGAGTATGAAGAAAATCCCTACTCAGCATAAGAATTTGCAGAGGAGTAAAATGGGCGGACCTAAGAAAAGAACAAAGCTGCCAAATTGTCAAGCCCTCAAACAAAATGTTGACCTTTGGAGGATGTTTGAGAATGCGCGTATGGTCTCGTTCTTCCAATCTCTCAAAGGATACAATGAGAGCTTAACAACGAAATTCGCCAACTCTTGGAAAAGGTTGTGTCACTATTGGCGTTGTGAAGTTTGAGGTCACCACTCGCTTCATTTCCAAAGCCACGAGTTTGCAAAATTCTGGGCTAAAAGTAGCTAAAAATACCAAAGGTTCATTGATAATTTCCTTCATGAAGGCAAAAATCTCAAGCACTTCCAGAATGGGTATGCCAGACTTGAACTCCCTCCTCCCTTTTCTCTTGTGAGTCTATTTGTTATGTGTTATTTTACTCTTGAGGATAGGTACATGTTGGTTCACGCATATCACTTCCCTCTGTTTAACCATATTAGGCATGGGGAGCGTATCAATCTGCCTTTTTATTTGTTATCTTCCCTACAGCTCAACATTGAAAAAGGAGCTAGCCCTCCTCTCCATCAAGGTCTTATGCTCACCTTGTATAAATTTTCCCTAGCCCAAAATCCTTATGGAAATCCCTTAATTGCTAGGAATGTGAACCTCGACCGGGCTGATGAGGAAAATGTGCAACAGTTGGAGGAGGAAAATGTGCAACAACTGATGACCTCTCGGTTGAAGAACCAATTCCCCGCCACCCTCCTGCTTTTGCCACTAGGCGTGTGCTAATCCTTGCAAAAAACAACTCCCATGTGGTTAATATGTCTAATCCTTCTACCCCTCTGTTGCAGAAGAGTGAGGATTTGAGAATTTTTGAATTACAACTTATTAAAGCAATGCCTAAAAAGAGGAAACACTATCCCCTGCTGTTGGAGCCCCCAAAAGCAAAGAGAGCACGACGTGACATTAATCCTAGAGATGTAATTCATATCTCTGAGGAGGGGAACCAAATGGAGGAGGATAAAGAAATTCTACAAGGGCAAGGGAGAGATAGTAGTGGAGGAAGAAGGTCAGCTCATTTGGTGAAGGTGGCCTTGAAAGAGAAAAAAGGAAAACAAAAAGTGTTAATAAATGAGGAGGAGGAATTGGGTTATGAATATTTTGAAGCGTAGGAAGAGGAAGAGTTTGAAGACTTGGACTTTGAGGACACTGTCTATGAGATGGGGAAGGATGGTTCGGAGGAGGAAAAAGTGGAGGAAGAGGAGGAGCAAGTGGAGCCTTCTAAGGAAAAATTTGAGGTTAGGAAAGAGCAAGATGTTGAGCTATGTGGTATGGAGAACAAAGACAAGGATTTAAGTATTGAGTTTTTAAAAAGAATACTAACTTTCTTGTAGGTATAGTTTGAAGATATGGAGAAGTCGTTAGCTACTCTCATGAGAGTAACTAACAGGTTGATGAGAAGAGCAATGCTTGGTGTAGCTTCTAGTGAAACCAAGCTAACCAAGAAACTAAGGAAATAGGGGAAAAATGATACCTTGAAGCTGCTGGATGAAACAAAGGGCCCTGACTGGCGTGAATACATTGCTCTCATGGGAGAGTATGGGAACCTACTAAAGAAATCTAGCTAATGGCTCGTGTTGGTGCTTTGTTTTTTTTTTATGGGTTTTTTGGCTTTTTATCATATATGGGACTGTTGTGTTATCTACCTTAGGTTATGGTGGAATACCACCTGGAATACTGCTGATCTTATTAGTGGTCTTCATAGTTTAAAGTATGCTGGTAAACACTTTATGTTTTTGATTGATAATGGTTAGACCTTGGTTATTCTATTATATTTGGGCTTGCGTGCCAAATCAGATGCTACTTTTGGTTTTAAGGTGGTGTTGTTTCCCACCTCTCTCTGCTCTTATTTGGTTTGTATATGTTCTATGGGATCATGGCCCTTCCCTGCTTATCTAATAAAAAACATTGCATTATTTTGCACAAAACCAAAATTGTAATGGCTAGAAACCACCTTGTACTAGCTATAAACATCACAACAATGGTAATGTGCTATAAACTCCCTCACCATGTGACTTAAAAATTGTCTTTGGTTGCAAGGAAAATGTGGAAAGTGCAATAAATGTTGAGGGCAAGGGACTATACTCAGAGTGGCCCTTGGCTCATATCTATTGCATTCATTACTCATCCTTATTAAGTCAAGTTGGTGATTCTCAACAAGAAAGACAAATCTTACAATTTTTCCATTCGATGGCCACCCTAGAAGTATAATAGACCAAATATCACTATGATTAAGCATCTCATCTCTGGAAGATGTTGTGATTGTCACCCATTGATATTTCAGGTACACCTAACCATGCCAACTTTTGGAGCTTTGTCTTTAATTCCTTGAAGCTCTACCCTGTTTCTCTTAGATTCCAACCCTCCAAGATCCATGATATAAAATTATTTTCATATTTCATATTCACCCAAAGTGATGACGAATTTATTTTCCTTCATGATGAGTTCTAGGAATTTGTGTAGTCTCATCCTTCATGTATCCTCTAACTTGTTTGTAGTTTGATATCCAAAGAAACATACTATACTTAGTCATAAAATATTGTACATCAAAATGACCCCTATTTTGCTTGTCATCTTCTAGCATCAAGTGCCTCAAGGTGACTATCTCCATTGGGCCATCTCCCACGATCCCGTCTTCAATGGTGGGACTTGGCTCCCACAAGTGATTTATGAATCGTGAACATTAATCCACTTTGATTCTCAAGAGATCACTTAGAACCCATGTGCAAAAATAGTTTGGAACTTGAAAAAAAGAGTCTAGTATATGCCCTATACTTAGGCTACCAACAAAGGTCTTACCCTCCTTTGTTGAAATAGGAATTGTGGAGATACCTTCAACACTTTTATCCTTAGACTCAAAATATTTTCTTCCAATGCATGTCCATCCACAATGCTACTCTAAAGATAAATCAATGGTTCAACCTTTCGAAGTTCAAAGGATAGCACATGTTCCTCCATCTTAAACTCTTTTCTTTCATCAAGTGATGTATTTTCATCCTTGATTTCATTAATATTTTCTTGTGTTAGGTCCCTTATATTCTTGCTTATAATGTCTTGCGACTTTAAATTCAATTATTCTTTTTTCTTCCTAATTTCCTTAACACCCTCCAACTTTTCTTCTTCTATTCTTGACCTCCTTATGTAGTTATATAGGCCCCTTTTATTTGGATATCTTTCTTCAATCCAATCCAAGTAGTCATCAAATGAAAGTACATATTTTGATTTTATCAAGCATCCCTTGATATTGGTCAAGGATTTTGGGGGCTTCAAATGGGTATCTTTCTTGGTCTTGTATTTCAACAACATATTTTGTATAGGATCAATGTCTTCTTCTTTTGCTAATAATTTGGGTTCCAATCCATGTTATCTCTCCTAAGTTCCCTTTTCACCCACGTGTCCATTGTAGATCCAAACTCATATATTAGCTTTTGACTTGTAGGTTGGCAAGATCAAGGCTTTGATACCAATTGTAATGTCTCATTCTAAAATTTTCCTTAATTTCTTTGACTATAATAAACCCTAGCTTAGTTGCATAATTAATTATAAGTATGGATTTAACTTAGAAATTGTAACTTAATAACATTAAATAATTTATCTTTAATTCTTAGAATATATTTTAGAAAATGTGTAACTTATCCTTTTAGTTATGTTGTAAATCTTCCTTTGATCTATAGTGATTTATCTTCAATAAAATGCCAAAAATACCTATAAATTCTACCTAAGTTAGGGTTTTTCGTCCTCTAACTCAATTATAGGAATTAAGGGGTTTCGTCCTTAATTTTAGGCCTAGGGAGATTTCATCTTTAGGCTATTAGAAACTTGGTTCATATTCCACAAGGGAAAATAATAATATAAAATATCTTCACAAAATGATTTCCCCTTCTCCTTGATTGATCTTCCTTATATACCCTTTTTCTTCAATAGACATAACTCTTCATCTGTACATGTCTTTTGACTTTTCATTAAACCTAAACTTCATTAAATTTTATCTTTTTTATAATATTAATTATCCTCCATTTTATTGTCCTTCCTTAAGGGAATCACACTATAGGAGGGGGCATTACAACTTCTCAATCCTCAAAAAATTCAAAAGAAACAACAAAGAAACTCTTAACACAAGAGTAAATTTTAATTTTTCCTTTTGTAATATGTTGTTGCTTAGAAGTCCAATGATTAAGATCATTGAGCCAAGTCCATAATTAGTCAAATATGCATATTAGACCCTTATGAGAGAAATAATCCTCATGTTTTAAAACCTTTCCCCTAAACCACCACAGGGGGGATAAAGAACATTGAATCACCGACTTCCCAGCCAAAGGAAACACCATCAAGAGGTTTGTGTGGAGAAGAACCAACAATAGATCCTCCACCATAAATGTTCACATAAGTTGTCTTACAAAATATGCAGGGGTGGTACCATCAAAAGAAGCACCATTAACATGTCCTCCACCAACAACAAGAACCCGCAAAATAAATGTCACACATATGTAACATGTGAGAGCCCAAAATTTGACAATGAACATACAATAGGGGAAACGATAATAGACAAATCAATGTCAATAAACGACTTACCATAGATGGAAAATAGTACTCCAACAACAAATGAAACAACCACATATGGCATGCCTACAACAAACTAGCTAGCTACTACAAAAGGAGTACCAACACCAAAAGAACCATGGATCCCTACAACAAACAACTCACAAGTGGGAAGAGGAGTGGGAAACATTTTAAGAAATAATTGCTAAAGTGTATGCATATAGATTATTAAAAGTGTTAAAAATGTATATACTCTCAAATATTAAATAGATAATTAAAAAGAAAAATAAAAAACATAAATTTAATTTTAGAAAAAAACTCTTTTTATAGCCTAAAACCCTAATATATATATATATATATATATATATATATATATATATATATATATATATATAAGTAAAACGCTGAAGCCTATATATTATGAGATTGCAGGGTTGGGTCTTCATCACGGGAATGAGAGTGTAGATATGTCTCTGTTGCCACCAAATTTGGAGGGCTATGCTCATGCACAAGTAAAACCACAATTGCATGATACTTCTTTCTGAATTTGAGGATCATTTCTTCCCCAACTTCTCTCCCGTTTCTTTCTAGGGCAATATACAATATGATAGTATCATTACTCTCCAAAGAATCCTTGATGACATTGTAAAGATAAACAAAGGACCTTTTGTGTAGCAAATGTCTAGGAAATAAACCCCCAATGTAGCCTTGGCCCTTCCATAGGTCATAAGACTGTGTGGCCCTCAATAAGGCATTATTTTGCAAAAAAACATCCTTAACCACCTTTTGTGCAATTAACTCAACAAACTAGTAACACGGAAGCAAATCAAGCAAATTTGACAAAAAAATTGATAGAAGCTGGGAGGGAAAGATAATTCTTCTTTCCTGTGGATAAATTATCTCTTCCCCAATTACCTGCTTGATGCTCTTGGTGATTTGGCCACATTGTGCTTGGAAGACCTACTAAAATTGGGAAGAATCCAAACACCCTATGAACGGTAACTCTCATTCCTGAACCAAAAAGAAAACCCTATAATTTCTTCGATAGTAAGTCCATTACCAACCTTTGACAAGCCCTGCAATTACAATTTCTTACAAAGACCTAAATTTTTCCTCCACTAGACGCCGAACCTTGAGACATTTATCACCAACAAGATTACAACCTGGATAACCTTTATGCTTGAACAAGGCATCTGGGAAAAGATGGTAGTCGTGCCCACACACCACTTAACACTCTTCTATGCACACTTGTTTGCAAGATATGGCTTGGGAAAATGTTTCCAATTTACAACCTTTTCCATTTCAAATGCAATGCTTTGAAGTTTGGCATGAGTGGATGGTCCTGTTAATCTTTCCCATCAATTTGCATAATAATTATGCTTAATAGCCAGTACAAAAGTTTCCAAGTACCTTTTTAATAAATCTGCATCAACAAATTAGTAAAAAAAATCACATGCCAAATATTTGACAAGTTGTGTTCCTTCATTGCCTTGAATAAAAATATTCAAATTTTGAATTGACGAATTTGAGTTCATGCATGCTATAGATTGACTATCTAAATTTAACAATTTTAGTAGCCAAGCATAGCATTTGATAAATTTTCCTTTCTTTCATGCTTAAGAATGTCCCTCAAACAATCAAGGAGATTGTCCCCTTTCATATCATATACCATTTAAAACTAATACTAATCACAACCTATGTTTGCAAGGAGATTTGCCAACTTGTTACCTTCTCTATAAGTGTGATTTATACTGAAACTTCCTAGCTTGTCAATTAGCTCCCAAGCCTAATGAAACACATAATGTATCTTCCAATTTGAACTCTTCCTATCCTTGCAAGCATTTATAATGACTAATGAATCACTTTCAATCTGTAGATTACTAATTTTTAACTCTAAGGCCAAATATAGACCATACAAAAGAGATTGAGCTTCAGTCGTGTTATCTGAACCAACTAGAAGACTAAATGAATTTACACCAACTAAATTCCCCTTATTGTCTCTAATGGCTACACCTACTCCTAATACACCTAGATTCCCCCTTGAAGCTCCATCAAAATTTAGCTTATAAACTCTTGAAGGGGGAGGAATCCAAAGAACCTTAGATCTATCCATTTTCATTTTCCTTGGTTGATGTTGACTTCCTTTAAATAGAAGTACAATATAGTTCTATTTCTTCATTAGAGAGGCATCCCAATCAGTAAAAATTGACCCTACATTCTTGGTTTCTTGAACATTAGCATTTGTTACTTCTAAAATTGATTTTTCTATTTGTAACAAAACTTACTCCACAGTAGATGATTGCTTCCTGAATATACGCTTATTCTTTTCCCACCAAATATTCCAAATAACTAATGCTGGAGACACCCACCAAATAATAAAGAATAATGATTTTTTATATAATACTGGCCAACTTGTAAAGAGCTCCCAAAGGGAAGAAGGTAAAGGGGAATACCAACTCAGTTTCTCTTTAACAAAATCCCAACATTGATGATAAAATTTACAACCAAGAAGAAGATGATTTGTATACTCCTGTTCTTCATCACAAAAAAACACACTTAAATTGATCTACCATCCCTAGCTTAGCTAGTCTATTACCCGGTGAAATTCTATTCTTTATGGCCAACCATGCAAAACAACCAACCTTAGGCAAACCTGCAAAATTCCAACAAAAAGAAAGAGCCCTTTGCGTTACACTATGAACCTCACTACTGACCACTGCTTTATAACCCTAGTTTATAGTATAGCTACCCGATTTTGAAGGATCCCATATGATTTTATCTAGCATATCCGATCTGTACACAATTCTATCTTTTAGGATAGATTCCAATTTTTGTTTTTGATCAACTAGGATTTGAACATTTGAAAAATCTTTCCATTTAACTCTACTTGTTAGACTATTTGACTTAAGGAAGTGGTCCTTTACCTTGTCACCCCAACATGCTAATAAAAGTGCCTCTGCTTTCTAAAAATCATACTGAGAGTTCAAAGATGGCATACCATTCCAAGAATCTTTTCAAAAGGAGGATTTCTCACCATTGTGAATTTTCCAACTTATATATGGTGTGATTACACTCCTGCAAGAAACTAAAAAAATCCACATTGAAGAACCTTGTTGAGGGTTTGCTATTGTTAAAATTCTACTTGTAGAAGCCTCATCCAAGTTCTTGGCTTGCACAATCTTACACCATTTGGCATGAGGATTTTCATACATATGACAAACCAGCTTTTCCCCCAACACCAAATTTCTTATTGACATATTATGTACTCCTGCCCCTCCCTTAAGCTTTTCTATACAAATATTTTCAATAGAAACTAATAGATTTTTTTTTTGAATTATCCATATTTCATTTGCACAAGAAACCTCTTATAAACTTTTATATTTCATATATGACTAATTTCAGAGCCTTTAACATAGCCATATAATAGTTTGGAATGGATACCAATACTGGTTTTACCATCAAAATTCTTCCTGCAAGGGACAACCATCTACCTTTCCAAGCAAATATCCTACTTTTGATATGCTGAATAATCTTTTCCCAAAAAATTACTTTGTTTGCCCCTAAGAAAAAAGGAAGACCAATATACTTGCATGGAAGATCAACTAATTTAAAACCTAACAACTTTACTATTTTCCTTTTGACCGCTGCTTCTACATTCAAAACATAGATTTTAGATTTAACTTCATTTACTTTTTGACCTAAAGGTTCTGTACATTTCTGCAACATTACTTTTATTTGTTCTGCTTCTTTCTCTATTGCTTTCCTAAATAATATGGTATCATCTGCAAATACATAATGGGTGACCAAAATACTTGTATACGAAAGAACTACCCCTTGCCATAGCCCTTGAGAGTAAACCCTTCTAATAGATCTACTTAGCACTTCAGCTAAAACAATAAACAAAAAAGGGGACAAAGGATCACCTTGATAAACACCTTGTGTGGAACTGAAGAAACCAACTGGGATTCCATTAATAATTACTGAAATTTTTTCTCTTGATAAGCAAGATAATATCCATTTGCACCACTTATTTGCAAAGCCAAATTATTTCAAAATTTGAATGAGAAAAGACCAATCAACCCTGTCATAGGCTTTCATCATATCCAACTTGATAATAATTGATGGTATATTAGGTGAATGAATTGAGTGCAAGACCTCACGAGCCACCAATGCACCTTCAATTGTTTCTCTTCTTGGCATAAAACCCCCTTGCTCTTCTGAATTTTTTTTTGTCTTCATTGACTCTTCCATTGCGCTAAGCAGATCCGCACCAATGAACTCCCAACATTTTTGAAAGAACACAGTCATAAACCCATCTGGCCCTGGTGCCTTATCAGGCGGTAATGAGAATACAATAGATTTTACCTCTTCTAATGTAAAAGGTCTCAATAATTGATCATTATCATTTTCACTAATCAATTCTGGTACAACATCAATTAGCTCCTCTCTTTCTACAAAGCTATGATTTTGAGATACAAGTGTAGATAATAAATTTGAGAAAAATATTATACCCTCTCTTTGAATATCTTTCTCTGTGGAAATACATTCTCCTGTCAAGCAGTCCTGAATAGTTAAAATAAAACTTTTGGCCCTTTTAATCTGTGTAGAGATATGTTTTGTTTTGTATTTCTATCTCCTTCTTTAAGCCATAACTCACAAGATTTTTGATGTCAGTAAATCTCTTCCCTTGCAAGTAATTCTACCCATTCAAACTGGAACAACTTTTGCTCTTCAAACAAAGTTGCATTCAACCCATTTGAAATTATATTTTCATTCACAACTAATAACTGATTAAAAACCCATGCCTTTTCTTTAAAATGTTTTTGAATACTTGTGCATTCCATATCATTATTTGCTTCTTGACATACATTAACTTCTTACAAAATTGACACTTCCTAGAATCTTTGACAGAAGGTGCATTCAACCACCAACATTGAAGAAGCCTGAGAAAATTTGGATGCCTAAACCACATTTTCTCAAATTTAAAAGAGGATTTATGCCTTGGCTTACCTGAATCTCCTTAAATGACTAAGGAAATAACAAAATGATCTAACCCAACCAAAGGAAAAATCTAAGATGATAAAGAATGATCAATTAACAACCAATTTGGAGAAACTAGGAATCTATCCAACCACTTTGCTATCTGCATGAAATATTTCCTCCTATTTTTCAATGTGTATTTTCTTGTAGCTGGTTGTATGTCAATAAGTGTATTGTATTGAATGAAATAATTAAAGTCCTCCATTACCCTTGTTGGAGGAGATATCCCAATAAGGATACAATGACATTAAAATCTCTTTTTAATATAAATTTATCCTCTCCAATTTGATATAAGGATTGTTTCAAAGTATCCCAAAGATGCTTCTTTAGAATTGTTGGGATTGGACCATAGACATTAAAAATCCAAAATTGTAAATCAAAATGATTTACTTTAAGCAATTTCCAATTTGTTTCAGACTTAATTACTTCTATTGTCAATGTTTAAGCATTCCACAAAGTTATTAGACACCCTGAAGCACCTACAATAGGTGAGTGAGAAAATTTCCATTTCGACCACTTCCTTATAGTTGATTGAAATGCCTCTTCTAAAAAATTTGATTCTTGGATAATTACTATGTCTGCCCCAGAAGCATCAATCTGATGCTTAACCTGGGCCCTTTTGTTAGGGGCATTGATGCCCCTAACATTCCATGAAATTATTTTCATTCCAATCGAGGAGAGCAACACGCCCTCCTCGATCTTGGCTCCTTACATGAAGGAAAAGTAATGTTATAGTCCAAAGTAGACTGAATACCAGTGGCTATTTCCTCTTGTAATTTGGCTGCATGCGATTTCCTGCCTCTTTTCCCAAGTGTTTTTTTCAAGACTGATTGAACATTGGATGTTTGAGATATAGAAAGGGTCTTAGAATAATCATAATCTCCTAACTCACTTAACAACTCCTCCCCGATTTCCTCAATTAACTTGAGGCCTTCCTTTCTGATTATCTTATCTGCCAATTCTTCCAAGTTGCCATCCTCTAACAAGCTTTGAAAATCCATTAAATCTAAGCCTTCTGAAGCCACAAAACTCACAAAAGGTTGATTATCTATTAATTGTATCCCCTGTTGACTTTGTGAATCTAAAACCTGAAGCATGTGAAATCATTTGTATCAGAAGTATTCTTGCTATCCACAATTGCCAATAAAGTAATAATTTCCTCCATATGTTGCATGGTTATAATTGGCATATCAGGAGTGTACAAATGGAGGACACTGCCACTTCCCAAAAAAAAAATGAGCTAAGCCCTTTACAAAAGATTCTAGAAGAGTAATTATAAGCTTTTTTGGTTTTTGGCATATTATAATTGACCCCTCAAAATCTTCCACCTCCTTTGGAAGAAATGTAACCCACTGTATTCTAACTTGTCTTTGAAAACTTATAATAGATTGGACCATTTGAAATGGAAAGTACAAAATCTTTGTATTCTCCATTTGAGGATCATGGATGGATAGATCTATATCAGGCTTATGTTAGGATCCTGTTTATCCAAGCAATCCCTAAAGAGATGATCCAAAGAATGACATGCAACACATGCATTTTTAGGGGTTTTCAAAAAAATGTTTTGAATCCAAATCCCATTTTTAGAGTTTATGTGAATTTCCTTAGGAAATTCCTTAGTCACACCAATCAAAATACAAACTCTAACTGGGCAGCCTAGATTTAAAAAAAAACCATACCATGCTTCAAGAAGATCCCCATTTGATTTGCCAATATTTCCACAAGAGCCAACTCTCTATATTCTAACGGTAAAAAATGGAGTTAAACCTAGACGAGATAAACTTAACCAAGGTAGACATAGTGTCAAAATTTGGATACCAAGGCTAGGTGAATAAACTGTATCCCTCCAAGACTCATGATTTAACCTTATGCATTTCATCTCCACATTCTTTTGAAGCAAAAAGAACTACAAAAAAACCCTTTCCTTGATCTAAATAAAAGACCTAATTTGCCCCTTCCCATTCGTCAAAAATCAAATCTCTCAATGTTTCAATATGAGGAATGGAGTTCCAAAACTTACAAATTAGTGCTTTCCCACAAAGATCGTTGATCTGTAGGCTCAACAGGTCCTTTGGAAATGTAACACTAAAAATACCCTTTTGAGCATTTGATCTCTTGGTAGGCGGCTCCACACTTGGAACAGAGACCTTATCAATCACTTGATCTTTGTTGTTATCTTTTCTCTACCACCTTAACACAACAACATTCTTTACTCTTGGCTTTTGATAGGGTTTATGTAAAGGAATTTTATTTTGAAAAGAAGGTACAATAGGTATATTGTTCTTTTTGGCCACGTTTAGAGCCCAACACCTAATGGGGCTCTGGTTCAAAAATATCAAAAACATCTTGTTTTTGTTTATTAAGCATTTTCCTTGGACGACATACAAAGGTATGACCTACACGATGTCCAGTTGTATAAGAAAACCTGCCAGTGGATGGATACTAATGGCGTGCTGCAGTCTAAGCCCCTTGAGATTGCAAAGGGTGCTGTAAGTTTTTGGAAAAATGACCATTTTTTTTCTCAAGAAAAAACCAAGGAACCATATTCCCCCCCCCCCATCTCCCCCCTAAATTATATATTAATATAAAGATAAATGCATTATAGAATGGTAATTAGTAATCACCAATGTCTTGTATGAATAGTATATGTTAATATAAATACATAGATGAGACACTTATTAACAAATGGCATTCTTGTATGTCTAAAGACATGTCAAAATATATATCTATCCGTTGAAATATTTTAGAAAATATCTATGATTTAAAATATTTTACATTATAAAACATAAAATATGACTAAAATTAAACTATTTATATTAAAATAAAATTTATCTATTTTTTATTAGATTAAAAAAATTATAACAACTACAACAACCAACAACAACTACACATTAAAGCTACAACTAACAATTGCACTAAGAAGAAAAATTTGCAACAACCGTGTAATGCCGAGCTGCACAAAATAACAATGAAGATTCAATCTTGAATTGATATTAACCTACTTACATAATTTCTAAAAATAATTAACTCCACTTTTCACAACTCTAGAATTTCATCCATTACATTCCATGTTAATGATGGAATTAATGGTGACTTCAAAGCCTTGCCCAAATGTTATTATCTTGTTATAGTTGTTGTATAACATCCAAAACCACATTGCTATCTTAAACGAAATACTGGAAATAGCTTCCACAATCTTTGGAACATTTAGCTCATCAAATTTCAAGTAGTTTCATAATGCAATATAGTTTTAGTTCCATGAAAGTACTAGAAGACCTTTGTTATAGTAACACTTTCCAAGCTAACAAGGATATTATGGGCTAGAGGTATTGCAATGGTTGCTTGTAGGTTTTTTCACATCAATGTAACATAACCCTCCAATCTCATAGATAGCATTAGCAAAGAAGGCAACCAATTCTTCCATATTAACATTAAAAGACTCAAATGTACCAAGTCCTTTGAAAGAATTAGTAGCATTGAAAAAAAATATAATTATAAACCCCTTTCCTTTATATCCACTACTTGCTCCTCTAGTAATAGAGTTAAAAACACCAACACTAACAATGAAACCTATGCTTCCACCACCATCAACAAAAGGAGAAGAAGAAAAAGAAGGGCATTGTTTGCTATCTTCTTCACAATAAACATCACACATTCTACAATATAGTACATAATATATATTAAAAAGAAAAAAATATATAAAATCAAATAATTTTTTTATAAATTAATATTTTTTTTTATGATAATAGGATTTATAAAATTTACATAAAAATAATAACTTAATTTTTTTAGTATGTAGTAAAATAAATTTAGAAAATTTAATTCATACCTTATAATTTTTTTTTCCCTGATGAGCTATATTTTTTCTCATTCATATATTCTCTCTTATTATTAGTTCCTAACAAAGGCAAGATTACTTATTCATCCATTGGATGCAATTTATTTTCTTTGATTGGCCATTATATTACATAAGTTAAAAAAGTGAGCTCCAATTATATATATATATATATATATATATATATATTTAGTTATTCTTTTATTGACTTATTCTATGAACAACCATTGTAAAATTCAATTATTTTTTCTTCTTTCAATAACATTAGTATTTTGAAGCTCCTTACATTTATTTCATTCTATTAATGTTATTATTAGTTGTCCCTATCACATTCATAGCAATTTTGTAATTTGTCAGGATTTTTATTTTGAAATCTTCAGCGTTGAAATAAATGTGCTATGGGGTAGTTGATAAGATATTGCACTGTAATAAATTTGACTGAAATTGCCCCACAATATAGTTGATAAGATATTTCATAATATTTCATATTGTTACTAAATTGAGCTCATTTATTTCATGAATAAATAATTTTTATGTACAAACATTTTCTGTCGTAGTGAATGGGCAAAAGAGCTAGTTTGAATGTAGTCAATAGTTCCATCAGAAAAGACATAGAAGTAAGTGTTACCTAATTTTCACTCTCAGGCTCAATCAGGCAAGGCATCTATGTTGTAGGTGTTCATAAGGGCCAAATGGGATATTTCCATTGAGGGTTAGTTCATGCATTTGGTGACATTTCAAAAGGAGCTCAGTTGGGAAGCCTGCTTTGTTGGAAATATGTCTCAATAATTACAGGCTCAAGCCTCCATTAGAGCCAAGTCGGCATGACATCTTCACTGTCTGGCCGACTAACAGCTTTGATACATTATGTTTTGTTTCTGTTTTGAACAAGTTGTTGTGACCTAGTCTCTGTCTTGCCGAACGCTTTCACTATAGAGCCTATCGCTGTGACAAGAAGGGTTCGGTATGACCTCTTATCGCGTGGAATTCTTTGGCTGATTGGCCATTCAATCGTCATTTAGAGAGACTCATGGTGACCACGGGCTTCGGGATAACATATAGCGCTCAGTATGAAGTCCCAGCGAAGAGGCAAAGTCTCACCGACAACAATTGGTTTAAAGTCATCGGGGAAACTCTCGCCGGAAGAAATACTGTCGGTAAAAAGTCTTACCGACATGAGAAAGTCACATCGACTGCATTCGTTCGGGGTAACAAAGAGTCTTAGAGAGAAGTCTTAGCGAGAATGGAATGTCTTGCCGATGGTGTTGATGTCTTCGGTATAACTCTTGGTGACGGTTGGACACTTCGGGGTAAGTCTTTGAGTTCGGCATATGGTCTCGGCGACCCAGGAATGTTTTGGCGACAACGAAATAAGGTTTGGATAGAGTCTCCCTGAAAGTGGTGGTCTTGGCCAAAGAAGTAGTTTTTCCATGATGTCTTGGCGAAGGCAAGATGTCTCGCCGACAGATGGAGAAGCCTCGGCAGAAGATGTTGGTTTCGGCGTAGGAGTTGAGCTCGCTGAGAGGTCTCGGTGATAAGATGAAGTCTTGCTGAAGTGAAATGAAATGAGGCCTCGCCAAAGCAAGGTACCTTCGGCACAACCTCTTTCCGAAAAAGAAATGTCTCCCCGACCAAAAGGTCTTGATGACTGTTGTGAACAACTCGGCAAAGGAAAGAACCTCAGTGTGAGGTTTGGGTGAAGAAAGGAAGTCTCAGTGACAAGAAATGCTGGCCTGGGCAGGCGACCTCAAGGCTCTAAGAGGTCCTGCACTGACGGCCAAAGGTCTCACCTGTTCTGCACCACACCAATGGGCTGAGGTCTCATCCACCAGCAACAGAATCATATAATACACCGAGGTTTAAAGATGACCTGAAATGTTACACCAATATAATCCATTATGTCTTCACCATGACCATAGTTTTGATCAATCAACTGTGAGATCCAAAGTCAACCATTATATACAGATGGCAGAAGATCGGCCTTGAGGACCACTCCTGGAGATGACTCTTCACCGACATGGACATGCAGGGTTCAACATTAAATTTCATCAAAAGATCTAAGGAAAAATCTATCCTGAGGATTGATATTTTGTAAGCCCTAAGGGGCCGACACTCTTTTGTATATAAGGAATTTTTTGCCTTTTGGTAGGGGGGTTGGGATTATACACTCGGAAGAGTTAGTGATTTTTATCAATCCTTTCTCGACTAAATGTATGTTTTGTAACTCAACTAGAATCTGGAATGCAATACAAAGTTTACCTTGGAAGCTAGTGTTCATGTTTGTACTGCTCTCATTTTTTTTATCTTTCTTTCAATTATGTAAGTCTTTAACTGTGTTTTATAAGTCTGCACTCATACCTTAAAGCTGTGAAATTTATCTTTCCTTCCTAAGATGTGTATGTAGATCAAACATGTTAAGAATGATGCATAAGTTTAAAAAAATTTGTTCTGAGTATGTGAAACAGTAGCATTTAAGCTGTCCCAATGTATTTTCTTCTTATTTCATTTCATGATTTCCTATCAATATGGTGTATCACCACAGTTTAGTTCCATTTTCATGTACTCTTTCTCCCTCTACCTTACAAAGATCATTAGTTTAGGTGATACCCAAAGGAAGCTGGCCTTCTCCGGAGGTTCATTTCAAATTCAGGTGACCCACATCCTTGAAATGATCCCATGTGTCTCTAAAAAGCTCAGTTTCAATCTCTGTGCATAGGGTGCATTTCTAGGTGAGAACAGTTTCTGGCATGCTCGGTGGGACCGAAATTAGATTGAACTACTTGTTTAGTATGCAACCAGCGAGTCCTAGAATTTATAGAAGTCATTTGGCATACTTGGCAACTCCATAAAGAGGAAAGAACTTCAGAATCAACGCCTTCTTCAATTTATGAGAAGAGTTCAGACAAGAGGCAGCTCAGGTCCCTTCGAATATTTGCAGTTGTCACCACCAAGAAGACAAGGCAGAGCAACAGAAAAGTGAGGAGCAATAGTTATCTATTCTAGAAGAACTCAGTCTACCCCTCCATCTGTGGGATCACACATTGTTGTCTCATCTTTGGTTTCATCTAGAATACTAGTAAATCCACCTCAACCACCTCCAATGGCCGCTCCAAGGAATCAACCCTTTGTTTCTTTTAAAGGAGGGAGCCCCTTGAATTTGGCACAGCACAATGACATCCCAATGGTAGCCTTGAAGAGTCTGCCAATTTTTACAGAGGAAGACCAAACTACCCCGATTGAACACATGCGAGATGTGGCTTCGTTATGCGGAATCCATCACATAACTCAAGAGGATGTTGTAGTAAGATTACTAGCTGCTTCACTGAAAGGAAGAGCTGTGCAATGGTATAGGAGCTTACTATCAGTTCAATTGCAACTTGGGATGAGTTTGGAGACAATTTGCATAAACAATTCCAAGACAGGTCTGATAACTTGTCTCTATTAGAGCAGTTAACCACAATGAAGAGAGCCCCTCAAGAATAGATGAATGACTTCAAATTTAGGTTTCAAAGGACTTGGGATAGAATCCCTGCAACAGTGAGGCCACCTCCAGAATATGCATTTTTATACTTTTTGAGGGCTCTGAACAACGATATAGTTGTTATGATACAATCAATGGGAGGGGTTTCTCTACCAGACGCTTTTGAAATAGCCATTAGAGCTGAAAACAACTTAATACAAGCTGGTAAACTTGCTCCCAGGCCACCAATGCCTATATTCCCAGAGATTCATGCAAATATTCCCTTGCAGATACCTCATTTTGCACCTTTACCATCTGTTCTAGCTACTGTAACACAAGAAAATACGGCTTCAAGTTCTCCAAATGAGTTACAAGAGATCAAAAGTCTTTTACAAACTTTTGGTAACAAGTTGGTGAACTTGGAAAAACAACAGTCCTATTCTAGGCCTTATTAGCAGCATAAATAAACCTCAAGTCGGCCTTTTCAAGGTCAACAACAACAATTCCAAGGGAATAGACAGCAGTACCAAGGCAATTACCAGGGGCCAAGACAAAATGTTGCCACAAGACCTTTTTCAGGCCTATGCTCCAGCACCTATTAGTGCAGTCAAGGAGCTGGTTCCTATCCAAAATAATTTAGCAGCAGATTATGAGTGGTGTTACCCTTGTAACCAGCCTCATAATCAGGCCACTTGTTCAAATGGACTCATCAACCAAGCATTGATGGTACAAAATGCATCAAGCTTACAACAACATACACCTAATGAGTTATCTACACAACACCAAGATTAGTTTGCAAATGATGCTACCCTACTCAATTGGCAAGGTGGAGAATTCTGTGGATTGAATGGAGATAATTCCTCAGTTGCAGCTAACACTAGGGCGAAGAAGAGAGCACTCGAGCTTGACCAAGTAGCTGATAGAGGAAAGGCGGCAACTGTGGAACCATCTATGTCTCAAGCGACTCCTGTTTTGCAAAGAGATCAATAACTCCTGATCAATAAGCAGCCACACTTACAAGCTGATCACGCTGGCATAAAGGTACATCATAAAGCAAACCTAGTTGTACCCTTTAATATTCTTGATAGTATGAAAAAGAAAAATGTAACGATGTCTATGTGGGATTCATTAGTCATCCCCGGTCAAAAGGATATTCTACGCTCAACTCTGTCAAACCTTAAGGTGTTAAATGAGTCTGAATCCCCAATAGGTCAAGTTAGGACTGTGTTGACAAATAATACTCAGGGAAATGATAAGTAGCCCAACAAAGAGGTAGGAAAAGAAGTCAAACCACCTCCCTTTTACATGTCAATGATCATTGGTGATAAGTTAGTTCATAACTGTATGGTAGACAGTGGGGCTAGTAGCTCTGTGATGCCAAAACAGATTGCTGACAAACTTGGACTAAAATATCAGCCTTTGGAGAAGGGAGTGATCCAATTGGATGGTACTTCAGTTAATACTTTGTGCATCATTAAAGATTTGAGTCTTACCCTTCATGCTTGCCCTAACTTTGCAGTTCCCCAAGACATATGTGTCATAGACCTTCCACCTTTCTTTTCCTTGTGTTTATCCAGAGACTTTACAGCCAAGATAGGTGGTTATGTATCAGCTGATTGGTCACATATGTTGTTCAGAATAAGATATGGAACTAAGGTTACCATCAAGTCTGAAAGGTTGGCTAAAGATCATATCGAGCCATATAGTCCAAGTCCTATCAACGCTGTCCCCATTACCCCAGACACAAATTGTGTTGTTTCAACTGATAGTGAGCTAGTTTCCGCTCAAGAACTTCAATCAGAAGCTATTCCTGATGTGATGTTACAAGAATGGGCAGCTGAGAACGTGGTTGATAATCCAAATGTGCTTATTCAAGATGCTGGTATGGGTAACTATGTCATTCTTGAGCCTGACGCAGAGATTCCAAACCTAGAGAAAGATGCAGATCAGTTGCTGCAACCACTAAGTGGACTTTGGGAAATGTTCTTTGATGGTTCCAGAAGCAAGAATGGAGTAGGTGGAGGTACGATGTTAATTTCCCCACAGGGTGATAGGTATTACTCTGCATTTCGTTTTGCTTTTGCATGCTCCAATAAAACTGCTGAATATGAGGGCTGTTCAAGGTCTTGAGTGGGCAAGGAAGAGGGGAATAACTCACTTGAAAGTTCATGGGGACAGTGAATTAATTGTCAATCAAATAAGAAGCCTGAACGTTGCTAAAAATGACACACTGAAGTCTTATAGAAACAGAGTGTGGAATATGATTGAGAAGTTTGAGGTTTTCTACTTAGTGTCTATTCCAAGGAACCAAAACAAACATGCTGATAGGCTTCCAGCCATTGGAGCACAGTTTGATATCCCAGGAGACATTAGAAAAGAGAAAGTACAACAGTATGTGAAGGTTGTGGTCAGGCCATCAATTATTGATAACAACATTCACTGGCAAGTTTTTGATAGCGATGAACAAATTCTATCTTTTTTGTTCGAAGAGGATCAATTCTCCATGGTGAATCAAGTAAAACTTAAGCAACTGTATGATGATCAAGTCATATAGCTGAAGACAAATAAGTTACCCAAAGGCCTTGTTACCTTAGAGTCAATTTTCAGTGCTGATGATCAGCTTAAAAAGGGTAAAGCTGGCTTGCAAATCAAAGAAGAACATTATGAAGAACTGGAGATTTTCAAAGGTAAACTTCTTAAGATAGGAAAAATTTGTTCACATGAAGATAGACAATTTTTTATTGCCTTATGCCAAGAATTTTATGATGTCTTTGCTTGGGAATACTTAGATTTGAAAGGGTTTGATCCCCATATTGCTCAGCACACAATTGAGTTAGAACCTAATGCTAAGCCAGTAAGGCAAAAAAAAAGGCCCTTGAATCCTAAACTTGAGCCCTTAATGATTAGAGAGCTGACCAAACTAGTTGAGGGGGGTATTGTCTTTCCTATTAAGCATACTTCATGGGTTTCTAACCTTGTACCGGTTAGGAAGAAAAATGGTGAGATAAGACTGTGTAGACTTCAGGGACCTTAACCGAGCATCTTTGAAAGACCACTACCCGCTGCTCTCCATGGAACAAATCTTGCAAGTAGTTGCTAGTTCTGAGAGATTTTCCTTGTTAGATGGTTTTTTGGGCTACAATCAAGTGTTGGTTAAAGAAGAGGATCAGTTCAAAACCGCTTTCACAACTAAGTGGGGCACCATGGCATATAAAAGGATGCCTTTTGGTTTATCCAATGCTGGTGTCACGTTTTAGAGGGCCATGGACCTGGCGTTTCAAATTTTGATCAACAAGATTATGTTGATTTATTTAGATGACATTACAGTTTATTCCAAGAATGCCGATGAACATTTGTTACATCTTAGGCAAGTCTTTGAAAAATGCAGAGAGTTTGGTATCTCTCTCAATCCAAAAAAGAGTATCTTTGCTGTTCATGAAGGGAAACTATTAGGACACATAGTGTCAAAGCAAGGAGTTGCTATTGACCCTGAAAGAGTTAGAGCCATACTTGAGTTGCCATTACCAAATCACAAGAAGGGTCTGCAAAGCTTTTTGGGCCAAATCAACTTTCTGAGAAGGTTCATCCCAAATGTCGCAAACCTGTTACAACCTTTGACAATTATGTTAAAGAAGAATGTAGTTTTCAGTTGGACTGGAGAAGCAAAACACAGTTTTGAAGAAATCAAGGAAGCTTTGGCATCAGCTCTGACACTAGTAAATCCGGATTTCTCTAAAGATTTCTTTTTGTATGCTTTTGGCGGCACCGGTTCAATCTCTGCTATGTTGGTACAAAAGAATAGTGACAACTTAGAACAGCCAATAGCCTTCTTTAGTCAAATACTTGCTGATTACGAAGAGAGGTATACGTTTGTTGAGAAGCATGTTCTCTCTGTGATCAGAAGCCTAAAGAAATTCAAGCCTTTGATCTCGAACAATAAGATCCATATTCTGGTGGCACACTCAAGTGTGAAGGAATTTTTATTGAATAAAGATCTGAATGAAAAAAGAGCAGGATGGATCACCAAGGTCATGGAGTATGATGTATATATTAAGATCACCAAACTGGTCAGAGGTAAAGGTCTTTGTGAGCAGCTTGCTATAGGGTCAAGCAGTAAAACTGAATTACAAAAGGATGTTGTGTTTACCAATGCAAATGAGTTTCAGAATGCTCAAGATGATGTGCCTATGGGGATAAATAATTGGGTTCAAGATATGACCCAATTTCTACAAACTGGTGAATGCCCATTAAGATTAAACAGAGCTAAAAGAAGATACTTCAGATTGCATTCCATACCATATGTGCTAGTAAACAATGTTCTTTAAAAGGATCTAAGTAGACTTATTAAGATGTATCTACACGACGATTGAGAAGGTACTTTATGAGTTTCATGATG
>VDFB02353493.1:158064425-158270277 GCA_007258455.2 Sequoia sempervirens | reverse complement strand
GTATGCCCAACCAATCAAGGAGATCTGAAAGCGGGCCGTGGTAGTCTGACTAGGATGATGAACGTCAACAGAATGTAAATGCAACGCGTATTTGTTCTGAGCTCAGGGCATTCAAAGCGTGTAGCTGAAGTGGTTCAAACAGGACACGAGGAGAAGAAGTGAATGCGGTGGTTGTAGAAAGATCAGGAAGGCTTCCTCTGAGGACCACTCCTGGAGATGACTCTTCACCGACATGGACATGTAGGGTTCGGAATTAAATTTCATCAAAAGATCTAAGGAAAACTCTATCCCAAGGATTGATATTTTGTAAGCCCTAAGGGGCTGACACTCTTTTGTATATAAGGCATTTTTTGCCTTTTGGTAGGGGGGTTGGGATTATACACTCGAAAGAGTTAGTGATTTTTATCAATCCTTTCTCGACTAAATGTATGTTTTGTAACTCAACTAGAATCTAGAATGCAATACCGAGTTTACCTTGGAAGCTAGTGTTCATGTTTGTACTGCTCTCATTTCTGTATCTTTCTTTCAATTATGCAAGTCTTTAACTGTGTTTTATAAGTCTGCACTCATACCTTAAAGTTGTGAAATTTATCTTTCCTTCCTAAGATGTGTATGTAGATCAAACATGTTAAGAATGATGCATAAGTTTAAAAGAAGTTGTTCTAAGTATGTGAAACAGTAGCATTTAAGCTTTCCCAGTGTATTTTCTTCTTATTTCATTTCATGATTTCCTATCAATACGGTGTATCACCACAGTTTAGTTCCATTTTTATGTACTCTTTCTCCCTCTACCTTACAAAGATTATTAGTTTAGGTGATACCCAAAGGAAGCCGGCCTTCTCCAGAGGTTCATTTCAAATTCAGGTGACCCACAGCCTTGAAATGATCCCATGTGTCTCTAGAAAGCTCAATTTCAATCTCTGTGCATAGGGTGCATTTCTAGGTGACAATAGTAAGAACATTTGTAAAAATCTAAGAAAATCTACATAAATCTTATCTCATTGAATACAAGCAAGTAAATATTAAAGGTTTTTATTTGTTGAATAATAATTGAAGAGGATACAAATTGAAAATTGTGAATATAAGAAATAGTGAAACAACAAATAGACCCAATTGGATGTAGACACTTATTTCATCAACTTAGATAAATCTAGAAAAATATGGGGACATTATGTCTTATTGAATGCAAACAAGTAAATATTAAAGGTTATGTTTGTTAAATAATAATTGAAAAGGATACAAGTTGGAATTTGTAAAGACTGGAAACTATAAATATTTGAAGTACTAGAAACGACAAAGATTGGATGAGGCGTACAATATTCATTTCCAAGAAAGTAAGATTTTGATGTGTTTTTCGGTGTTGTAATTGCAAGTTTGTTTTATCTTTTGCTTTTAATTTTTAGAATATTTTTGTTGTTGGATATGCAAGTTATTTTTATATTTTATCTTTTGCTTCTAATTTCTTTGTGTTGTGCTTCTTTGGTCAAATTCTCTCTATTTGCACAACTTTTAACAATATACAATATTTAGTTTAACAAGACTTACCCAAATATTTTTATAAATAAATTTTACCAAATGACATGTAACATATTAATACAAGAAAATAAAAATACTAAAAAAATGATGTACTTTTCGATTTATTTGTAAACATTGACAATGAATATTATAGATGTGGCACTACCTTGCCCAATAGGAAGTATATTCAAATTTATTGAACAAATACTTGTATTTCAATATGTGCATTCTTTACTTTTAGGTATCTTTAAAAGTCCTTCCACTATTTGCAACTTGACTATAAAAGCACATGTAAACTCTTCATAGATGCTCAGTCAGACATAGTAATTGACGACTATCTCTATAATAAGTTAACAAGACTTATCAAAGTTTAGACTAAAAGCAATCTCTCACTCATGTTTTTTCATTTAAAAGAAATGTTTATGAATTTACCATTTTTCATCATAAAATCTAATGAAGCATCAAATATTTAGTTACGAGTTATGATGATTGATTCCTCCACAAAAGTTAGCTACTTAGGTAAATTTAAAAAAGATAATTTTTTTTAAAGAAGCATCAATTTTTTATGATAATTGATTCTTCCACAAAAGTTAGCTATTTAGATAAATTTAAAATGATTTTCCAAGAAATGATTTTTTATTAGAAGATAAAATCTTTATTTATACTTCAATAGATATAATAATATAAAAGAATGTTGATAGCCTATGAAAAAGCTCCATTGTATAACATTTTTAACTTATTGTGTATTTTTAAATATTGAACCACCATTTTCATGAGTATATCTATTTATATAATCTACATTAAAAAGACCAAGAAGATGACACTAGTTGACCATTGTCAACCATAAGAACTCATATTTTGGGTAGTTCCCAACATGACAGTAACAATAAATTTAGTAAAGAGATATGCAACTTAGGATGAAAAAGCACCATGTTGGACATGTAGACTACCAAAGCTTTTGCTTTTCTTCCCAAATGGACATGGCCTAACTTGAGGTTATTTTGCAAATATTGCTTCACTACATACAAATTAATTGTTTAGATCTCATTATAATTCCCTTCTGTCTACTCTATTGCTTACATTGATACACATCCAACCCCGCCTCAATTAACTCACTTGTATTTCCTAATATGCTTACCATTCAATAATGGATTATTTCACTACTTATTTATTTAAGTCGATGATGCACAAAGCTCAAATGCTTGCACCTATTTTTTTTAATCCAAAATTAAACCTTGACCACCAAGTAGGCTTCCCAAGCTACTACTACAAATCACCACTCCAAGTATGTGGTATCACAATAGGTAAACCTAAAATCAATGTAGTCCCACCACCCCAAGGTATCATTCAACTACAAATTAGAAAACAAGGGTCCATTTCTAGCAAAAATATTTCACTAATTCCATCACCTTTGTGCAACACTCAATTGGAGGATTTCCCCTATTTATATGGGTGTTAGCTAAAATTTCCCACAAAAAATACTATATACTTTACTTCCTCTCCCCATAAAATCTCATATGTACTTTAACCTCATCTTGCATCACCATGGTAGAGTGAAAACATTTCTACAAGTTTCAGAGATCCAAAGGTTCAGTGTGTCCTCTACCCACTCTCCATGCTTAGTTACTCATACCAGTTACTTCCCTCATATTCCTTAGAGTACCTTGTCCCACATTCAAAGTTTATTGTTTCATTCTAAATCATAATATGTCACTCTAAACCATATATAAATGTTGCATCTTCTCATTCATATTGTTTATATTCTTATCTTTCCAATACATCCTACAATGCTCTATTTCTCTCCATCCACAACATTATAAATATTGATTAAATATGTTGTGTAGACTTAAAGATGTACCATTGGTGACCATGACATACATAACTATGTTGAAAGTCACATGTTCAATATCAAACTCAATGAAATCTTTATTAGAACCTTAAATCTAACCAAGAAAACAATAATGGTAACACATCTCTTCAATTTATGTCTCCAAAGTTCTTGGGCATTTGAAATCTCAGATAATGAAAGTATTGCTTTGATTATTTTTTAACTCATATTAGTTTGTTCTATTTATATTTTCAAATACTCTATAATTCTCTCAAACTATCTACTTTATCTATAGGATCTTAAATTTATCTTGTGTATTACCAACTTCAATGTAGCCTTATTGTTTGCAAATCAATTATCTATACAATTTTTATTTTTTGTGTGGATATGGATGGCTATATGACATGGTTTTTGTTGATATAATTATGTAGAATAGTGGACTTTGATTGATAGACCTAAACAAGCATTGAAAGTCGATTTGCAAGGCCTCAAATAAGTACTAGACCTATAGTGCAATTGAAGTATGTAGAATTTTTAAAATTCTTTGTTCTCATTTTATTTAATTGATTATGATTATTGTGAAAGGAAATATGCATCCACCCAAGATAATTTCCACATAACTCAAATAGAGAAATCTATGCAAACAAGTATTCAAAATATATATGCAAAAGAATAGACAACATACCATCAAAGATGAGACACGATATACCTTGGGAAAACCCTCAAGAGGGAAAAACCCAACCTCCAAAAGCATCCATCTCTCATGTATTATTCAACAATAAACATTACAATTCATCTTCAAAGTCCTATGTGGGTAACTTTGAAACATCAAGCCCTCTACAAGCACTCCATGTGAACAAACATGTAACCACACATCTCATGCCATGCTTCAACCCTCACAAATTCCAACAAGAGGTGCTCTCAACCCCTTAGCCAAATAGCCAAGCCAACAAGTCAACCTTAGACAACTACCCATGTGTTTGTTTTTATAGAAACAAGCTCACACAAAACCACCAATTGGTATTACATAAAACCATGTGACTAATACCATGAGCTTACAAAACCATTAACCCACCATTTAATTCTTGGTAGTAAGTTTTCCCAACATTAAATATTTTTCCCATGTGCAACCCTACATTAAATATTTAATCACATTGTTACATATAACACATAAAGTGGCCCCAAGAATGCTAGCCCATGTGATGCACACATCCCTAGATTCCCTAGGTGCACTACATAATAAATAAAATATTACATTTATAACATTATGCAAGGTGGACAACACACCTTTTCCTAACATACTGAACTATTTCATCTTTTCTAAGGAATAGAAAGGAATATTACTAGCTGCAAACTGAGGTGAAAGTACAAATAATATTAACGGAAGTTCAAATAAAGAATAGGTGGAGCAAATTGTTCAACAACCAAGTACTAGGTAAGGTTGTTGAATCAAGTCTTATTTTATTTGCTTTGCTATAATCTTCTATTATTTTTCATGTTCTATATTGTTGATAGCTTTCTAGTGAACGAAGTGACTTTTTCTTTACTTACAAAAGCAATGTATGGTATACTACTCAAATGAACATGAAAGTTGATCCATATCAAATATCAAAACTAAAATGGATAGAAACATTAGGCATTTACAAAAACATAATCAAATTCTCTCAAATCACACTAAAAATCTGGTAGAAATAGTTTATTGAAACATGAGTTGACATTGGTTGATAATAAAATAGATAAATTTTCCTTGATAGATAATGAAAACAAACATTAAGATAGCCATAAAAAAAAATTCAAATCAAATAAATGTTACATAGCAATATTTAACTGAATACAAAAACTATTGCAAAGGTTAACAATATTAATTAACATGATTCAAAGAAACCTAAATTCGAAGCATGCCAACACTCACATCATAAGAAAATGTTCAACTTAAACCTCAAATTTATTAGATTTTGAATTTCAATTATCCAAGATGTATGCTAATTTCTAATCCATTTCTTAAGAAGAAAACTATTGACGTTCATACATGAACAATAATCAAGTAAAATAAATTTGTGTTAGTTTGAGAAGATATTTAAGACCTAGAAAAATCAATTTTAGATGGATTGATCTTGATCACTAGTAACACTAAGCTACAATTTATCATACTTAAATTGGTTATCATATTCCTCTTATGCTTCAAGGATGAATCTTTTTTAACACTCAAGGACATGTTATCAACCCGATTAATCTTCATAACATATCAAGGATTATGCTATAATGCAAAAATCTTTTGAGTAATTATATACTAACAAATGACGGACCCTCTAACATGATTCTTGAATCATATAGTGCTCTTCACCTATTCATTGTTTCATGAATAATAGGTTTCTAATTATTTATATATTATACATGTAAATATTTACATACTTGTCATGTGTATTCACTTGGAATACCAAATAGTCTGAACTCCATTATACTTTTATAGTTATATAATATTTTTTATTATGTGATTTATGTTACAAATATTTTCTACTTCCAACATAAAATTGAAAAGTATATCATAATAACTTATATTTTGACTGAATCATAGTCACCTAGAAAAGCAAATATATGATCCTTGGTACACAAAGATAAAAAAAAGAAAAGAAAAAGTGCATGAAGGGATGAAGGTGTCATCCCTCTATATCTCTTAATGCTTATCTATTTCCAATTAACACTTAACACATAAAAATGCTATTAAAAACTTGATTGTAGCATGCCAGAATCCTTGATAATTGCAATCCACATCCATGATAATAATTTCATAATTATTAGCAATTCTTGATAAATATCATCATCTCAAATTTTGAAATATCCACATCCATGTCATTGTCTTTGTCTTCCTTTATGTAGTAAGATGAATCCACTCATAGTTAAATTAAAAATAAAGGCAACAAAAGTAAGCTAAAGGAAACATAGAAAGTAAGAGAGACTACTTGTAATGAAGGCTCAAGCTAAGAAGCATTTCTTTATTCAAAGAATAACACACATAAACTTTTGTAACGTATATTTCAAAAGCTTTTCCCTCATTTGATCCATAATTTCTTCGATTTATGATATAAATTAACAGAGAAAACAACTAAAACTACAATTCTTTATAGGATATGTAACAGGAGGATCTATTACCTATGATTTTGTCTCAAATACATCCTCCATTATACATCTCTTAATTGTCCAGTCAGTATTCCTCAACCAAGAATTTGACACCAACCAAAAATCACGTTGAAATTTATAGTAAATCACGTTGTTAGCAATTTTATAGTACTCATATCCTCTTATACAATAATTAAATGTTTTATTGAATCATATGCTAATTGAGGTTATAGAACTTGGAATACAATTATGATACATATTGGACAAATCAATGCATAGATTTCAACACCCTTGTATGCAAATATATACTTTACTTGTAGTACAAGAAATCATACTCTATTATTGATAGAAGCACAATTTACTAGTCAAATGAAATATTGCTTCTTATGTGTTGTGATTGATCACATAAAACTTATTAAGGAAATAAGAAGAAAAACAAACTAAAGAAAAATTTATTTTATTATAAACAATATGTTTGTCTACATATACATAACATTGCCCTACTATCTCATTCATACTTTGACCAATTTCTTCATAATGTTGTCAAAATGATATGACATTGAATTTTTTGGTTTATGTATAAATTTTATATTGTCAACTTCTAGTTGCTCACCCCATGCATAAAAAAATATTCACATTATAATCTTATATGCTACACTCAAAAAAGTGGTAGGTTTATAATTGCTTATCATCTTAGGATTTCTTACCAACTCACAATAAAATCAACTATTCTTAGTTAGCTATCACAAACACATAGCATTAGAAAGACTTTTTATGTCTACATAACAAGACATACTATAGAATTGAATGTTATCTCCACATTTATTTTATACAATTAAATTAGCATAATAGACATAATCTTACTAGTTAATCAATGAAATTTACAAATTGATTCTTTGTTCTACAAAGAAAATACCTATTATAAAAAAATACAATAGAACATTATGTTATAATAGATATCTAATATATGTTCTTAACTCTTCCACATCTTTGAATCTCTTGGCTACAAATACAAATAATAATTGATATAGTCCACAATATAAACCCAACAATCATCAATTATGTTAATGTTTTACAATTATTGTTTTATGCTAAATTGATTATTTTGAATTCAAGTACTAAAGTACTTCATACATGTTGCAATACATATTGTACATAACATCAAAATAACAGATGAACACATTGTGTATTCCAAGGTGGATGCAATGCAAACTACCTACAAATGGTTATTTCATATCAAACTTGTTATATATCATATAATAGTCCATCTTATCAAACAACATAAACCCTCCATCTTATCATCTTAGAATTTCTTATTATATAATTGGAGGTCTTGTTATATAATAGTTCATCTTATTATCTTAGGATTTCTTACCAACTCACAAAAACTTAATGATTCTTAGTTGGCTATCACAAACACATAGCACTAGAATTATTTTTTATGTCTACATAACAAGACCTTTTATGTCTTAGTAGTTAATCAATGAAATTTATAAATTGATTCTTTGTTCTACAAAGAAAATACCTATTATAAAAAATACAATAGAACATTATGTTATAATAGATATCTAATGTTCTTAACTCTTCCACATCTTTGAATCTCTTGGCTATAAATACAAATAATAATTGATATAGTCTACAATATAAACCCAACAATCATCAATTATGTTAGTGTTTTACAATTATTATTTTATTTATAAATTGATTATTTTGAATTTAAGTACTAAAGTACTTCATATGTTGCAATACATATTGTACATGGCATCAAAATAACAGATGAAAATATTATGTATTCCAAGGTGGATGCAATGCAAACTACCTACAAATGGTTATTTCATATCAAACTTGTTATATATATCATATAATATCCCATCTTATCAAACTTGTTATATATCATATAATAGTCCATCTTATCAAACTTGTTATATATCATATAATAGTCCATCTTATCAAACTTGTTATATATCATATAATTGTCCATCTTGCTCTTTGGATTTGTTGTTGTATTTGTTGATATGTGCATCCTCATTTTATTACTCACATTAGTCAAGGATACTCCTCAATTCCTTATATTATTGATATACAATGTAGAAGTCTTCTACTTCTTTGCATAGGTCATTGTTAACTCTATCTTTTTCCATATAATATTAATAGAAAACCTCTAATTGCAAATGCAAGATACTGAATCCATAGTAAAATTCACCTTAATATGGCCTAATAAATTGTTGAGTTGAACTAGAGAATCCAAAGAGAAAATAGATATATTGCTAAAATAATCAAGTTCTCAAAATTCTAGGGATGAAAATCAAATAAGTCAATAGCTAAAGTTGAATTCCAAGAAATTCAAAAAATCAACAGAGTGAAGTAGATATGGAGGTGTTAGGAGATGTCCATTGGCTCATTATGTTGTAAAAATTAGGAACCCTAAATCTAAGCAACATCGATGTCTTAAAACATTTGATACAAATGAAGGGGTTGTTAATGCTTATGATATATCTGTTAGGTGGAATGAAAGGAAGCAAAGAAATTGCAAATTTTGACTATATCACTTCAAAGCCATGAAATTTCTTCAAATAAATTATTTTGTCATCTTACAAAGTGGAGTCTAGTTCTAAAGTAGACCCACTTTTGGTTCAAGCTACCAAGATAATCTAAGATCCACCATTTGATTATATATGTATAAATTCAACATATATAATACAAAACAATGATAATTTTCTCAAAAGTAATTGAAAGAATTTGTAAGACTCTATATTTGTTTCTATAGATGATAGTAGCAACAAAAATGGTGTTACAACTATAAATAGTTTGGAGAATCAGTATTTGGCAATTGCTAATACAAAGATTAGTTTATATCTTCTTCATTTGCTACCAAGTATCTTGATTCTAAAGACCTTTATCAAGATAACAGTTATAACAGTTTCATTGGAGAAATTTCCCTTTCGTGTTACCATCCATTATCCAATATTACCCATCAAGCTTCTTCTACTTTGACCAAAGCTAGTGATATAATTCCTATTTTTCATCCTTCTAAATCCACTTTTCCTAACCACATTGGGAGTGATTCCCTTCTTCGAGTATTTAAATATCCTACTTTCATAATGTCCTCTAACATTTGTGAGCCATTTGTATCACTGCATTCATTTCCAAAGTGAAATAAGTGGCTACAAAGAACGCTTATCCAACTACGGGTTTAAATTGGATCACATACTCTATAAATACTTTCCACACTATGCTAATGAAGGTGATGGAAAGAATGTTGTTTATAATATGGCCCTTTGTGTATGCTCAATGCTACTACTTCTCCATATAGTGATAATATTGATACATCTAAATTGTCAAGTGCAAATGTAGAGAACTTGACAAACACAGATTAGGGGAGAGGGGCCCATAATGGAGCAGGGTTCAATAGTGGGGATAGAAGTAGTCCTCAATGGGCCCCATAGTGGAGCATTTTAATATCCAATTGCAAAACACTTTTTATCCATAAAGTACGCAAAGTGACAAATCATGTGATGCCACATCAACGCACCAATAAAACATGACTTAGTGCACCACTATTAGTCTCACTTTTTTTTTGGGCCTTTTTGGATACATCAACAAAAAGCATGCTGATGTGGCATCATATTTGATGATGTGGCCCTCAAATGAAATATAGAAGCACATGAGTTGCCAAATAAACTTTGTACAAAATTGGGAGTGATTTGAAATTTCCACGTAGGATTTTGAGAAACACGAAGTTAGGGTGCTCCACTATAGGTCCCTCTGCCCTATGAGCATCTATACATGAACCAAATCACTAGCATTAACTTCAAAACTAGTTTTTGTTTGCATATATATATATATATATATAGTTACTAACTATAATAAAACTACAAAAAATAGATTATGTCATTGGATATTCAACTTTTATTGGCATTGCTATATAAATAATTAATTTACTAATAATTTTTTTGAGGGTATTTTTGTAGATGATGTAAAAATTGTTGGTAGTTATGTTGAGTCTTCTCCTCTACGGTTTGAAGGTAACAACCTCTTCAAAAAGATGAACACACTTGATTTTGATTCAGAGATGGAGGTAATTCCTAAGACCCCTCATTTGGACACTGAGGATTCCACTAAAACCCTCCACAATGCCTATTATTTTATCACCAAAGAACCTCCTAATGCTCCCGACACATAACGATAACAATTTGAGATTTATTCATAGAGTTTAGTGGAGGTGGAGAAACTAAAGACTAAACTGGAGGACATGGAGAAAAGTATGAAGGTTATGATGAAGTCCAATGCCAAAATTATGTAAAGGTTTGCCACAATCCTCTTAGTACTTTAGGGCTTGGATTTGAAAAACATGCATGAAGTGTTGATAATCTAGAAAAGTTCGAGGATATGTATAATTTCCTCTCCATACACTCTGTAGTTTCAAATAAATTATGCAATTTTGCACTTAGTTAACATTGATTGTGTTTAAATTTGGAAATGACTAATCTATAAGATTAATACATATTTTTTATTGGTTGTAATCACAACAAAACTATATTGTTTATGAATTTTGTTTCACAAAGTCTATAGATAAAAGGCCATATTTTATCATTGGTGGTTGTTGTGTCTACTTATTGTCTCCATATTTGTTGCTACATGACATTAAAAATACTTGGTAACTTTGTTAGTTTTCATTTCAAATTATTTTATCACTAATAAATTTTTGATATTTTTATATGTAGACAAATGACTTTTCTACACGCACAAAAAAACCAAATGCTTCTCAAGTTACTTATACTAACTAAATCTTAGTACTAACCAAAACAAAAACAACATCGACAGGAACCTGACACAATGTATCTCTTGTTAAATTTATGTATTTGACTTTTATTTATTTAAATTTTGTAAGGTCATAAACTTATACACACATTTAAGTTTATTTGTGTTGATATATTTTTTTATATTTAAAATAAATGTTAAAGCTAAACAATTTTTATGTCAATTTTATTTTTTCTTATAGATTTTGTAAGTATGTCTTTCTTCAATTTTTTTGATGAAATAATTGAAGACTAATATTTCTTCATATTTTTTAAATAGATATATTTAAAATATTTATACTAGTATAATTAAAAATAAATAAAATTATTTAATATTTTAATAGAATGCATGTACACAAATTCTTTAAAATTATATTTTTTTAAAAATATATATTTTACAAATTTTTTTTTTATATAATTTTAAAATTTTAAAATAATATTATTTGCTTATTTGTATTCTTATACATCCAAGACATAAAAAAAATTGATTTATCTTACCTCATCCAATACAAAGATTATTGATTTACCCTAAAATATTTTTTCCAACTATTGACTTTTTCATAAAGTTGGTATTAAATAGAAGTAGGCCACCAATTTTCTTGAAGCCCCCACAATTGTTGAAGTGGTATTTGGTCATATTTTTCTTATCAAACGTTAGAAATGTTAAATTAAAATAAATTAAAAAGCACATGCATAAAAAAGTCTACAATCATTACACTATACCTATATGTGCCACATGGCACTAGCACTTCAATTGAAAAAGAAAGAAATTAATAAAAAATTCAAAAGGTGTTTCCTTTTCCTAACTACTCCAAGTAAAGAAGGAAAAAAATAATAAATTTCTAAGCAAATTGTACAATATTTTTTTAAGGTGTGAAAGGAATAAATTCAATTTAACGTTTTTTTAATATATATTGAACAAAGCAATAATATAAAAGAGAATAAGAATGTAGTAAAAATAGTTATAAAATAATTTTCAAACATTAAACAAAGAGGCTTAAAGCATTTGATAATGTCTTAAAGTCTTGAATTTTATAAAACACAAAAAATAATGTAGGTATATAAGCACAAATTATAACATATCAAGACATATGACATGAATAGATATCGTTCAATTTTTATATACAACATATATATTTTTTCTTAACTTTATTTCTAAATGTGAGAAAGCTAACTTGAATGCCTAAGAAATTGCATAATTAAAATAGTTGTTTATACAGAACATCATTCATAAGATTGTTCATTCTCGGTATTATTCATCTCCATTTTTGTAGATGTAAAATTTTCATTTTCTACTTTACACATGAATACAATTATGGTGATAAAAGAAAAAAAATTAGATAACTATTAAAATATATAAAATTATGTTAGAGTTTGATGATAAAGTGTTATGATTTTAGATAATCAAATTTATTTAATTTGTTTGAAATACATAAAATATATTAATTATATAGATATTATAAATATATATTTATATGTGTACTAATACATACACATAAATAAATAAGCATTAATTTTTTGAAGAGTATAGATAGAATGATATTAAATGTAAGTTTGTATCTTCTTTAAATCTAAATAAATATATTGGTTTACACACATATTACATATTTTGGATTGAAAAATTGAAGATATATTCAATTAATATTTAATAATTTTTTACGCATTATATTTATAATTTTAGATTTCAGTTTCTTTAATTTTATTTATTTTTAGTTTACTCTTTCTAATTGAGAATGAATGCGGATTTCTTGAAATAAATTTTAAAAATTATTTAAATAAAAAATTAAAAAATTGTTAGGCCTTGTCATCCATTAGAGTGTAGTCTCGTGGAGGGCCACAAGGGTTGGGCCACAAATTCCTTGTGGTGGGGTGTGTTGAACACCCGAAATACTAAGAGGGGGGGTGAATCAATATTCTTTTAAACCACTTAAGCATCTAAACATTCAATCCTCATGGCATATTTAACTTGCAGTAATGAATGAAAGCATGAAAACAACCAATAACATCACATAACATATGAACACCATATTTTTATGTGAAAAACCCAAAATGGGAAAAACCACAGTGAGGATTCACTCACAATATATTATAATTAGTTATAGTATATTACATAAGTGCTCATTGTAGGTGGACTCACTATCCAAGTGGACTCACTGCCCATTGAAAGAAGAAAAGATATAAGAGATTGTGGCACATAACTAGGACTTTGAACTATTACAAATGCATCTACAACATGCTAGAATATAGATCCATTGAAGCTCAATATACCGACTTCGCACACTTCATACTAATTTTAATTAGTACTTTTCTCTACTCTGCATTCACCTTATATTTGCACAACTTGCATTAACGGATACTAATCATACACACACATGCCTCAAAACACTAAAAATATCTTACATATATATTTGCTTTATCCATAAATACCTAACAAATCAATTAGGTCGACCTAATTGGATGTATTATACAAAATATAACTTGTCAACTCAATATACATACATACACTCTTTGCACCAAGATTCAAAACTCATAATAATTTAAAATAGGTCAGCATGGACCCAAAATAGCTCCTACATAATGGATCAACACCTATTCAAACTTCACAATACATAAAACTCATTAGGTCGGTACCGATAATGACCTAACAAAAAAACTTTCCAACTGTACAACCACATTTAGACACATAGACCTCCAAAATCTATGCCATTTAGAATATACACTCTACTGACATATGTTAACATCTCCAGAAAATCACAAAACAAATTCCAATCCATGGAGAAGTGTGGATTCACCAAAACATATGCACTGAACTAGAAAACACATATTACTGCCAAACCGATATACTGTCACTCATAACTTCAACACCAGGAGCTAACACAATATGAAATTTTGGATTTATACTCTTCTAACAACCATCAAAATTACCCCAAAATTGTAGAGCAATATCCTAAACAACGGATGAATGTGGACCCAAAAATTAGATGTCATGTTCATATAATTACCTGTATTGACACTTATTCAATTTTCTGTTCATCTATCTTCACCAAATCAAACCTTCTTGTAAATTACCATTGGATTACCATCTCAAAACATGCTCAAGCTATCCAAACTGACCTTCACAATGGTCTTCATATTGGAATACAATGTTTACATAAATGACAACATTGAATTACATAACTATACAACTTGTACTCATCCCACATGATCAAGTTTCCAACAAATACATCAATGATAAACTCCTTATTCTTTCAACAATCTCCCCCTTTATCCTTTATGGCAACATGCCTCAATTATTTCCAAAAATATTCTCCCCAATTGACATCAAGGGAAAAGGGTGCATACATATATTCTAATCTTTGCATAACTTCTTTCTATACATGATTTTGTATTCTTCCCCTAACTAATGTATGCATATATACAAACTGAGAGCTTAATTGACTCCCCCTAAGGGTACTATCTATCACAATTGAATAAAAAAAATGTACTAGAACATACCTTGTACCATCCACATATGTACACAAAAGTCTGAACAATAAACTAAATGCATTAAATGAAAGAAAAAAATTCTATCAACTGAAAGAAGAGGTTGACCCTTGTAGCTTCCCAAGGTGAGGTTGCCAATCTTGTTTCCATTCTTCCCAAATCCTCTTGGAAATCCCTAACATTCTGCTTTGAGTCTCCAACTCCATCTGGAGTTCTTCACCTTCTTCCAGAATGTTGAGGACTGAATTGAGCTTTGAGGTTTTATCAACACTCATTAGGGCACTAGATACAGATATGAACTTAGAGTTCACTAGATCCTTGAGATTACCAAACCGCATTATGATCTTTTCCTTCTAATCTTGTAGTTGGAAATACTGCTCATGAAAGTTCTCAATTGCTGCCCTTGTGCTTCGATCCAGGTCATGTATCAAATAGGCACTAGAAGCTTTGTTAATCTGGGACTCAATTAAGTCCATCTCATCTCTTATGCTCTTTGTGGATTTTGGCCACTTCATACAAAACTGAAATTAAGCCTTTTCTTTTACTACACAAGCTTGCACACCCTTAAGGTTTTCTTGAAATTTATTGTGTGCACTGACACACTTCTCCATGACATCCATCAATTTCATATCATTTTTCTTCTCCGCTTCTTTCTCTAACTTTCCTTTCAAACCAACACCATATTATTTAAAATAATCAATCAAAAACTTCAAATTTTTCATAACGGGGAGGGAGTGGTCAATTACAACATCAGGTATGGCCTCATGCAAAAATTTCACAACCTCAACAATTATTTCCCCACTCTTCTAATGTGTCTCTATTATCTCTTTTCGGGGAGATATGTGGGAAACATCTCCCAACTAAAGCTTGTGAATAAGAGAAATCTTGCTCATGTCCACATATCCTTGTTGTGTTGGAAGTTGTAACAATTGAACATACACTACATGTTGGAATTGTAATTGCATGCTCAATAGATTCTATAAGGAATCTCCAAAGGAATTGGAAGATTCACTAGTAGCCTTCACTTCTTCCTCTACAGTTTTCTTCTTATCACCAGTGCTAATTGGTGTCTCTACTTCTTTCTTCTCCTCTACATCATCACTCTTCTTTTCAATATTCTTCTCAAGCACATTTTCACTAGTAGTTTGATCTATGTTATCCGAATGAGTGATTGTCTCTAATTGGTCTTGAAAGTTCTCAACACGTGTTTCAGATATTGGAGGAGGTGTAGAAGTATCTTCCTTTGCAATGTCTTCTCTAGTAGCTACTTCTCTTTCTTTAACATTCTTATCAACTTCAACATTCACTTCATTGGTAGCACTTTCTATAACAATTTCTTCCACTTCTAGAAGAACACTATCTTGCACATTCCCTTCTTTGGTTTCATGCTCATGTTGAGCATCATCATTATGTGCTTCTTCTTCACATCTGGAGCATGCATATCAATATGCATTTCTTTTGTGCTCTTCGAAGTCATCCTTGATCTTTGTGCTATCTCTGCTACCTTATTTATAGTCTCTTTCTGGAGCCTTTCATGATCATTCTAATCATTGCTCATGAGGGTGGTCACTCTCTGCTTTGTCTATAACTCCTTTCTACAAAATTTAGCCAATGTGTCTTTATTATCCTCTGAGAGAGATACACCAACCTTTTCCAAATCAAAATATTTTATCTTTGCTTCTTCCTCTATAGCCTTTTTCCTCCTTTCAAGTAGTATATTCCAAAGATCTTTAGGTAGCTATTTCTCAATGTTCTACATATTAACTTCAAAAACAAAAATGCACTTTAAAATTTCTTCCACAATGGTGGTCTTGTCCACCTCATCTACATTAGCGTATAATGCAACAATCTCCTCAAGCATTTCATTCTCTATAATCCCATTAAATAGGGCATCTAACTTCATAGGACTATGTGTCCTTACTAGAGATTTTTTCTTTTAATTTTTCTTTTCTATCAATAACTTTTTATCCTTTTCGGACTCAAACTTATTTTCTCTCATTTCCATTTTGAATCATTCCTTTTCCTTCTCTACCTCAACCTCACTATCCGTATCAACAATATCAAACCTTACTTTCTTTGCACTAACTTCACCTTGTGAAGCTTCTGATTTCCTCTTCCAGACCAATTATGGTCCTTCTTCTTCTTCTTCATCCTCAACGTTCACACCCAAGTATTGCTCCCTTGTTGCCTTGGTCTTCACTCTCCTTTCTGGGCCAGTTTGTTGAGCTGTCGAAGCAACCTTTTCCTTTTCAGACCTCTTTTGTTGTTTTACCGGAGAGATCCTTTCCTTCACTGGAGTGTTGATAGGTTCTTTTCTCTTTTCTCCTGTTATAGGCTTAGTCTTGAATGACTTCTAGGAAATCGGAGGAGTGGTATCTATTCTACCAAATCTCTTGACATTTGATGAGCCTTCCGGAGCACCAAACTTTTCCTTTACTTCCTCAACTTGCTGCTTAGTGAGCCCCATTACTTCTGCAAATGTTATAATCATATTTTCAACAGTCTTCTTCACTTGTGATTTCCTTTGATCCATGTGAACTTGCATGGAATTCTCCTCATATGTTCCATACCTCTCTTCGGAGGTGTCCCTTGATTTTCTAAGCATGTAGTCCACATACACTACAATATTTTGCTCAGTGACTTCATATCCCGTAGTAGGGATCCACACTGTTATGGGTTCTACATCTTATATGATACATTCATCCTTTTTCACCAAGAATGTAATGTCATTCTTGTACTTCACCATTTTTTAGGGAATCCTCTCCCTTTCCTACATTCTCTTTTGGAAAACTATGAAAAATTCCACAAGAGCATCATCTTGTGCCTTAGCATCTCTAAGTCCTCTAAAAAAGTATCTAATCTGGTGTGTTGCAAGTCTTCCTTGTAGCCACACAACACTCTTTATTCTAGGGAGTTCTCTTAAGAATTAAAACAACAAACATATAATCAAGGTTCTGTATTTGAAAGGATACCTAGTGTAATATGGGTAAAAATCAAGCAGCCTAGATTCTAATGACAACCACAACACTTCTAAGCTAATAACCCAATCTAAACAAGAGAAAACAAACAAGTATGAGGAAAATAAAATGTTCAAATGAAAGCACTCCCCATATTTGAAGTTGAATAACTTCTCTTGTCTCTCCTAAATTTGGCTTGCAAATATGCCCTCGGATCAAAGCTAACAAGTGCAAATACCTAAAACTAGTGAGCATGAAAGTTAGAGATAAGTGGTTGTTACCTTGAAAATGGAGGAAGGCTTCTTTTATAGACACCCATTCGAACGGACGGTCAAGATCAAACTTCTATAAAGATTCCAAGATCGATGGACGAGAAGACATGCAACACAGAAGAGTGGAGGTTACAAAATGGACGGTCAAGATTAGAAAGAGCCGAGAGTCAATCAATGGCTGAGATTTGAAAATGAAACAGTGGAAGAAGAAAATGGAGGAATTAATTTTGTTTTTCAATTAATTCATGAGAAGGAATCTTTAGACAAGTGGAGCATAAATAATTTTTCCAAATTATTTATTTTGAGAAAAAGGCAAGTGGGAGAAAATGGTCATTTAATTAAAATGATTTATGAAATCAATTTAGTTAAATGAGAAAATTGGATATGAGACATTAAATAATTAATTTAAGTTAATTATTTAATGGAGGAAAGAAATGTCATTAGATAATTAAATAATTTTGACAATTATTCAACTATAGAGGAATGGGAAAAATATCAATAAATAGACAAATAATAACAATTATTATCATTTGACTATAGGTGAATGATAAAAGACAAATAATTAAATAAATAATGATTTATTTAATTATTGAAGAAAGGGGGTGTTAGCGACACAACTAATTTTATTTAATTGATCATAGAAGAATAAAGGTTAAGGATTGAATTAATTAAATAATTACAAATTATTTAATTAATAGAGGAATGTGATCAAGAATAATTAAATAATTAAAATGATTTAATTATGCAGAGACAAAGACCAAGAAAAATGACACTCGTAGACTAAGATATTTTTCAGTGTCTACATTTTTCCCCTCTTTGACATAATATAGTTCATTTCATTGTTTCAAATAGATTCATTCAAAAGATTTCTTGGTGAAAGCAGGGTAGAGGTATCACAACGGGTGGCGGGACACTTGTCACTAATCGGGGAGGAGGAGGAGGATCAACCAAAGGTGAGGGTAGCAACAGAGATGGCAGTGGAGGAGGGATAGAAACATGTAGAGATGCCTACTCTAGAGGTGGCACACCCGGAGGTAGAGATGGTGGAGGTTGAGGAGCATTCAAAGGAGAGACAAGAGGAGCATGTAGAGGATCCAAAGATGGGAGAGGCAGAGAGAGTCCTCTGAGAGAGGATTATCATGGGGATGCATGAGGAGGAGGGGCTAGAGGAGGGTAGGGTCGAAGCAGCCGAGGGAAAAAAAAAGCAAAGGATATCTACCATGTAGGCTCAGGTACAGGCCCTAGAGGCCAAGTTGAGGATAGTTACAGCAGAGAGAGATGACCTTAAGGCCGAGAGGGACACTCTCCAAACTAAGAGGGATCTAGCTATCATCAGCTGATATCAGACTGATTAGAGGATGGTAGAGTTTACGGTGACATGCAATGGCTCTATAGTTGATGTTGCTCGAGAGTATGCCAGGGCTAGCAGGGCGATGCAATATTATAGAGACCTATATAAGAGGGTGGTACCACCAAAGAGGAGAGAGATGAAATTCTCACAGATTGAGAGTTGTTCACAGGGTAGGACACACAGTAGGACCCAGAGCAGGCACTCCCACAATAGGTTAGAGAGCGGGGAGACATCAGCCCTGAGATAGTCCACTCCCTATGACAAGCCACTGACAGTAGAGCACAGGCCTTCAGATGCACCTCAATGAGAGGACAAGGAGGCACCAAGATCAGGAGAGCAGGGCAGCTCATGCTAGAGCATCTTTTGATATTTTGTATATGGACACTATATTTTGATTATCGAGCTGCTAGCTCCATTTTTGATAGACATGACACATCTTGACATTGTACCTATGACACATTTTAAGCGATATATGACATGATTTTTGGCGACAGTTTATGATATGCAGTTTTATGTGATTATGCTTCATGCTTATGATTATGTTATGTTATGGATGTTCATGCTTTTATTCTATGTTGCATTCTATATTATTATGTGTTGCAGGAGCATCCTTGGTTCTTGGCAATCTTGCATCAACCAAAAATATTTCCTTTCAGTTTTGTTCTTGTTTAGTTCAAGTTGGTGGATTCATCATATTTGCTCACCAGAACTTGTGGATCTACATTTTCATTGTGGATATGTTCATTTTCCTTATTCCAAGATTTGAGCATGATTATATCTTTTTTTGGCAAGTTATCACTTCCGGATTTAATGGCAGTTTCTTGAACCGACATCAAAATAATTTTCAAACCTAATGGCTAGTTTGATCTCATGGATCTTTCTCGTAACTTGCAGATCTTGACAATGTGATTTTAACTATTCTGTGGAGTGTCCCTGACCTTAATTATAGGTCCACACTTCATCCTATGCATTCACCGAGGAGTAATTCAAATTTGAGGCCGACCTATTCATGCACCCATTACATTTTCTTTCATTGGAGATTGTAATGATCTTTTGCCAACACAGATGATTATAGATCTCAAGATGTGATATAAATTAGTGTAATAGATAATTAGAAAGTAGTGAGACTGAATATTAGATTTGAGATGTTAGATTTTATCTCGCAATAAGGAGCATATTGGAATGTTGTATTTTTGAACATGTTATATCAGGCCTGTGAGCCGAATTTGTAAGCCTGGATGTTGCCGACCGATTGTAATTGAGATTTATGTTAATGAGTATGTCTTAATCTGAATTTTCCTCCATATTCTATGTTGCTTCTATTGTGTTACTCTTGTTGCACGGTCTAGATTGTTCTCTTTAAGGACCCTCATACTGTGGCTGCACCAGATTGGTATCAGAGTGAGATTCAATCTGTGAGAGATCGTCAAAATTCGTAGAGTCCTGTTGAAGATTTATTGTGGGGTGGTGGACTGTGGATCTGACCTACAGCTGTAGAGGACTTGTGTAAAGATGGTGGGAAGAAGAAACATTAGAGGAAATGGAGCGCATGGAAATGTAGACCCAAATTTAATGGAGATGTTGAGAGGAATTGCTTCTAGATTAGATGTAGTTGAAATTACACAGAGGAGAGGTCGACTATTTGATGATGTGAGTGATGAAGAGGTAGAAGTATAGGAAGAAAGAGGAAGAGAAGAAAATCCTGGCCTAGATCAGGGAGAAGAAAGGTTTATAAGATCCCTAACTAGAGTGAATAATAAGCCACATTTCAATCCACTATAATATAATTGTAAGTTGGATTCAGAAGAATTGCTTGATTGGATAACAAAGATGGAAAAGTATTTTGATTTTGAAGGTACCACTGAATATAAGAAGGTGAAATTTGCTTGTACAAAGTTGAAAGGACATGCATCCCTTTGGTGGGAAAATTTACAGACAGATAGGCAAAGAAGAGGAAAAGAAAAGATAAAATCATGGGATCGGATGGTGAATAAGTTGAAAACAAAGTTTATGTCAACAAACTATCAGATCAGTTTGTTCTGAAAATTGTAGAATTTGAAGCATAAGGAATCAAGTGTGACAGAGTATACTGAGGAGTTCTATAAGTTGAATATCAGATCTAGACATTTGAAGGATGAGATCGAGGAAGTAGCCAAATATGTGAATGGTTTTAGGTCATATATATAGGATGAAATTAGTTTGATCAAGTTGCAAAGTGTGGAAGAAGCATATCAATGTGCCCTAAAAGTAGAAGAGAAGCTAAATAAAAGACACGAGCAAAGATAGAGAGGAAGAGGTGGGAGATTTCAAAGAGGAAGAATTTTTACTGGAGGAAGAGGAACTTTTACAGATCAAAATAAAGATAAGGAAGTTAGTAAGAATGATAATTCGTACCATAGAGGTGATGGAAACCCTTACAAGAGGGGAGGATATGGTGGTTACCAGAATGAAGGTTATAGAAAAGATGATAAGGAGAAGAGATTATTCAGAGGAACTTGTTATAAGTGTGGTGGAGAAGGACATAGATCATTTGAATGTAATCAAGGAGAGACAAGTAGAAAGAAAAAGAACAATAGAAGAACAACCTTTGTTGAGGAGGATCTTGCTGGATCATCTAATAAATTGAAAGATGGAGAAGTGCTAGTGAATAGAAGAGTGTTATGTCAAAGTGAGATGGATAAGGAACTGTTACAGAGAAAGAATTTGTTTCGGACTAGATGAAAGGTAGATAGTAAGTGTTGCAAAGTGATTGTTGACAGTGGAAGCTCTGAGAACTTGGTTTCTGAAGAAATGGTGACCAAATTAAAGTTGGAAAGATTAAAACACCCGAAGCCCTATCATATAGCATGGATTCAAGATGAGCATAAGATATTGGTAAGTGAACAATGTTCGGTGAAATTAAAGATAGGAAATTATCATGATGCAATTTTGTGTGATATCATGCCCATGGATGTATGCCATGTTTTGTTGGGAAGACCTTGGAATTTTTATAAAAAAGCTATTCATGATGGAAAGAAGAATAAATATACTATTGTTGCTAATGGGATGAAGCAAACTTTGTTTCCATTGGAGGATGTTCCTACAGTTGAGGTTTGTACGAGTGCTAGAATTTGTTTGGTTGATGGAAGGAGATTTATGGATGGATTGAGACATGAGAACATGTTCTATGCCTTGGTTCCTAAGAAGGCTGAAGACTTGGAGCATGTAGAAGAACAACCAGAAGAGATAAAGGAATTTTTGATAGAATATGAGATCATCTCATAAATGTACCTAATGGATTACCACCTGTGAGGAGTATTAGCCATTGCATGGATCTGATTCCTGGAGCTAGTCTGCCTAATAAAGTAGCACATCATATGACACCTGTAGAGAATGAGGAGTTGAATAGACAAGTGCAAGAATTGTTGAAGAAAGATTTGATCAGAGAAAGCTTAAGTCCATGTGTAGTACCTATTGTGTTAGCACCTAAGAAGGATGGAGAATGGAGGATGTGCACAAACTCTAGAGACATAAACAAGATCACAATGAAGTATAGATTTACTTTTCCTTGGATGGATGACATTATGGATTGTTTGAGTGGAGAGAAATAATTTACAAAGATAGATTTGAAGAGTGGATATCATCAGATTAGAATCAGAGAAGGGGATGAGTGGAAGACAAGATTCAAGACAAATGAAGGATTGCATGAGTGGTTGGTGATGACTTTTGGACTAACAAGTGCACCGAGTACTTTCATGAGGCTAATGAATGAAGTATTGAAGAAATTATTGGGTAAGTTTGTGATTGTGTATTTGGATGACATCTTGATTTTTAGTAAGAGTAGAGAAGAAAATTTGTTGCATATAAGACAAGTTTTGTAGAGGTTGAGAGAAGAGCAGTTGCTGATAAACATTAAGAAATGTAGTTTCATGAAGGAAGAATTGGTATATCTAGGATTTGTGATATCTGTGGATGGATTGAAGGTGGATCCTAAGAAGGGAAGATCAATTCTTGAGTGGCCTACACTGGAAAGCATTGGAGAGGTAAGATCATTTCATGGATTGGCTAGTTTCTACTGAAAGTTCATTAGGAATTTCAGTTCTATTTGTAGTCCTATGACATAAACAATGAGAGGAGATAGGAAGGATTTTAGATGGACATCTGGAGTAGATTAGAGTTTTGAGTTGTTAAAATAGAAGGTGACTAAGCAGACTATGTTGCCTTTACCGTATTTTAATAAGGTATTTTAGGTAGACTATGATGCGAGTGGAAATGCAATTGGAGCGGTATTAAGTCAAGAAGGAAGACCAGTGGCTTATTTCAGTGAGAAGTTGAATGATGCTAGGAGAAGATATTCAGTGTATGATCAGGAGTTTTATGCCATATTTCAAGCCTTGAAGAAGTGGATACATTACTTGTTACCAAAGGAGTTTGTGTTGTATACAGATCATCAGGCTTTGCAATATTTGAATAGTCAAAGCAAGTTGAATAAGAGACACATGAGATGGGTAGAATTCTTGCAGAGTTATAATTTTATTTTGAAACATAGGAGTGGAATGTCAAATAGAGTTGTTGATGCCTTGAGTAGGAGAAGGAATTTACTGACAAAGATGAGAGTGGAGGTATTAGGCTTTGATGAATTGAAGGACTTGTATGAGGAAGGCCTAGATTTTGCAGAACCTTGGAGAGCTTGTAAAGAACCAATTTTGAATGATAGGAGTTAGTGGTTGGATTATTTCATTCAGGAGGATATGTTGTTAAGAGGAAATCAGTTGTGTATACCCTGGAGTTCAATGAGGGATAACTTGGTAAGATAAAAACATAGTGGAGGATTGTCAAGACATTTTGGCATTGGTAAGACAGTAGCATCGGTAAGTGAGAATTATTTTTGGCCAACAGATTCATAAGGATGTTAGGAAATTTGTATAGAGTTGTAGAGTTTGTCAAGTTGCAAAAGGGAGTAGTCAGTGTTGGATTGTATAAGCCTTTGATAGTTCCAAAGATACCTTGGGAGGATATAAGTATGGATTTCATACTTGGTTTACCGAAGACACAAAGTGGTAACGATTCTATATTTGTGGTGGTGGACAGATTTTCTAAGATGACACATTTCATACCTTGTAAGAAGACAACAGATACAGTACATGTAGAAGAATTTTTTTTCAAGGAAGTGGTCAGATTGCATAGATTACCTAGGAGTATTGTTTCAAACAGAGATACAAAGTTTGTTGGTTACTTTTGGAGGACACTTTGGAAGAAGTTAAAGACAGATTTGAAGTTCAGTTCTACTTTTCATTCACAAAATGATGGATAGATAGAGGTAGTAAACAAGAGTTTGGGGAATTTTCTGAGATGCTTGGTTGGAGAGAAGCCTAGAAGTTGGGATTTAGTCCTTGCACAAGTAGAGTTTGCATATAATAATTTAGTGAACATGAGTACTAGAAAAACACCTTTTGAGATTGCTACTGGAGTTCATCATAGAGGTATATCAAAATTAAGAGACATTAGTATGGAAGATTAAAGGAGTGTAGAAGCAGAGGAATTTGCAAAACATATGAGGAAAGTGCATACTCAGGTGAAGGAGCAGTTGCAAGATATAAACTAGAAGTATAAAGAGAAAGCGGATGAAAAGAGGAGACATAAGGAGTTCGAAGTTGGAGATGAAGTGATGGTATATTTGAGGAAGGAGATATTTCTAGTTGGCACATACAATAAGCTGAAGATGAGGAAGTTTGGACCTTATAATATTTTGAAGAAACTTGATTGAAGAAATGCATATGAAGTGGAGTTACCAGATAACATGGGTATATCACCTATATTCAACATTGCAGATCTACATCAGTACCATGAAGTAGATTTCAATGAAAGAAATGAGGAAAAATTGGAGAATCATTTTCCTAAACAATAGTCAGATGAGATTGAAGAGATTTTGGATATCAGAGATGGGCAGAAAAATCATGGAAGATAGTACAAAGAATACATTTTTAAGTGGAAGGGAAGACCAGTGGATGATTCTTCTTGGATTTCTCAGGCTGAGGTAGACCATTTTGGTTTTCCTTTAGCCCCAACAAAGTGAGGGACTCACTTTTCAAATAACCCTAGATGTTTGATGCAGGAGCATCCTTGGTTCTTAGCAATCTTGCATCAACCAAAAATATTTCCTTTAAGTTTTGTTCTTGTTTAGTTCAAGTTGGTGGATTTATCATATTTGCTCACTAGACCTTGTGGATCTACATTTTCATTGTGGACATGTTCATTTTCCTTATTCCAAGATTTTAGCACAATTGGATCTTTTTCCGACAAGTTATCGCTTCCGAATTTAATGGCAATTTCCTGAACCGACACCAGAATAATTTTCAAACCTAACGGCTATTCGACCTCATGGATCTTTCCCATAACTTGCGGATCTTGATGATGTGATTTTAACTATTCCATGGAGTGTCCTCGACCTTAATTATAGGTCCACACTTCATCCTATGCATTCACCGAGGAGTAATTCAAATTTGAGGCTGACCTATTCATGCGTCCATTACATTTTCTTTCATTGGAGATTGTAACGGTATTTGGCTGACACAGATGATTCTAGATCTTAAGATGTGATATAAATAAGTGTAATAGATCATTAAAAAGTAGTGAAACCAAATATTAGATTTGAGATGTTAGATTTCAGCTCGCATTAAGGAACACATTGGAATGTTGTATTTTTGAACATGTTATATCAGGCCTATGAGCCGAATCTGTAAGCCCGGATGTTGTCGGTCGATTATAATTGAGATTTCTATTAATGAGCATGTTTTAATCTACATTTGTCTCCATATTCTATATTGGTTTTTTTGTGTTACTCTTGTTGCATGGTCCAAATTGTTCTCTTTGAGGACCCTCCTACTGTGGCTACCAATCTAGTGTAGCCACGGTAGGAGGGTCCTCAAAGGGAATAATCCAGACCATGTAGCAAGAGTAACACAACTGAAGAAACATGAAATATGGAGGAAAATGCAAATTAAAACATGCTCATTAATAGAAATCTCAATTACAATCAGCAGGCAACATCCAGGCTTACAGATTTGGCTCGTAGCCCTGATATAACATGTTAAAAAATACAACATTCCAATATGCTCCTTAATGCGAGCTGAAATCTAACATCTCAAATCTAACATTCTGTCTCACTACTTTATAATGATCTATTACACTGATTTATATCACATCTTGAGATCTAGAATCATCCGCATTAGCCAAAGATCATTACAATCTGCAATGAAAGAAAATGTAATGGGCGCATGAATAGGTCAACCTCAAATTTGAATTACTCCTTGGTGAATGCATAGGATGAAGTGTGGGCCTATAATTAAGGCTGGGGACACTCCATAGAACATTTAAAATCACACCATCAAGATCTGCAAGTTACGAGAAAGATCCATGAGATCGAACTAGCCATTAGGTTTGAAAATTATTCCGGTGCTGGTTTAGGAAACTGCCATTAAATCTAGAAGAGATAACTTGCCTGAAAAAAGATCCAATCACACTCAAATATTGGAATAAGGAAAATGAACATGTCCACAATGAAAATGTAGATCCACAAGGTCTGGTGAGCAAATATGATGAATCCACCAACTTGAACTAAACAAGAACTTAACAAGAACAAAACTGAAAGGAAATATTTTTGGTTGATGCAAGATTGCCAAGAACCAAGGATGCTCCTGCATCATTATGTGATGGTTTAATATGATGGACGATTATGAATTTATGATTATGTTATGGATATTCATGCCTTTATGATATGTATGGATTATGAATGTAGTATGGATGACCTAATTTTATGAATGCAATGTAATATGTAAATGCAATTAATGTTGATGTAATGATGTCTATAGGTTGTGTATGCAATTGAGAAATGTTTAATATAAATGTAAAATATAATGTATGATGCAATACGATGCAATGTAAATGAATTATGATGGATGGGATATGATCATAATGTAAAATGCAATATCATGATTGGTTATTTGTTGATGCAATGGAATTCTATATGGATGATATCTATGTTTTTGAATTTTCTCATGCATACATATGTGGCTTAATATGATGATGATATCTATAATGATAATGCTTGTTGTGATGATGCATAATTTTAGGAAAGACATATCCTATTAAAGGAAAGGAACACATTTGATAGAGTTGACCAATTGACCTTTTTGATAAACACGTAACTGGAAGAAAGGCATATCTTGCATAAGGTGAAATGAAAAGATTGACCAATGACAATGTCTAATCCCAGGAAGGACACATCCTGCTAGAAGACAAGTGATAAGACCAAATGAGACAAATGACATAATTCCCCATTCTAATATGAGACTAATGACCTGATAAACAGATTGGTGATAAGATGATTGATTGATTGAAGATCAAAGATTTGTTGGTTATGTTTGTCTGTTTATTCGTGATTTGGTTTGAATGATGACAACTTGATGAAAAAGGACACGACCAAACTTGAAAAACCCTAAAGGACTAACCTAGGGCCTAGGGGGGCTCATCGATTGATGGCCTTTCCTATGTTATACACATAGAGACCTCATAGCTTGACATGAGTTGACCTTGTACTTGACAAAGGATGAAATCATGATTTTCATTAATTGACCAAATAGAAAAGGAATGACCTAATGTCTTAAGGGCCCATTGAAGATGAGCCTTACCTATGTAGCAAACACACAGAGATAATGTAGTTCGACCACTCTTAACAAAGATTGACTTAGACTTAAACTCTGACTCTATTTTTTTGGAAGTTTTGAAGTTTTCTGATGTTTTTGGGTTTTGATGGTTTTCCATGTTTTTTTTGTTTTATGATTTTTTTGGATTATGATGTTTTATGATTTTTTTGGATTTTGAAGTTTTATGATTTTTTCGGATTTTGTCGTTTTATGAATATTTTGGATTTTGATGTTTTAAACAGTTGATACCACGCGTCAAATCCCATGAACATGTAAGTCAAGGAATTTCCCCCAGTTAGGTATAGGACCAACTTATTATGCGTGAGGGGAAGTGTAGAAGTCTAATCCTAACACCTGCAACAAACTAAGCAAACAAACACATAGTTAGATCAAATGCAAGTAAGAATTAAGATTCTCCATGAAATCCATTAGCAATTATCAAACTAGGAAAAAAATGAAGAACACAATAAGAAAGCAATGAAATCCTAATTAAACATGCAAACTCTTGATCCCATGGGGGAATTGTTGCCAATTTGATGTGAAAATTGGCCCTTTCCCAACTCCAATGATGCAATTTTGATGAGTGATGAAGGTTGATCCACTTTGTTGAAGATTCACTTGAGCTTCATGATGAAAATCTCCATAACTTAGCTAAGACTTTGATAAAATTGATGAAAATAGATAAGCTTGAAGATAAAATTGAGTATAGTAAACTTGCTCAAATTGTGGATGATCAAAATGAGGAGAGAAGCCTCTTATTTATAGAAAGACAAGATGGAAGAAATGCCCAAAATGAAGCAATGTGGGACTAAATTTCAACCAATGGCCAAATGCCACTTGTCAAGATGTGAATGGGAAAATCATGTGCACATTTTGATGAATGTGCCCATAAATGCAATTAGGTGGAATTTGAAAATAGTGAAATGACATGTAAGAGGGAAAAAGGAATGACTTAAATGTCACTTGGCTCAATGCACAAGGACATGTAAGAAGGAATGAATTTCTTGTTGGAAGGACAAAGTCCACTTGGAGGGATTTCAAATTTGAAGGAATATTCTCTAAAGATGCCAAGTTGAGAGAAAATAGAGATTTAATAAATGAATTAAATGTATTTTCATGTGCAAGTGAAAAAATCTAGAGGATGGGACATGGATTAAGATTAGATTTAATCAAGATTTGATTAAATTAAGAGAAGGTTGGGTGATTTGACAATTTTGACTTAGATTTTAGGATTTAAATAAATCAAAGTTGAGAGGAAAATGATTTAGACATAGTTAAATAAATATTTTTGATTTATTCAACTAAAGGGGATGATTGTTAGATTAAATCAAATAAGGTTTAGTTTATTTAATTTAATAAGATGACTTTAGAGATTTAATTAAATCAAATGAATTATTTAATTAAATAGAGATATAGGGTTAATTAAATCAAATTGATTAATTTAATTAACAAAATAGAAAGACTTAATTAGATAAATGATTTATTTAATTAAGAGAGGAAAATTGATGAATTTAATCGAATAAGGGTATTTGATTAAATAGTTAGATAGAGGGATGATTCAGGATGAAGCAGTGTTAGTAATTAGGATCAAGTGTGTCAGTATATTTTCCATGTCTACATTTTTCCCCTCTTTGAAGCAAAGTACTCGTTACATTGGTTCAAAGAATAATCTGTCTCAATCAAAAGTCAAAAATTTTTTATTTCAAAATTTGCCCCACTGCTGCCCCAGCAAGAGAAAACATGCCGATATACTGCCCCGTCAAGAGATCAGACAGAAATTTGGAATTTTGGGTGAACTCATGAAGAAAGAGGACAGGGTGCCTGACGGGTCCAAAAAGGCTACAAAATGCCAAAAAATGAGATAAAATGTAAAAAAAGGTGCAAAACAACCCTCGGTTGGGTGAAAACTAGATCGAGGGATGAAAACTCTAGTAGGACAGCTAAATGGGGTCAAAAAACCCTAATTTTTTAGGCTTAAATAGGCCTTGAGGGGCCACTTCCAATTCATTTGTTCATTCAGCCTTTAGAGATTTTACGATTTTGAGCTCTGACCCCTTCACGAGATGGCGCAATGATAGCTTTCCCGACACATTTTTGACAGAGTATGGACACCCCAGAGGATTCCTAGCACTGGACCACCAGTGAGTCAACTTGACTGAACTTCATTTTCAATTTTCTTGCACATTTATTAGGCTAGGAAACTTAGCTTTTAGGAGCGATTCAAAATTGCACTACTGGAAAGTTTCAATCGGCACTGTGCAGCCTCAAATTGTGCTATAGTCGCGAGTAGAGATGCCACGACGTAGTTTGGAATTAGGGTTTAAATTCCAAACCCAACCGCATATGCAAAGTGCACTATCGTGGTTCCCTTTGTAAATTAGGGTTTAGGTCAAACTGGGCCGCATGTCCAAACTGTGACACCACGATGGAGTTTGAGGTTCAAACACTCCTAGCCATGTAGTTTGGAGTTTGCAAACTGCACAACACCCATAGACAGTGACGTTGAGGTTGTTTGGGGTACACTGAGACAAATCAGGATCATGATTTTTTACAATTTTTAACACGGTGGCTTTCCTAATGTAGGAGGAGGTGATGATACTTTACTCACGTGAGCACAGGTCCTAGGATCTTTTCAGCATTTTGGATCATCTACCCAAGCGACAATAGGAGTATCTAGGGAGAATTGGTCTTTGGTACATTGCTTATGCACCGCTGGTTCAAACACACTTGGGTATGATGACGACACTCTTTGAGAGATGGCATAGTGAAACATTCTCTTTCCACCTCCCGACAAGTGAGGCGATGGTCATCCTAGAGGACGTGTGGCAGATCCACAGATTTCCCATCCATGGAGAGCAGGTGATCTACGATGTGGATGTTGGGAGGGAGGCCTGCTATGATATTATGGGCCTTGATGAAATTGTTTTCTGCAAGGGTCAAATCGATTTGGAGCATTATAGGCTCTTTGTTTCACCCTTTTGATTACTTATTGCAGCCATCACATCAGGCCTCGTTGCACTAGATCGGCGGGGCCGATACTTCAGTCCCGAATGGGAGCTTGCTTGGGAGCGCATGGTTTGGCGACATACATGATTTTCTTGGGGGCTAGTTCTTCTAGCCTCACTGTACAAATATTTTCATGAGTTCGCATACCTGGATGACTGAGCACTTGGGTCTAGCGTCACACTCCTACACATTTGGGCCTCAGAGCACATCACCGTGCTCCATCTGAGAGTCGTTCCAGTTACTATGGAGCCAGATGATCTGGTTGTTTAGCAATACCATGGAGGTGTTTCTTTCACACACACAGGACAACATGAGATTCCTCATTGGAGGAGAGTTCTTGATGATATGCGTGCTTTTACCTGGTGGCCATATCTTGGATGGCCCACATGGTTTGACGATGTGTAGTAGCTTTTCTTTGCCTGCCAAGATAGATTGATATAGGGTAGGGAGCACATGATGCTCAAGATGTACCTGCCAGGTAGGGTTCAAAGGTAGTTCAGAGAGCCACAAGATAGGCCAGATGATCAGTATGTGGCCATTTTTGCATAGATGATGAGCCAAAGCTCCAAGGGCTGATATATACCTGCACATGAGGCAATGTAGAGTTTTATGCAACTGGTGGCCAGGCCATGGCCATATGACTAGGGTCAGGAAAATCTAGGGACCACGCAAGCATACAAAGACTAGTTTAGGCTGCCTCTTTGACTGACAGTGCCAGGGACACTATCTGCTTGATGTAAAGCTAGAGGAAGGGGAGCAGGATGAGGTCGAGGGGATGGGGACCAGGATTAGGGAGGAGGTGGACCACCACTCCATCAGATAGTTCATGATGGGGGACCATAAGATCAACCACTCGCAGATCCGTAGGTGGGCCAGTAGAGATAAGATCTAGACCTAGGATGACAGGATCAGGATTAGGGACGATAGGATAGGGTCCCGACACCACCTAGAGAGAGGGGCCAGGATTAGCCACCTGTGCAGCCACCTCTTAACCAAGATCCTAGAGATGGCCAAATTTTGTAGTTACAGGCCTAGGTATAGGTACTTACAGCTGAGAGAGATCAGTTGCGAGTCGAGCAAGACCAGACGATCTAGTAGAGACAGGTTGCGGAGCTGCAGGCAGTGGCAGATATGGGCAAACAAAAGAAGATTGAGAGTATGTCTTGATTCTCCTCTTGGAGCATAGTATCGCTTCGATCATACAGGGTGGCCATCCAGGAGGCCGACTATTACAGGTTGCATTATTACTAGGCCGTGCCGAGAGTAGCTCGAATGCCAGATTTTTCACAGAGGACAAGCCATAGACCCACATAGGATCACAAGGAGAGAGCAAGTGGTGAGGGAAGCAGCCAACAGGGCTAGCCTTCAATTTTAATTAGAGATAGGATTCTTTTTGCACTCAATGGGATAATTTTTGATAGCCCCAGTGGGCCTTTTGTACTTATATATTTGATACACACTTGATCCGATTCTTTTGTACCATGACAGTGTATTTATTTCGATGATATATGAGATGATACTTATCCAATACGATGTGTCCTATTCTACTTTATGCATTATGGATGGATTTTATTTCTATATGTTGTGCAATGTGATGAAGCTATGATGTTTTCTTATATGATGCTTTATGTGATGATAATGCTATGTGATGAGTGAATTTATGATGTGATGCAATGATTATGCGATGTGCATTATTTTCTATGTGATGCAAATGAGATGCTTTCTTTTTCAATACCTTTTCTGTTATGATATGATGATGCAAAATGCAATGATTATGCGACTAACATATCAATATTATGCCCCTAATGGATGAAATGCAATCTTTTTCCTTTTTTATTATCTTTTCCCATGCATTATGTGGTGATGTATTTATATGATGCTTATGATGATGATATGGTGCTTATGTATGTTCTATGGATTTTATAAAGATGATATGATATGATATGATGAATGGAAATGATGTTTTATATGATTTATGAATATGATGATGCAAATGAATGAAAATGTGTAAATGCTAAAATTCTTTGAATAACCAATCTATATTATGCAATGATGGAAATGCAATGCATGTGATATGATTTAATATTTCCTATATGATATGCAGTATGCAATATGCTGACAGTTTGTGTATGCAAGATGAGTGCAATGATGAACTTTGATTAACTGTCATGGTACCATGTTAGCGTGAAAGAGGATAGAAGAAAGCAAGAGATTCCAACAAGACATGAGATGATGATGAGAGATGATGATCATGATATTGATTTGCTGAGGAGTTGGGATTTTCAAAGGGCCAATTACCTTATGTTTGATTATACACGGGGTACGATGCATCGAGGTATAAAGAACCAAGATGGCATTGTACTTAGTGTGATGGACTTTGATTCGACAATCATATAGGAGTACTCCTGTTCACACTTGGCATACAAAACTTTATTCAGAATGCAGTTCAGATATTCCAAACATCTCGAACCAAAACATAGAAAAGCAAGCCTTCCTATGTGGTCAACAAGACACCTAAAACACTTTCCCTACAAAACAAGCAAATCCCGCATAACCAAGTTATGTCACAAGAATATCCAACAAACCCAATAGATAAAAATATAATGATGATTGCCCCATTCCTATATCTCTAAATCCTTTCATTTGGATATTATCGAGAGGTCCTTGGAATGAGCGTAATAACATAAGCTCAACAAGATAAAGATAAAGAAAACAAACAAGTTAATGTTCTTCATACCGCTAGCCGAGACTAAACTATGGTGATGCCTGATGTTGATGTCCATTGTAGGAAGGATGCATCCTTGGACATGACGATATCAGATGATTTGATATGGGAATGATTGGATGATAGGCTATTGACACAAAGATTTGACTAACTTGTTTACGTACTAACCTAGACTTGAGACTTTGACGTTTGAGTTTTCACTTTTGAACCTGCTAGACTTGTTTCCTATTGTTTCACCAAAGGTTGAAAATGACAATTGATTTATTATGAGTGATGTTTATTTTGGGTGAAAACGAAATGGGGATGGATGGATTTTTTCAAATATTTGGATGTTTTTGATGTTTTCTAAAATGTTTTGAGACTATTTTTTGGTATTTTTGACATTTTACAAATGTTTTGATTTTCAAAATTTCTAATGTTTTGGGTTTTTTGAGATTTTGACCAAGAGACTAACCTAAAGACCTATCCTAGGGGCCTCGAGGGTTGATCCACAAATTAGCCTTACCTACGTTATACATGTAGAGACCATGTAGTTCAATTGGCATAAACTCGATTATTGATGAGATATGAACAAATGGACTTCCAGTTTATTATGATGGACTCCTAGAGGACTGACCTAAGTGTCTCAGGGGATGGTCAAAGATCAACCTTGCCTACGTTCAAGGCTCAGAGACCCATAGTTCGACAAGACGACTCTATTTTTGACTTTTTGAATGATTTTTCAACTTGTTTTTGGATTTTTGATATGTTTTGAATGTTTTGGTATTTTGTGATTTTCTGATGTTTGTGGATTTTTTGATTTTATGATATTTTTGGATTTTTGGATTTTCTGATGTTTTTCAATTTTTCAATTTTTGGGATTTCAAGAACATATACAAATTCGATCCAATGAGATTATACCCTTAGTGTGATGCAATAGAATACTCTGATAGAGGCAAGACAAACTGACCTTGGGAATGGCCAAGTAGTACTAGGAGGGATCATGACACAAACACAAGACCGAGCTATGATGCGGATGCGATGGATGATAGATGGAGATATGGAATGTGATGGATGATGATGTGTAATGGATGGATGATGGATGGATGATGCAAAACAAGCCATGAAGGTCTTGGTGGATGGAAAGTGCTTATTTACACAAGGCGCCTGTTTGCCAGGTTTTCATCGAGGTACTTGCCCAAAGTGCCACCGAAGTGGTTTTCACTAGAGGATGATTTTTCTCTTTACTGTTTTTAATCCTTTTTTCAAATTTTTTGATTTTTTTTTGTTGTCACCAAGACGTTTGTTTGCCAGGTTTTCATCAAGGTGACCATTTTTCAGGACATTTTTTGTTTTTTTTGTTTTTTTGGTTCTATACCTTGAAAGATTTAGGCATAAAACTTTTTGAGATGGGAGCTATTCATGGGATCCTACAGGGATTCCCCTTTGGGTGTTGATAACTAATATGCCCCTGACTTGTAGCTTGCTATGATGATGAATGGCCCTAACCAGTTGGGTTCAAAGTCTCCTTTTCCATTTGGATTTGGAATGTTCTTATGATTCTCCTTTAGCACAAGTTCTCTGACTTGAAAGGTCCTGCTCCTGATCTTCTTGTTATAGCTCCTCTTGAGTTGGTTCTGATAGACCTGTAAATGATTTAATGCTTCCATATGTCGCTCATCTAGCAGTTCCAACTTATTCAATCTTGATACTCAGTATTCTTCATCCGTGATGAGGTTTTGTAGTGATATTCTTAGTGACGAAAGCTCAATCTCGATGGGTAATATGGATTCTGATCTGTAGACCAAGGAGAATCGGGTGGCACTTGTGGGTGTGTAAATGCTAGTTTGATAGGCCCAGAGGGTAGGATTTAGCTATAGATTCCAGTCATGACCTGTGTCATTGATTTTCTTTTTGAGGATTTTTAGAATGGTTTTATTGGTGGCTTCTGCTTGGCCATTGCCTTGGGGATAATATGGAGTGGAAAAGCAATGTTGGATTTTGAATTTGTCACAAAGGTCATGAACATCCTGATTCTTGAAAGGTGTTGCATTATCTGAAATAATAGCTTGGGGAACACCGTATTAGCACATGTCATGGGGATGGCTTCCACCCACTTGGTGAAGTACTCAGTGGTGGTAATGATAAACTTGTGGCCACTAGATGAGGTGGGGGTGATTTTTCCAAGGAGATTGAGCCCCCACTGCAAAAAGGGCCATGGTGTGACAATCAGATGGAGCTCTTGAGCTCGTGCATGGATGAGGTCCTCATGCTGCTAACATTGTAGACACCTTCTAATGTAGTCATGTGCTTCTCTTTCCATAGTAGGCCAATAATACCCCATCCTCAGCAATTTATTGGCCAAGGTTATTCCACTCGAGTGTGATCCACAAATACCATTATGCACCTCGATAAAGGCAATTAATGCTTCCTCAACGTTTAAGCAGTGTAATAAGGTTTCTTCTATGCTCCTATGATAAAGGGTTCCTCCTAGGATGAAAAACTGGGATGCTTTCTTGACAAAGGTTTTCTTAAGGTTTGAGGTTTGTCAGTTAGGAGGACTCCTATTCTCAGATAAGTGTATATGTTGTGGTACCAAGGATCACCAGGACCAATGATTTCAAACACGTATTCTGACTCTGGTACCTCGAATGTAGGCATGAGAAGCTGCTCTCCTAGGAATTCATGCTTTGGGACATTGCGAGGGATATTCAATAGGGATCCAATTGTCGCCATGGAATTTTCCACTCTATTGTTTGCTCTCGGTATCTGCTTGAATGTGATCTCAATGAAGGAATCCTTAAGACTTTCCATTGATTTCTTGTATGGAGTTAGTTTTACATCCTTAGTATGATATTCATCATTCACTTGATTTATTATCAATTGTGAATCCTCGTACACTTTGAGAGCCATGATATGCCACTACACTACTATTCTGAGTCCTATGGTTAAAGCCTCATATTTTGTGATATTGTTTGTGTAGGGAAATACCAGCTTGTAGGATCTTGGTATGCAGTCCCCCTGTGGAGTGGTGAAAAGGACCCTGACTCTCGATCCATGTTGTGTGTAGGAACCATCAAAGTACAACTTCCAGTGGTCTACTATGGTCAAGTTGAAGATGGATTCATCTAGGAACTTTGGAATTAGTGGATTCTCTGAGTACATTGGTGCTTCTACCAATTGGTCTGCAATAGCTTTCCCTTTGATGGCCTTACGCTCTACGTACTTAATGTCGTACTCTGATAGGATCATGACCCACTTGACCATCCTTCCTATGAGTATTTCTTGGGAGAGAAGATATTTGAGTGGGTCAATCTTGGCAATGAGCTTGATCTTGTGTGTTAACATGTAGTGTTTGAACTTCTGTGAGGCAAACACCATTGCTAGACAATCTTTTTCAATGAAGGAATATTTCAAATCATGCCCTACCATGGTTCAAATGATCTAGTAGATGACTCTCTTTGTTTCGTTTTCATCATGTTGAGCTAGGAGAGCACCAAGAGTTGCTGCTATTGTTGATATGTAGAGGATTAGAGGCTTTCTTGGGATTGGTGGCATAAGCACTGGAGGTGTGAGAAAATATTCTTTGATTTTGTTAAAGGCTTGATCACACTTCTCATCCCATTTTTATGCTACCCCCTTGTGGAGTAGGTGAGAATACATGATTGATTTGTTTGCTAGCTGAGCTATGAAACAACAAATGGACTAGAACTTGCCTTGTAGGCTTCTTAGTTGCTTCAAGGTCTTGGGTGCCTCCATCTCGAGGATTGCCTTTACTTTAGCGAGATCTATTTCAATCCCTCTCGTGGACACAATGTATCCCAACAGTTTCCCTAATTGTACACTGAAGACACACTTCTTTGGATTAAAGCGAACCTTGTATTCCTCTAGTCTGTTGAAGATGGCACTCAATGCTGCTATGTGGCCCTTCTCTTTCTGGATTTCACCAATATGTCGTTGACATAATCTTCCACAGTCTTATGGATCATGTCATGAAAGATTAAGGTCATTGCTCTTTGATATGTTGCTATGGCATTCTTTAGGCCAAACGACATCATATTCCCACAATATGTCCCCCATGGACAAGTAAAATCCTTTTTATGTTGATCTTCCTTGGCTATCATGATTTGGTTATACCTAGAGAATTCGTCCATCAGTGAAAGAATTTCGTGTCCTGCAGTCATGTCTACAATCATATCAATGTTAGGGAGTAGGAAGTCATCTTTGGGACATTCCTTGTTTAGATCTCTGAAGTCTGTGCATATACGGATGCCCCCACTAGGTTTTGAAATAGGTACCAGATTTGATATCCACTCCAGATAGTCAATTGGTTGTATGAACCCTACATCAAGTAGCTTCTTCAATTCCATTTTAACCAACAAGGCTATCTGGGGATGCATTTTCCTAAGCTTTTGTTTGACAGGATTTGCTTTAGGGTAGACTACTAGATGGTGGACCACTATCTCCGGATCAAGCCTAGGCATTTCGGCATAACTCCATGCAAAGTTGAACTTTCTCTCCCTTAAGAAAGCAGCTAGGAGCTCCTATTCTTCTGACATCAATGATTCTGCATAGAATGTGATATGTGGAGTTTCCTCTGTTCCCAAGTTGACTGGGTTGAAATTTTTGGCTAGAACCGCTGAATTTTCTTGATGTAGAGCATTGAGGGGAAGATTAAATCCTTCATCTTTAGGTGCCTCAGAGAGGTTTTCACTGTTGGATATGTCCTTTTTTTTTACTATTTTAGGGTCAGAGAGTGCCATAGTTTGGTCTTCACTCAAAGACTTGGAGATTATTCTCAAGTTTTCGCTTTTGCAACTAAAGGACTCAATCGTCTCCCCGTAGTAAGCTTGTGTGTCCAAAATGATATCAAACCAAATCTTATGATCTTTGCATGGTATCATGCTCCGTAGTCTCATGAATTCCAAGAGTGCTTCATCGTTTTTGAAAGTGTCTAGAACTGGTGCTCTTAATTGGTTGTAATTGATGAGTTGGGGGTATACTAGGTTGATTTCATGGTTTTGACTGGTTGACTCAAATGAAACGGTACTAATCATGAGGATAGAGGAATTCTCGAAAATCCTAGGTAAGTCAGTTATGGAATCCTCCTCATCACTATTACTGCAGATGTCAGTTATGTCAAATGTGAAATTGTCTAAGGGCAGACCAGTCGATATGGGAAATTGAAGGGTGGTTGCCATTTGTTGAGGAGTTTTGACCTTCTTAACCAGGGGATTTTAGCCACGTATGATTATACTCAGAGGGGTACATCCGAGGCCAAGATTTTTCATTCGCATCTCAGGAATGATGGGTATTAGAAGCCTGTTGTCATTTTTCCCGAGCTTCCTATTTCTGTCATAGCCCATTGCGAGCATCATTTGCAAGCCTTTACTGCTATCATCCATAGGTAGATTGGTTTCCAGTCTATTGTCTTGATATAGGAGATGGGATGGATCTTCCTTTATTACTTCTTGACCGAGATCTCCCCAACTTCTAAAGCTGGAGGAGCCTGTTGTGAATGTTTGGGATGAGGAAGCATCATTTGATTGTGGTCATCCTCGTGACCCGGGAGATTGTGGTAACTCTCCTACCACAAAATCATTCTTTAGAATTGTATAGTGTCCACATCCATTGTCCTGAATTATGACCTTAATGTCAGAGATGGCGAAGATGGCAGGGATGGCGGGTGTCTCTGTTGTAGAAATGGAGGCAAGAGTAGTTGGGTCAATGTATGGAGTTGATGGGACTTCATCATTTTTGGGCACTTGGGGGATTTTGTAATATTTTTCCTCTAGGCTCTTGCAATAAGAAAATGGTTCAGGATCCCCATGGATAGTGACCTCTTGGCCTTGGTATGTGACCTTGACACATTGGTGGAAGGTTGATGCTACTACTTGCATTTCATGGATCCACGGATGCCCCAGGAGAATGTTGTAAGGAAAATCAAGGTCCAGGACTTGACAGGTGGTTTCCATAATTGTTGGCCCTACTTGAATAGGGAGTTGAATAGTGCCTTGAGACACTCTTTCTTGATCATCGTACACCCTGATTGTGATGCCTTTTCCTTTTTCAATGGAATCCTTTGAGATTTTTAGATTCTTTATGAGCTTGAGGGAACAAATGTTTAAACCCACACCTCCATCCACCAAGACTCTCTTGAGTTTGTTCTTATGCACTAGGACCTCTAGATGGAGTGTGCGATTTTTAGATGGTTGGGCAGGAAAGTCTTGATTGGAGAATGTAAGAAGATTTGGGGTAATGATATTTCTGACCATAGCTTGGAATTGTTCCGCATCAAGATCCATGGAGATGCTGGATGAAGCCAATGCTTCTTCAAGGATATTTTGATGGGCTGATGAAATTTTCAGCAACTCCATGATGGAGATCTAAGCTGGGGTTCTTTTCAACTGGTAAAGAACATTATAGCCATTGGGAGTAGATCTTGGGTTGGAAGTGGGTGCTCTAGGAGGTTGAGATGACCTTGCGATGGTAATTTTCCCACCTCTTGTGGTGACTCCACAATCAACATGGGATCCTTTGATGGTGATAGTAGCACAATATTCATCCAGGGATACGACGACATGGTCATATACATGATTCAAGCTCTTGAAGGTACCCTTCCCCTTATCATTGTTATTGTTCCCTTTGTTGTTATGATTGGGCATCAGATTCATGTAAATATTGAGGTTTTGATTTCCTGCCAGTTGTTCCACATTTATTATTTTATCATCAATAAGGTCTTGAATCAAGTTTTTCAACCTCATACAACTGACAGTTGGGTGTCCCTTGATCTTGTGGAAATAACAAAGGTGATTTTTGTTATACCATGTTGGTTTTACCAGGGGTTCTTGATAATTTTTGTAAGTGAGGATTCTGATGAGTTTTTTCGCCACTAGCCTCTTCATGATGGATTCAGCTGATTCCCCAAGGGTTGTGTACTTCCACTTGGGGGAGTTTTATTTTGCTGGGGTGGTCTCCTTTGATCATTCACATTGTTGATCACTTGATTGTTTGGCTGTTGTGTCACTGTGTTAGCTGGATGATTGTTTTGATGGTGGTTTTGGAGTTGCTATTGGGTTGTTGGTGTGTTTTGTCGAGGAGCGCTAATGAAAACTTTGGCATCGAAAAAACCATCATTGGTAATGTTTCTATTCTTCACCCATGTGCGAGGTTTGTCATTATAGCTGGTGGATGGGAAATTGTTTTGCTTTTCAGGATATGTGGGTGACCCTCCTTGTGCGATAAGGGCTCGTTCAATGTTGAGTGCCTTGGAGATCAATTGGTCATATGTGGTGATACCTTGCACTTTGAGATGGAATGCAAATGATCCTTCGAGATTTGAAATGATAGTGTAAACTTGTTGTTCTTTAGGCATGGACCATTTGCTCCAATTGGCCTTGGATTGCCATCATTGTAGGAATGAAGCAAATGATTCATTCTTACCTTGTTTCAGAGCTGATAGTTCCTCTAGACTGACATCCATACCGATGTTGAATGCATAATTTTTGATGAATGCATCTACTATCTCTTGGAACTTTTTGATGCCAGGAGGAAGGCGAGAGAACCATTCCATGGCTTGGCCAACCAAACTTCTAGGAAATAGTTGCATCAGATATGTATCGCCATATGCAACTTCCATGCAATGAACTTGGAATTCCCTGATGTGATCTTCAGGGTTTCTCGTTCCACAATATTTATCAAATTTGGGGATTTCAAATCCCTTGGGAATGGTTTCATTGCAAGACTCCTATTAAATGGATAGGGACACAAGTTTCTTGGTGTTTTCGTGGTCTTCCCTAACTGAAGATCAAGCACTTGTTGCAAGAGCAACCTAATTTGTGTTGTCACATCATTTTGAGGGTTAGGGGGTGGAGTGAAAGTGTTTTGCGGTGGTTCAATTGTTGGCGGGATGGGTGGATTGGTTGGTGTATTGGTGGATGGTGCTTGCAAATTTTGTTGTTCCAAGTATGCTTGTAATTGTTGTTGTACCAACAATGCTTGTTGTTGGTCCTATTGCTGTTGCGCTATTAGAGCCTTTTGTTGAGCTTACTATTTTTGTTGCACCAACAATGCTTGTTATTGCGCCAACAACGCTTGTTATTGGGCTACTAGTCAGGCTACTTCTTGTTGCTCTTAGTATTGTTTCAATGCTTGTTTCAATGCTTGCTATTGGGCTGCTTGTTGTTGTGTGAGGTTGCTTGCGTTTGTGCTTGTGCTTGGGCTTGTTGAGCTTGGTATTGGGCTCGAGCTTGCACTTGTTCCTGAGCCTGGGCTTGTGCTTGTTGGGAAACTTGTGCAATCTGTGTAGCTTGGGTAGCTTGAGCAGCTTGGGTGGCTTGAATGACTTGCATGGCTTGAGTGGCTCGAGCGGCTTGTGTGGCTTGTTGGGAAGCTAATTGTGTTTGCGCTTGCTGAGTAGCTAGTTGTGCAGCTTGTCAGTTTTGGATTTGTTGGAGTTCCTTTTGATAGGAAACTTGATGAGTGGCTTTTAAAACAATGTTGTATTGGTTTGATGTGTTTGAATTGGGTGGTGGTGGTGGTGGATTTGGAATGGTGTTTGTTGTGGTGATGAGAGGCACCGTCATATTGATAATTGGGATTTGGGTGGTGGATGGTGTGATCAATATGCTTGGTCCTTGAGAGACCATTTTTTGAGATATTTGGGGGATGGTTGATGATGTCATGGTGGTGGCTTGCATTATTGGGATGGTTTCCATCTGTTGTGATGTTGATGACAAGATGGGAGGGTTCGATATGATATTTTGATTGATGATTGGAGGGTTGATTTGATTTTGTTGATTGATGCTTGGTAAAGGGGGAATCCCTAAACTGAGAGGTGATGTGGATATTGATGGCAAGGGTGGAAGTGGTGGAAAAGTGAGAAGCATACTCCCTTTAGGAAATGATGAAGATGTAGGGTCAAAGATGCCCCCTGGTCCAAATAAGTCACCTTCTCCTTGCAAGGTCATAGGGAGAGAGGTTTGAGGTGTTGTGTGAAATGATGATGATGGGTCATTAGGATCATGAAAGGTGAGGGGGACATATGTATGTGATGGATTTTGGGGAATAGATTTCCCCAAGATGGTGTTTGCATCCAAATCTTGATTGTTTATGAGGGGGTATGTTTGTAGTGCATTGAGAAATGTGCTTCCCTTGTTAACAATGGGTTGAGTTGGAGCAATGGATGATGTTATTTGGGGTATGGGTTGAGTGATGGTTTGGAATGAAGGTGTGGATGAAATTAGGGGCATGGATGAAATTGGAGGCATGACCCCAAAAGATGATTCCACAATGGTTCTCACATCAAAATCGGAAGGGAGTTTAGCCCCTTTTTTTGCTAATTCAAGCATGTATAGTGAGGGATTGAGTCTCATCATGATGTTGATAATTCTATGATTCTCAGGATTTTGGACCATTTCGATGATATCATCTTGTGTCATTTTGAAGGCATTATTGGTGATATCCTCTACTTGACCTTCCTCTTGAGGATTTTGTGATGATGATGGAAAGTTAGTTAGGGGATTGCTCGATCCAATGGGATTCATCTCAGAATTTGTTTGGCTTAGGTAACTTGAAGTGGATGTTTCTTTGTTGGCTTCCATGTTCCTCTTGTGTTGAGATCTAGTTTGAACCATAAAATAGGGATCAATTTTCAAGAATGTGGGAGATGAATCTCTAATTCTTTGGATTGATCTCATTTTAGGTACAAAAGAGAATTTTAGGATGATTTAAGGATCAAAGGTGAAATGATGAAGTGTATGAAAGATGAATGAAATGGATGGTGAAACTCTTAGAAGATCTTGAGGGGATGCTAGACTTTTGGGACTTTTTTGGATTCTTGGATTTGTTTTGGATTTTGATTTTGATTTTTTGACCTTGATTTGGTTTTGAATTGCTTTGATTTTGGATAATGAACAAATGGATCCCAAGATGTTGGATGTTATCTATGGGATATACTTGCTCACAAGATGATAATTTGAATAAGTGTAGGGAGAAGGATGCATCTACCCACACCTAACCAAACAGGATGATAATTCAGCTAAGCATATGGAGAAGGGTGCATCTACATATACCTAGCTAAACAAAAATGATTTGATGACAATTCAAATAAGCATATGAAGAAGGATGCATCTACATATACTTAGCTAAATAAGATGATTTTAATGTTTGATTCAAGGATTTTGATTTGTTTCAAGGATTTTTGATTCATGGATTTGCCAAAAAGTCTAGCATGAAGGATGATCTCAAGATTTTCAAGAGTTGTTGGTGGGATGATTTTGGTTGATGTTTGAAAGATGGATGAATTTTTTGATTTTGATCCTACGTGTACCTAAAAAGAATCTTGTTTACAAGACCTTGGTTTTGAAGGACATACTTTAATCTAAACAAGATGCTCAAATTCTTGAAAAAGATTTGGATTTTGAAAATAATAGAATGAGTACAAATTGGGATTTTTTTTTGAAGCTCTTCTGTAAAAGTTGAAAAGTAATCTTCGTTTGAATTCGTAGAGCATTGAGAGACAATTTTGATGTTCTTTTGGACTAAGAGCTTTTGATTTTGGTTTCCAGATTCTGATCTTGCATGAAATCATTTGAGACACATGTGTGGGGTTCAATTGTTCTTAGCTTTCCTTAATGACTTCTTTTTACCACAAACAATTCTTGATTTAGCTTTTGAAACTAGATGTCCAATGTCTTAACTTCTTCTCATCCCACAAAGTACATCATGTGGAACTTTGATGAAATCAAGGCAAAATTTAGCTATTGTTGACTTTAGCAAGAAAATTGAGATATAAATTCAAGTGTTTAGAAACCTCTAAGGATAGAATCCCAAGGGAAAGCAATAACACATGAATCTTGTCAAAGATATTTTCCTCCTAAAGGGTTTGAAGTTTGATGATAATGTTGAATGTTTTTTTTCAAATGTTTACGAATAAGAATAGTGTTTTGTTTCAAAGAACATGCACAACCCTACGGCTATGAAAGACTGTATTTGTTGAATCCCCACTTGGACAAGTCTAGCTATGACTACTTTTAGCGAACGATTAGATGCTTGACCCCACTGGCTCCCCTCCATGACACTCACTTATACGGGGCAGCCAAGCATCAGTACCCATGAAACTCCCATGGCATACTTTCCATTTCTACTAAAAGTCGTAAAAGTGTGGGGCGGCTTCAGAATGACCGTTCTTGCACCAACAAATAGATCAAGGATTTTGGCCCTTCCTAAACAAGGGTTTTAATAGGGACTTTCCATTCATGGGGGATCACCCATTCACTGAGAGACCATTGTTGCATTCTCGTCGGGATAACCATCGTGATACTTTCCTTTCAACAAGGACTCACACTTATGTACTAGTTGGAAGTTGCTTGTCTTTAGCATGTTTTTGGTTGGGTTGTTCCCTTGGGTGATTAATTTTTCCCACAAGGTAGGTCCTCAAAGATAAACAAAAGCGAGCAAACATATCTGTAGTTATATTGATCTTTGTTGAGAAACAAAGAGAGAACACACGCAATATGCTCCACTCACACTCGCAAGATTTATTCAATTTTAAAGTCTAAATTGAAGTGTGTGGATAATCACTTACACAACTTAATGTCACAAAAAGGCCTTTTGATTTTCAAGATCACCGTGAGACGCAAGAGAAGTGCATATGTCCTTTTAATGATATTACTTTGAGTAAGTAATTACAAAAAAAAGAAGCACTTGCTCATTTTAAATCCACAAAGCAATGATTCGATTCTTTTTAGAGCACCAAAAATGAAATATAAAGATTTCCTTGTTCAATTGTTAATCCTCAAACCAAATCTAGTGAGTTTGTCCTAAAGTTCTTTTTAAGCCCTTTGTAACAAAAATTGAAAGCCTTTGTCATGTTCTTTTTAGAGCCCAAAATAAATCTAGTATGTCCTAAGCACATGAAAAGAAACAAATCCTTAAGAGAGATTATGAATTCTCTAAGAGTGTTCAACAAACACTAAAGTTTTCAAAAACACTTGATATCATGAGATGATGATGTCATCATGAAACTTCCACTAAGTTTATTTTCTCCACCTTTGATTAAGCTAACCTACAAAAAACTAGTTAGAATTGCAACACAGAGGTCAGGAAAGCAATCAATAACCCAGATGATCAAAATAAAAAAAGGCACATGTTATAAAAAATTGAAATTTCACTTTTTACTTCACTCCAGCGACGTAGTTTGCATAGGCGTTGTAGTTTGAGGAATCTAGTGGTGCTATATGGTGCCACTAGTTCTACAAGCGGTGCTCTGCAACAAAATAGAGAGCATGATTGCATCAAAATTTTACCCAACGGTGCAATTTGGAGTCTAAAAAAATTTAGCAACCTCGAATTGACCCAGTGGTGGAGTTAGAACTTTTGAATTCTCAGCGGGAAAGACAAGATGGCGCAGTTTGAAGTTTAAAGTGGTGCTATATGGCGATGCTGGACTGCTAGTGGTTTTGTATGGCAACACTGGACTGATAGTGGTGTAGTTCCCCGTAGACACATAAAAGCAAAAAAAACATAGAATTTTGTTAAAAAACATGATTTAAACTCAAGATTTTCCTTCCTTCTAGCGCCAAATGTAGAACCCCAGTCCTAATACCTACAACAAACATAACAAACACATAGTTAGATCAAATGCAAGTAAGAATTAAGATTCCCCATGAAATCCATTAACAATGCTCAAACTAGGAAATAAAATGAAGAACACAATAAGAAAGCAATGAAATCCTAATTAAACATGCAAACTCTTGATCCCATGGGGGAATTGGTGCCAATTTGATGTGAAAATTGGCCCTTTCCCAACTCCAATGATGTAATGTTGATGAGTGATGAAGGTTGATCCACTTTTTTGAAGATTCACTTGAGCTTCATGATGAAAAATCTCCATAACCTAGCTAAGACTTTGATAAAATTGATGAAAATAGATAAGCTTGAAGATAAAATTGAGTATAGTAAACTTGCTCAAATTGTGGACGATCAAAATGAGGAGAGAAGCCTCTTATTTATAGAAAGACAAGATGGAAGAAATGCCCAAAATGAAGCAATGTGGGACTAACTTTCAACCAATGGCCAAATGCCACTTGACAAGATGTGAATGGGAAAATCATGTGCACATTTTGATGAATGTGCCCATAAATGCAATTAGGTGGAATTTAAAAATAGTGAAATGACATGTAAGAGGGAAAAATGAATGACTTAAATGCCACTTGGCTCAATGCACAAGGACATGTAAGAAGGAATGAATTTCTTGTTGGAAGGACAAAGTCCACTTGGAGGGATTTCAAATTTGAAGGAATATTCTCTAAAGATGCCAAATTGAGAGAAAATAGAGATTTAATAAATGAATTAAATTTATTTTCATGTGCAAGTGTCAAAAGCTAGCGGATGGGACATGGATTAAGATAAGATTTAATCAGGATTTGATTAAATTAAGAGAAGGTTAGGTGTTGTGACAATTTTGACTTAGATTTTAGGATTTAAATAAATCAAAGTTGAGAGGAAAATGATTTAGACCTAGTTAAATAAATATTTTTGATTTATTCAACTAAAGGGGATGATTTATTAGATTAAATCAAATAAGGTTTAGTTTATTTAATTTAATAAGATGACTTTAGAGATTTAATTAAATCAAATGAATTATTTAATTAAATAGAGATATAGGGTTAATTAAATCAGATTGATTAATTTAATTAACAAAATAGAAAGACTTAATTAGATAAATGATTTATTTAATTAAGAGAGGAAAATTGATGAATTTAATCAAATAAGGGTATTCGATTAAATGGTTAGATAGAGGGATGATTCAGGATGAAGCAGTGTTAGTAATTAGGATCAAGTGTGTCAGTATATTTTCCATGTCTACATTTTGCCCCTCTTTGAAGTAAAGTACTCGTTACATTGGTTCAAAGAATAAACTGTCTCGATCAAAAGTCAATTTTTTTTTATTTCAAAATTTGTCCCACTACTGCCCCAATGACAGAAAACATGCCAATATACTGCCCCCTCGAGAGATTAGACAAAAATTCAAAATTTTGGGTGAACTCACAAAAAAAGAAGACATGGTGCTTAACGGGTCCAAAAAAGCTCCAAAATGCCAAAAAATGAGATAAAATGCAAAAAACGGTGCAAAACAACCCTCAATTGGGCGAAACCGGATTGGGGGATGAAAACCTTAGTAGGACAACTAAACAAGTTTAAAAAACCCTAATTTTTTAGGCTTAAATAGGCCTTGAGGGGCCACTTCCAATTCATTTGCTCATTCAACCTTTAGAGATTTTGTGATTTTGAGCTCTAACCCCTTCGTGAGATGGCGCAGCGACAACTTCCCTGACACATTTTCGATAGAGTACAGACATGCCAGAGACTTCCTGGCATTGGATCACCGGTGAGTCAACTTGACCCAACTTCATTTTCAATTTTCGTGCACTTTTATTAGGCTAGGAAACTTATCTTTTAGGAGTGATTCAATATAGTGCCGCTGGAAAGTTTCAATCGGTGCCACACAGCCTCAAACAACGCCACAGTCGCAAGTAGAGACGCCACGATGCAGTTTGGAATTAGAGTTTAAATTCCAAACACAGCCACATATGCAAAGTGCACCGCGACGGTTCCCTTTGTAAGTGACTATGTATGGCACTTGCTTGCTAGGTTTTCACCATGGTACTTATCCAAAGCACCACCGAAGTGGTTTTCACTTTTGGATGAATTATTTCTCTTTACTATTTTTTTTTCTTTTTTTTGTTTGAAGGGATATTGTAAAAATTAAGTGTAGTATGTTAGAGTAAAGGTTTTAACTTAATTATGTTAATTAAGTTACCTTAATTCCTCTCTTAATATTTCACTTTAGTTTGCATATTGTGACATTTAATAATTATATTAATTATTAAATGTCTACCTATTAGGGTTACTTTTTAGGTTTTGCTTGATCTCCTTTTAAGGATTGATCTTTGTAAATATTTTATTCTATTGTTCTGATAATATATCTCTCATATTACAGAGCTTCAAAACCCTCTTGCTTTTTTCTCCATTCTCTTCCCTATGACAGGTATCTCTTTGCATGCAGGTGTTCTTGGACTCTAAAGTTTGTTTTGACAACTTCTACATGGTATCAGAGCACAGGTCATCGGTTCGAGTCCCTTGAGCCCTCGACCCTTCATCCGTGTAACCTCGGCTTATCGACGTGGTACGTAGTGGGTACGAATCCCACATGGTACATGGTTGTATCTAGCTCTATCATGTGGAGGGGTGTTGGCATAGCGACTATATCCACGATGAGATACCTCTCCACCACTAGTACGTGCTTTTGGTGTGATGGAAAATTCTACATAGTACTTGTGAAGATGCATGCTATTGATAGGCTTGGGCAATGGTTCACCTTGCAGAGTAGATAACTGATAAGCAACATATACCATATGCTATTGTAATGATATAAGGGCCCAACCAATTAGTTTCAAAATTTCTAGGCTTTTCTCGATTTGTCTGATTCTTTGAATTTTCTTTTAGGACTAAGTCACCAATACCAAAGCCTCTAGGTTGGACCTTCTTATTGTAGTTGCATCAAAGGCGGTTCTGATATGCTTGTAAATGTGTTAAAGCATTCTATCTCTTTTCATCCAATAACTATAGCTCATGTAGATGGGATGCACGATATTCTTCTTGATCGATCAATCCTTGGATAGATACTCTTAAGGATGGTAACTCGACCTCAGTAAGAAGTATGGCCTTAGATCCAAAGACAAGGGAATATGGGGTGGCTCCCGTGGGGGTGCGAACACTAGTGTAGTAGGCCCATAAAGCAAGATTGAGTTGGAAATGCTAGTCATGACCAATGTCATTGATAGTCTTCTTTAATATTTTAAGGATAGTCTTATTAGATGCCTTAGCTTGGCCATGACCTTGGGGGTAATACTAGGTAGAAAAGTGGTGTTGGATATGAATTTTTTCATAAAGTTCATGGACATCTTGATTTTTAAAAGGGCGACCATTGTCTGTAATGATGGATTGCGGGATACCATAGCAACATATAATGAAATTCAGGATGAATTTGGCTATCTATTTTCCAGTAATGTAGGTCATCGGGATGACTTCAATCCACTTGGAAAATTATTTAGTAGCAACAAGTATAAACTTATGTCTATTTATAGAGGTGGGATGGATCTTTCCTACGAGGTCGAGTCCCCATTGAGAGAATGGCCATGGTGATGTGAGTGGCTGTAATTCCTGAGCTGGTGCATGTATTAGATCTCCATGAATCTAAAACTGGTGACATTTCTTCACAAAGTGATAGGAATCACATTCCATTGTAGGCCAATAATATCCCATCCTCATGAGATTTTTAGCTAGGGTAGGATGACCAGAGTGAGCTCCACATATATACCATGATGAACCTCTTGTATGGCCACTTGTGCTTCATTTGAGTCAAGATATCGAAGGAGGGTACTATCTAGACTTTGACGATAAAGGGTATCTCCGATGATGGCATATTTAGAGGCTTGTCGAATAAAGGCTTTGTGTTGGTTGGAGGAAAATTCGAGAGGGAGAGTCTAGTCATGCAAATAACTGTAAATATATTTGTACCAAGGAGATTCAAGACCAAAAAATTCACAAACAAGTTTAGTTTCAAGGACATTGAATGCAAGGACCAATAGTTGTTCTACCAAGAACTCATATTGCGATGAATTGTTGGGAATGTCCAAGAGAGAGCCAATTGTTTCCATTGCATCAGCTACTTTGTTTTGGATTCTCGATATCTTCTTAGAAGTAATGGCATCAAAGTACAGTCTAAAACTATCAACCATGTGCTTGTAAGGAATCAATTTCTCATATTTGGGATCATAATCATCATTGAATTGCTTGATCACTAGCTAAGAATCGCCATAAACTTGAAGATCCTTAATTTTCCATTTTATTGCCATTTGGAGACCTGCCAATAATGCCTCATACTCAGCTATGTTATTAGTGCACAAAAATGCTATTCAAAATGACTTAGGAATGGAATCCCCTTGAGGTGTGACAAACAAAATGCCAACTCCTGAACCATGACTTGTGTAGGAATTGTTGAAGTATAGTTTCCATGTTGTTGGTGTGTCTATGACAAAGATTGATTCATCTACGAAGTCAGAATCAAAGGATGGTATGCATTTACTAGTGCATTTGTGAGTTGATCAGCTATCACTTGTCCTTTTATTGCTTTTTGATCAACATACTCAATGTCATACTCACTTAATATCATAACCTACTTAGCTAATCTTCCTATCAAAACTCCTTTGTTGAGGAGGTACTTTAGAGGATCAATTTTAGCTATTAGCTTTGTTTTATGGTTTAACATGTAATGTCTCAATTTCTGAGTTGCGAATACAACTACTAGACATGCTTGTTCAATTGGCTGTAGCTTAACTCATATCCAACCAAAGTGTGACTGATGTAGTAAATTGCTCGTTCTTTACCGTCATTGTCATTATGTGCTAACAATGCCCCTAGTGTTCATGTAGTTGTTGTCACATACAATATCAAATGTCTTCCATCAATCGAATCCATAAGAATTAGTGGAGTCAGTAGATAATTCTTGATTTCATCAAATGCTTCTTGAAATTTTTCTATCCAATTGAAGGGGATTCATTTTCATAACAGGTGTTGAAATCAGTGGATCTTGTCTCCTAGTTGAGAAATGAGCCTATGATTGCAATCTTCCTTGTAAAGTCCTTAATTGATTGATGTTGGTCGGCGAGGGCATGTCCAAGATATCTTTGACCTTTGCAGGATCAACCTCTATTCCTTTGTGGGAGACAATATATGCTAGAAGTTTACCTGATTGGACCCCGAAAACACATTCCTTTAGATTTAACTTGAGCTTATATTTTTCAAGTCGTGTGAAAATATTGCCCTAGGCTGCTAGGTGGCCACTTTGTTCTAAATATTTTGAGAGAATCATCAACATAATCCTCCATAAGTGCGTGCATGTAATCATGAAAAATGGTAGTCATGGCTCTCTGATATGTAGCTCCAACATTTTTAAGTCCAAATGGCATAGCGTTTCAACAAAAAGTTCCCCAATTGCATGTGAATGCTATCTTCGGTTGATCTTCAAGAGAAATTATTATTTGGTTATAGCCTGATAATTCATCCATAAGTGATAGCATTTCATATCTAGTGGTAAGGTCTACTATAATGTCGATATTTGGTAAGGGGAAATCATCTTTAGGAAAATATTTGTTGAGATCTTTGAAATCCATGCATACTCTGATTTTCCCATTCGGCTTCATGATAGGAACAAGGTTTGATATCCAATTTGCATAATCAATGGAGCATATGAATCCAAAATCCAAGAGTTTCTTTAGTTCTACCTTGACTAGGAGTACAATCTGCAAATGCATTTTCCTTAACTTTTGTTTATATGGTTTAGCATTTGGTAATAGTGGCAAGTGATGTAAAACAAGCTTAGGATCCAATCTAGGCACATTAGCGTATGACCATGCAAAATTAACTTTTCTTTCTAAAAATAATGCTATAAACTCCAACTTTTACTTGGTGGTCAAAGATGCCACGAGTAATATGATTCTGGAGTTATCTTGTGCCCCAATGTTCACTTCTTTTGTTTCTTCTATAAGAAATGGTGACCTCTCTTGGTCTATAGGGAGACTGCCCAGTTCTCCATCCTCAAGCACCTTAGAGAGGTTTTCACCTTTGGATATGTCCTTTATTTTTACTTTTTCATAGTCATTAGGTGCCTTTCGGTTTTCACCTGAAGACCTATTATTTTTATTTTTACTTTTTTCATTTTCACTTTTACGACTAGAGGAAAGGAATGCCTTACCAAAGTATGCTTCACAATTGAGTTCGATGAAAAATCCAACCTTATGATCCCCACTTGGTATTCCTTCATGAAGTCCCATGAACTCAACAATTGCTTCATCGTTCTTGAATGTATCTAAACTCGGTGGTTCTTGTTGATCCCAATCTATGAGTTGGGGATAGACGTGGGGTAAGCCATCATCGGTATTGTCAAGGGTCATGGTGTAGGTAGATAAGGTAAAGATGGAAGTAGGGTCATTGGGTTCCTAGAAGGTTTTGATCCAAGCTTCCATTTGCAAGGAGATCTTTTGGTGGGGATTTGATGGGTTTTACGGGGAATCGATTGTAAGCATTTGGTTGAATTTTGATTCAAGGGTAGACTCGTCATGTTCTCTAAATATTTCATCAAGCTCAAGGTCAGTATTGGAGGATAAAGAATCCCATTCATACTCATTGGAATCGACATCAAAGTTGTAAGATTCCTTGGATGTCTCGGTCTCATCTAAAGCATCAACAACCTTAGTCAAGGTCAACTTAGTACTTGGAGGACTCAGTTCCAATGAAACATACCCTAATCCAACATATTTCGGTAATTTAGGAGGCAGTAAAGGTTTCGATATTCCATTTTTTTTAAAACCAAGGCCACTGTGTCCATCATATCCTTGTTGCTTCATTAAAAGGAACCCTTTTGGATATCGTTCAATTGGTAACTATTTAGGTTATTTCTCTTCCTCTTCTTTATACAACCATGTGTAAATGTGATCATCCAAATATCCTTTAGCTAATTCCCCCCATTTAGTGAAAATGGTAGGAGGATTGTGGATGATAACCTTAGGATGCATGAGATGTGGTTTTCCATAAGACTTCAATGATTTGGGTAACTTTCCAATGTAAAATAAGTTCTTCATACTGTATTCTCCACACCCTTTGTCTTGAATATGGATTTTGGGTGTGGATGGTGGGGTGAATGGAATGGATGATTTGGTGAGGGTAGATGGATCAATGTAATGTGATGGAGTGGAGGATGAGGCCTCTTGATTTATGGGAACTTGACATTCAATGGTTCCTTTTTGGTTTGTATAATACTGAAAGGGTTCAGGGTCGCCAAGAATAGTAATTTCAATGCCATTGTGTAGGAACTTGAGGCATTGGTGGTATGTGGATGAGATAGCCTTCATGGCATGAATCCATGGGTAGCCAAGGAGAAGGTTGTAGTGTAAATCCAGATCTAAGACATGAAATACTATGTTTTGTATTGTTGGACCAACTCGCACAGGAAGTTAAATTACTGCTTCAGACAAGTGCTCAACATCATCATAAGATTTGATCACAATTTTCTTGGTTTGGTCTATGCAATTCTCTGAGTATCCCAATGCTTTCACTAATTTTAATGAGCAAATATTCAGACATGTTCCACCATCTACTAGGACTCATCTGATCTTATGTTTATTAACACAAACTTCAAGGTGTAGGGCATCGTTATGGTAAGAATTTTTCACAGAAAAGTATTGTTTAGAGAAGGTGACATGGTGTGACATAGCTAGGTATCCAACCATGGCCTAAAATTTGTTGACATCTAGATTAGTGGGTAAAAATGCTTCTTGCAAGGCTTTACCAAGGATAGCTCTATGTTGTGGTGATATGCGAAGGAGTTCTAGAATAGAAATCTGTGTAGGAGTCTTCCCTAGCTGATCTAGGAGATTGTATTGAATTTTCAGTTGTGGGTTGGAAGGAGGTTTGGGAAGAGTTATTTTGGCTCTGCGAGTGGTAACAACACATTCTAAACTTGACTTGTTTATGATAATGGTGGAAATGCGATCATCAAAGGGTCTGATATTAAGGATAATGGTGTTGTAATCATGTTTGATGGCAACATAACTGGCATTATTGTTGTTCCCTGAACTGGAGGATTTTCCTTTGTCGTGATCTTGTGATTTAGGATCTTGGTTTGTGTTTTGAAAAAGAGGATTTGTGAAGGTCCTACCCATGGAATTTGATTAGCTTCCAAATGTGAAATTTTGTCCTTGTGTAGTCGCATGTGTCACCTTGTTTCCAAGCATGGGGATGCTAGGGATATGTGTGGTAGTGGTTGCCAGGTGTGCTATTTTCCCAAGTGGTATAGTTGACATTTGTTTTCAAGATGGCATGCCAAATGCAAATGAATTTTGGGTATCTTATTCTACAATGGTTGAGACATCAAATCCTTGAGGGAGTTTAGCACCATTTTTGGCTAGTGCATAAAAATATCTATTAGGATCGACATTAAAAAGCTCACAGTAATGCATAGAATCCTTGGGTCTTGGTAAGCTCTTTGAATCTCTTCGGGTGTCATTTTCTTGTTGAATTCGTGTAGACTTAGATTGTCCAATGTGTTGGTTTGGTCTCTTTGTGGTGTTTCTCTTTGTGGAGTGGATTGATTTAAATTTGGTACAAGGGTGGTGTCATGAAAGGGATCAATTTAGAAATTCATGTCCTTTATTTTGGTTCGTGATCTTGTTTCAACCATGTGAGACTTGCAAGTTTGAAGGTAATGAAGCTAAACTATGTTTTTGAATTTTTTTTTATTATGAGGATGCAAGGTGATTATGCAAAGATATGAAACTAATGGATGCAAAGGATACCAAAGGTAGACTAATTAATGATGAAGGGTAATTATATGGAGACTAAACGATGCTAGATTAATGACCAATGGTAGTGATGCAAGTAAGGCTAAGATGAAATTAAACTATGTTTTTTGTGTTTTTTGGATATAAAGATATAAAATGAAAGGGCAATGTAAGTCCAAGACTAAGGATTGATAATGAAGCTATGGTCAAGTGGTATGAATCTAAATGATGTTGGAGTATGGAAAAACACTGAGAGGGGGGGTGAATCAGTGTCTGATAGACAAACCAAAAATTTAAACCTTTTAAAATTTGACAAAGACTTTTAGTTCAGATAACCTTTCAATTGATAACAGAGCAGAGTAATCACTTTGAGAGCATTCATGAAAAGGGGTAAACAAAGATATGAAAACATTAACTCAATCCATTAGACAACTTATTCCAATATGATTTGTGTGAGATATCTTGCACTTGCAAAAGATGTGACTGACATTGTTTAACAATCAAAGCATGATGACAAAACAAGTACAACTCATAAGACTGTGTAAATGAAGACCAACATCATTGAATCACTTTAAGACCACCATATTTTAATGCTACTGAGATACTGCAACAACTAAGCAACTGGATGACACATGATAAGTACTGAGACAACAAAAAGCTTTAGTATATTATGACAAATTGAAACATAAAAATCTTGAACTATGAATCAATGAATGAACATGTGATGTGATAGACAATCCTTTTCACCACAACATGCAAAAAATGTTTGGATAAATAGAGCTTTTAAACCAACTTGCAACATATGACTGTGAAAGTATTTGTAATAGTAGATTACATTAACATTGCAGAAATAAGAACTGATAATAGACATTAATGCATCTGATAACTTATGAAAATCATATAGACATGAAAAAAATCACACCAAGACTCATCACATAACACATTATATGTCTTGAGTGGAAAACCATCTTGGGGAATAAAAACCACTCAAAAAACTTTCTCTTTATTCACTTAGATCACCAACTCTACAAATTTCAAGAGCACCAACTCCACACAAATTAGAATCACCAACTTCCAAAGTTACAAGAGCACCAACTCCTCTACTTTTTAGGAGCACTAACTCCTCCACATTTCAGGAGCACCAACTCCATAAAAACAAAATGAATAATCAATTACAGTGTACTATTAAAAATATAGAAATGCAAATGCAATCCTAGAATCTCAACAGTAGACCATGAAGATTTTCAATGAGTACATTAAAGAATGTTGTATGAAAATGACAACATCTTCCTTCAATAATCTGGAAATCAATATAAATATTTTCAATGCAATACAAATTTTGTACAAAATATCTGAAACATCATATTCCTCTTTTTTAAGTGAGCCAGAAAAATTCCTGAAAGTCATCTTGTAAAGACACCGAGAATAATAATCTCTGAAAGCAACTTGTGTAACTGTAAACCAACTTGGGTTAGGGCTTAAATGGAAAACCCTAAATAATCCTTCTTCAAAGTAAACCCTTTCAAAAAATATCACGACATTGAAGCTATTTAGTTACAATCAAGTATTCTCATCCAAAAACCCTAATGGGTTTATTATATCATAATCAACACATATTAACCCCATAAAGATCCTTAACAACATCATTTCAAATATAAAGAATCTGTTTATACAACTAGTTGCAATAAACTTGTTGTAACATAACAAAATGATATGTAAACAACTCTTTCATGCCTCTTTTTAAACTAATCCTTTTTCCTTAACAAATCATTCCAAGTTTGTAATACAAAATTTGCTAATACCTAATTCGATGAAAGAAACAAATTGAAGAAATGAGCCTTAAAAACCTGATAACCGTCTAGCTAGAAGAAGCTAACTGCCATTGCCATTTCCTTGTTCAAGCACTCACAGTCACATCTTTTTAAAACTCAAAGTCATTCCATACGCCGACCAAGCTCATATAGTGAGCTGATTTTCATAACCATAGCATGTCGGCTAAGTAAAACTAAAAGAATTTGCAGACCAAAGTATACCATGGTGGCTAGGGTTCCATTATACACTTTGCCCTAAACAAAGTTTTTTGAAGACTTTGCAAAATATAATAATCATTTTAGATCCGATCAAAACATTATAATTTCACTGCCAAAGACTTTACCAAAAAGAACTGACATCATAATAATATTAAATCATTAACCCAATGAGTTGTCAATGATGGTTGTCGACAAAGATACCTGATATCACATGTTACCTCATGAAAAATGAGTTCAATAATTTTCCGATTACCTGGTCACTGCCATGTGACTTTTAATAAAGTCATCTTCCTTTGATAATATGAAATTCAATGAGACCAATAGTATTCCATATGCCAAGTGACAAATCAAACCTTATGCCAAATGATATGACCTTTGAAGCTTTTAGAATTAGGTCATAGAGAATAATAATGCCATCAATGGGGTTTTAATCCCATTAACATTGTTGACAAATATATGTCAAGCACATATAAATGATTGCATAAAAAATAAATACAATGTTACCATAACACAAGAATATGCCAAACATTAGTCAACTTGTATTGAATGATGTCCCTGAGTATATCAAGTGAAACAAAGAATACTGAATTATGAATAACCATCCAATATGTTCAAAACCGTTCCTTTTTGATATCACCATATTCACGTTGTGACTTTAATGATCATGTCAAAACATCATGAATGCCTTAAAACAATACAATAGTGCAATAACTTAAGATTGAAAATGCACTAATATATCATTCAAAGACAACCTAAATATACCTGTGGAAAACACTGTGACATGTAGCCTTTGAGGAATCAAACTACTGAAACACAAGTAATAAACATTGTCAGCCTCAACAAATGTATATATATCAAAGATCTGAATCAAACACTTGTAACTGTAATAATCAAATAACTGTAGCATATCATTCACCAACCACATGTGAATAAACCAATGTAACTGCATATCATATCATACATCAAACAAGCTGAGAAATCCAAAGAATAGAACTAGTGATGTCATGAACTCCATAAAACAATTTCCATAAAACAATTTTGGCATCAAGGACAAACTAACACATAAACAACTAAAAGCCAAAAAATGACACTAAAGATATGAATCCTAAAATTTTAGACAAAGGATGGTAACCGAGCTAATGTAGGTCCAAGATAACAAACCCAAATGTCATTGACCTTTGTGATAATCAAGATGATAGTTTTGACAAGGTGAGTCTAAATTAGGACACAAGTTTGAGACTCAAATTTGACCAAGATGACAATGAAAAAGTTGGTAAAATGAAAGATCAAGGTCAATGACAAGTTGGATATGCAACCATGGACTATCCAAAGGCTTAGTAATATTCCCATGTCTAAAATTTGAAAGGATACATGCAACCTAAGGTTTAGGACTAATTATGCAAAGTGAAGATGCAACCTAAAATGCTATGCCAACCTAAATGAGGATGATGGAATGGACTGGTAAAGGTTTGTAGGTCAGTCAGGGTCAATGTAAAAATGAATTGATTCAGTTTGAACAAGGATTTTGTGAGTTTCAGGTTATCAGGAAGTTGTGACATTGTTTTCCTAGATGCGTTGTTTCCTGTTGCGGGTTTCTGATGAGAAAATGCAGTTCACTTTATCAGTTGTGGCTCTGTTTCTGTAGATGCAATGAGGTTATCAGTTGTAGTTTTCTAGTAAGCAGTTGCACCACAAAAGGCAATTGCAGGCCTATTTTTAGCAATTGCGGTCACAAAATGTTGATTTTGCACTTTTGATGGTTTTGACCTGGTTTTTGAGTGGGTTTTTTGACTAATTTTGATGAAATTTTATTTGGAAAACACAAAATATAGTCACAAACACTTGTTTTTGGTCTAATTTTGAATGTGAAGAAGTTTTATTTCAAGATAAAACACTCGTAGACAACATGCACAATCTTAGGGTTGGAAAAGATACCACTCACTAGATCCCCACTTGGATTTCTCTAGCCAACCAAACAAGGAAAACAACTAGAGACTTGGTGGCACTAGCTCCCCCTTACACGACACTCACTTCTTGGGTACACCAAGTCTCAATTCTCCAAAGAGGAATTTCTACCTCTACACATGAATGGTGAAAATGTGGGGCAGCTTCAGAATGACCGTTCCTGTGCTAGCTGTGAAAGGGATTTTGGAAAATACACAATGGTTCTTAGTAAGGGCATTTGTTCAAGGTGGCCATACATGCAATAATATTAGCTCAATATTATGGTTAATCAAGAGGCCTCCCAGTCCCTTCCTAAGAAAGTATTTCTATGTGTCACGTGTACACTAGGGGTGACACTTGTCGGTATGACACATCTGCACCTATTGCTTATGACTTTCGTCACAAACACATTTCTTATAGAGGAGCTTAAAAGAGCTTGGCCTTAGCTTCGTTACTGCTTGGGTCATTCCCACCTTTCAAAGTGGGGTGGCAGGCCCTCTAAAAAGGTGAACAAAAGTGGGGAAGTACATTATTTTTGATCTCCTAGATCACATGAAGCGCAAGGAGAGAGCATACACAACACCTTTTCCTCACACTCACATGGGGTTCATTTTAATTCCAAAATCCAAATGTGGGGGTGGTTATACAAGTGTGAAAGAAATGCTTTTGATCCTCAAGATCGCCAAGTGGCGCGAGAGGAGAGCATACACATTCAATGACAAATTGTAAACCAAAAAACACAAAAGACACTCGTTAATTTTAACCCTTTGCTTATAATGAATCAAACACTTATGTATTTTAATCCAATGACGTGTGATGCATGTTCATTTTATATCCCACGAGTGTAATATGCAATTTTTGGTTCATTTTAAAGCCTTATGAATGAGAGATGCATGTTCATTTTACCCTTATGAATTTTAATGCAAGTTGTAGTTTATTGAAAATAAAGAAAACAAAAATTAATTATCCTTAAAGTGAAAAAAGAAAAGCTCAATTTTTTTTGAAACTCCTTAGATCCAAAGCCAATGCTGAAAAGAGATAGTTAGCAATCAAAAAACCCTAATCTATCAAAAACCCAAATTTTTTTTAAAGAAAACTACATATTTTTTTTTATACTATTAGGTGATTGTGTTGTTCAGCCTTAGTTGCGTCACTGTAGTGCATCGTTGCATATTAGTTGTATCACGATTTTAAATTCAAGTTCCCTTCCCCCAGATGTGTCATTGCACGTCAGGAATGCATCATTATTTTGAATTCATATTCTCACCTATTAGTTGCATCATTTCTTTGCGATTGCATTGTTGTGCATCTTAGTTACGTCGTTCCGTAGGAAAACCTGCAAAAATAAAAGAAAAATCTGTATGAATCCTGCAAAAACTTGTCTTCACGCTAGGTTCACCAATGTAAGATGGGTAAAAATCAAGCAACCTAGATTCTAGTGACAACCACAACACTTCTAAGCTAATAACCCAATCTAAATAAGAGAAAACAAACAAGTATGAGAAAAATAAAACATTCAAATGAAAGCACTCCTCATATTTGAAGTTGAATAACTTCTCTTGTCTCTCCTAAATCTGCCCAAATATTCCCTCAGATCAAAGCTAACATGTGCAAATACCTACAAATAGTGAGCATGAAAGTCAGAGATAAGTGGTTGTTAACTTGAAAATGGAGGAGGAAGGCTTCTTTTATAGACAACCATTCAAATGGACGGTCAAGATCAAACTTCTAGAAAGATTCCAAGATCAATGGATGAGAAGACATGCAACACATAAGAGTGTAGGTTACAAAATGGATGGTCAAGATTAGAAAGAGCCCAAAGTCAATCAACTACTAAGATTTGAAAATGAGATAGTGGAGGAAGAAAATGAAGGAATTAAAAATTGTTTTCAATTAATTCATGAGAAGGAATCTCTAGACAAGTGAAGCATAAATAATTTTTCCAAATTATTTATTTTGAGAAAAAGGCAAGTTGGAGAAAATTGTCATTTAATTAAAATGATTTATGAAATCAATTTAATTAAATGGGGAAAATGGATATGAGACATTAAATAATTAATTTAAGTTAATTATTTAATGGAGGAAAGAAATTTCATTAGATAATTAAATACTTTTTACAATTATTTAGTTATAGAGGAATGGGAAAAAGATCAATTTGAATAGACAAATAATAACAATTATTATCATTTGACTATAGGCGAATGATAAAAGACGAATAATTAAATAAATAATGATTTATTTAATTATTGAAGAAAGGGGGTGTTAGCGACACAATTAATTTTATTTAATTGATCATAGAAGAATAAAGGTTAAGGAGTGAATTAATTAAATAATTACAAATTATTTAATTAATAGAGGAATGTCATCAAGAATAATTAAATAATTAAAAATATTTAATTATGCGGAGAGGAAGACTAAGAAAAATGACACTCGCAGGCTAAGACATTTTCTAGTTTCTACACCTGGAATTGTTTGTCTTTTGCAAATTTCCATCAGTTATTGTTTTAATAGCTCACACAAATCATAATCAACTCCTTTCTCTACCATTTCATAAGAAATATTGATGGTGATGGCTGAAATAAATTTTTCTTAGTTAGAGAAGTAGATCTTGTACCCAATCATCATTGATGCATATTTCATGGAAAGGTTTTTGATGTTCTTTATGGTCAAAGCTCTCCTATCATATTAAGCACAAGTAAGCTCCATCACAACTTCATTCTTCACTGATTTAAGCATTGAAACTAGTTCAATTGAGCATAAACCAATCACAACCCTAATTTCCTTCTTTGTAATCAAGTTGGGAATATCCGTCCACACAAACTTGTCATGGATATGGCTCAATGCAATCCTTACCCAAGCATCATCATTGGAAAAGTTGGGAACCCCTTGTCAAACATCAAGCTTCTTTGCAACTAAATTCTGATACTTTGGTTTCAATGCAAAGTCATCATTGGTGATCTCATATGCCCACACATCACCAAGATTTCAATGATTATATTCCTTCAATTTACTTTGAATGTATATCCTTATATCCTCAGTGTGTAGGGCACCGTAGGGAACCCTCAAAAAAGCATTATTTGGGTTGACTTCCATAGACTTATCAGGGTGTCTTTGAAATTTTGGTTAAGGTCATTTTGACACCTCAACAACCCTTGGAGTATCCATTTCAATTGATTCAAAACATGTTCTAAAAAACTAGGGTAAGTAGAGACCGTAAATACCTTTTACTTCGCTTTTCGATTAGGGTTTTGTTCACACAAGATCTTGATTGCTTCAAACACATTGCTTTGCTCTTTGTTTGTTGTTCTCCTCTTGAATACTTGATTGTAAATGAATTTTGATTAAGTGTAATCACTTATAAACCTTCCACCATGACCTAATATTCAATAAATGCTTCAAATGATAAAGTTGTCAAATCCTTAACCAATATGCATAGTCAACTTCAAACTCTCTGTAAACTTCTGCATCATCATATTTTCTACTGTGATCTTCTCCAATAGATCAAGAACATTGATCCACACCTCATATCCACGTGATGAAACATCGACACTATTTCTCTCACAAGGGATGCAATATTTTCCTTTAAAGCTCCCCCTGAGCCAAAGCTCTCAACTTAGTTTCTAGAGGAAACATCTGCACTGAATGTTGGTATAGACTCATCCTTAACCTCTGTCTCTTCCTTCTTTTTCCAAATATTTTCCATCTCTTTCTTCATCTCTACTATACCGACCATTTTCACTGGATCATTCTTCTTTACCGGATTGTTCTTCTTCACATTCTTGCTTCTGCAAAAATTATAAATATGTCCAAACCTTTACAAATTTACAAATTTAAATGCACAATCCAAGATTCAACAAGATTTGGTAGCAAAGATTAAGGTTAAGTCATGGCTGCAGATAGAGGGGTTAAATCCGACCTCAACTAGCCATGCAACCTTGTGGAAACAGTGTTAGTTACAAATACTCACACCATTTAACATTACCATGATGATATTATTTTTTGTTGATCATAGTTTCCTACCAAAAACTCATATTTTGGTGTCGACCAATCATGTTATTTGTAAAGTTTACTAATAAAAAATATAGAAATCTCATTTAAAAGATTCATTACTGAATTGAAAAGTGACAACCTACTCTAATATTATATTAATGCAATCTAAAAACAATATATAAGAAAGTAACAATCCAATATGATGTTCTCTTAATGCAATCTAAAAACAATGATTTACAATCTTTCGTTGTCACATAAAATAGTACAACCATTATACAACATTATTGCATAGCATAGAAGTGTTTTACTTGTAACTAGAACCTATTCATTGGAAAAGCTTACAATAGGAACCTTTTTTTTCAATTTATAGTTGTCAGTGAAACAATCATATTGGGTTAGCAACACAATAGGAATCTCATACATCCAATTTTATTCAAAAAATTTAGATCACTCTTTAAACCTACAAAATCTGAATAGAGTAGCTCAGTCCTGCTCTCCTCCTAGTCATAGGACTAATGAAATCAAGTCCACCCTTGAGTGGAAGAAAAAATCCAAATGCTCAACTCAGATAAAAAGAATTAGAAAAGAAAACATGAAACACTAACCCATACACACAAAGAACCTGTACATGAAATTCTTGTAAAGGGGGAGAAGGGTGATTCCCTTCCCTCTTGGGGAACAAACATCTTTTCCATCATACACATTCAACTCCATTCTTTAGCACACAACCACCACCATCCATCCATAACCAAATTATTCCTTTTGCAACTCTCCAACATCCAAACAAACTCCATACACTACATCAATACAACCCTTCCTTTCTCAATTGTTTTTTTATCAAAAATCCCTAAGAGAGGCTCCATGCCCTCCTCAACCCCAAATGAAGGAGGCTTTCAGCCCTCAAGCTAGATTGGCTCCTTATTTGCATTAAAAACCCCTTATTACTCAAACATGACTCCACACAAAACCGATACAAACAACATTTTATCCAACACAATATCACAATCTAACAAGAATTCAATAACAACGCAAAATTTTACAATAAAATTCAAAGCATACCTTGGCTGTCCAAGTTAGGATGAGCCCAAATAATTTGACCAAATCATCTTATTCTTTTCCTAGCCAAGAAATTCCTACATCCAATTCATTCCAAACATCTCCATATTGCTCCATCCTCTCCCCCCTTTTCCCAAACCAAGAAGAAAGTAATAAAAATATTCAAGAAAGATAACCAAACTACAACATCCCCAACCATTCTATTTTCCTCATTAAAAATAGAATTCCTCCCAACTCTTCAATTTTACTCAATATAAAATCCAAATAAAAAGATCATTCAAATAAAAACACATTTCCTTCCATTTATAAACTAACATAAAAATCTTATTACTCTCAAACATTAAACCCCCTTGACAAAATTAAAACCAATAATAGACATTTAGCATTTGGACTTTGTCTGGGCCAATTCTTACAGAACTTGGACTGCCCACCTGATGAAAGGAAGTAGGATGAGTGAAAACAACTTCCTACACTAACCTAAGTAGGATAGAGTTACAAAAAAAATTAACACCTTATTCAGTTACATAAATAGAAACACATATAGAGAATAGAAGGTAAAAACAACAACACATAAAACAAACACCAAACATACATGGGAAAAATGCTTGCACGTAAAAAAACCCCACCTTCCAAAAGCACAATACTACTGTGTTATCTGAAATAAAGATTACAATGAAGGGCCCCAAGTACAAAGCTTCTTCAACAAGTGTTTCAAAACAAACACCTATTTTGGAGTGAATCTAGAAGCACTTCGTTACCTGCAAACGAACTATGCAATCTACAATACAAGGCATCCAATATATAGAGAGATACAAGAAAGAAGAAGCATCTAGAAGAGGATGGGTGCCCAAATCCACATGGCACAATTTTCCATGCCATAACATGCATTTGGAAACATGTAACATATTCCCTTACACCCCTTACATTTATCATAACATGCAAATATTCTTTCCTCAAGCTTGGGCACCCAAAATATACTAAAAATAAGTTATGATAGATTCCTTACACATCTTATAGCTATCATAGAATTTGTCATAACTAGAAACACTCACACCTGTAAGAGAATTTGTCATAACTGACCAAGAATACCTGATTCTCTAACAACCTGTCATAACACAACCTGGGTGCAACTTTCTCCATGCAAAAAGATACCTTATGACACGCCATAAAATATTTCATAAGTTGTCATAACTTGTCATAGGTCCAAGATTCCAAAAGTGGGATGTCTACCTCCACTTGGGATGATGATGTGTCATCCATTCACCTCCAACAAGGATTCCGCCTAACTAGTGGGTCCCAATTGATGACAAGACAATGTAGGCAATTAGATAATACATACAAATACAATAATGCATTAAATTAATCAATATTAATACTCTAAGGTTGAGAAACCTTAATCCCAACATTCTCCCACTTGTCGAAGACCTACCAAAAGTGATATGAAATCATCTACTCAAGGCCCTAAGGCCCATGGAATCAGAACACCATCTGAACTTTGTGCTTACTAGTTTCATCAACGCATCCACAACATTCACCAAAGTGTCAACATTTTTCCAAGTTTACCTTTTCATCTTCTACCATATCACAAACAAAATGATACTGAACATCGATGTGCTTTGTTCTGGAATGGAAGGTAGGATTCTTTGTTAGAAAAATCACACTTTGACTATCACAACAAATAGTAATCTATCCTGCATCTAAACTAATATCATAACACAATATCTTAAGCCAAATAGTTTCCTTACATACATGAGTGGCTACCATATACTCTACCTTTGTCGTGGACAACATGACTACAACTTGCCACTTACTCATCCAACTAATAGAACCACCAAACATCATAAAAATGTAACCACTGGTGGATCTTCTGTTGTCAATGTCACCTGCCCAATTTGAATCCACATATCCATGAATACTCATAAAATGCTAAGGTCAAGTAGGATAACCATGAAAACACAAGGCATGCTTGGAAGTACCTCATAAATATTTGAACACTCTCTTAACCGCATCCCTATGCACTTATCCAGGATTAGCCATAAAATGGCTAAGGACTCCCACTGCTTAGGCAATTTATATTCTTGTAAACACCATTACATACATCAAATTGCCAACTGCACTGGGATATGGTACTCTGGTCATTTCCTCCATCTCAGTAGGAGATTTTGGACAACCATTCATAGAAAGCTTCATCCCTTGCATCACAAGAACAAATAATTGTTTGTAATCTACCATGTTGAATCTCTCCAACACTAAGTTCATATACTTGATTTGTCTTAATAAAATATTTCTATTAGCTCTGTCTCTTATGATATCCATTCCCAGAATGTACCTAGCTACACCTAGGTCTTTCATCTCAAACTGTGCTAACAATTGAAACTTCAAATTTGAAATCATAATTTTATCATTCCCAATAAACAACGTATCATCTACGTATAAAATAATAATGAGAATGTGACCATTATCAAATTTATAATATACATAATGGTCAGATTCAGATCTTTGAAATCCTAATGACAACACATAGGTATCAAACTTCTAGTACCACATTCTAGGAGACTATTTCAAACCATACAGAGACTTCTTCAGTTTGCAAACCAAATTTTCTTTACCATTTTCAATGAAATTCTCTAGCTGTGACGTGCAAATCTCTTCCTCCAAGTCACCATGAAGGAACATTGTCTTCACATCCATTTGTTCCACTTCTAAGTCATGCTACTGCAAGTGATAACATGAACCAGATAGATGTCAGCTTCACAACAAGAAAAAATATCTCCCCATAATCAATTCCCTCGACCTATGAAAACCATTAGTGACCAATTGTGCCTTATACTTCTCAACACTCCCATCAAGACCATATTTTTTCTTGAAAACCCATTTACAAACAACAAGTTTACGACCAACAGGAAAAGGTACAAGATCCCAAGTCTTGTTTTTGTTTAAGGTAGCCATCTCCTCGTCCATGGATTTTCTCCAAGAATCTACATCACTCGTACCCATAGCCTCTCTAATAGTCCTAGGCTCATCAATGTTAGCAATCAAAGAAAAAATGCAACTAGAATCCAATAGTGAATGGCCAAACCTTTCTGATTGCTGCCTACCTTGCATAGACCTCCTCAAAGGCTGAGGTTGAGATTCTTCTTCTTCTTTAGAACTTTCATAGATGCTTGAGATCTCCTCATCATTAGGTCCAATAAGAGTGCTTAGTTCATATTTCTTAAGAGTAGGTGGAATCTGAACTACCTCCTTTTGTTTCTCCTCTTTCTTTGGTTGAAATTCAATAGTGGAAGGTTTTATCTCTCTGAAAATCATACTTCTACTATAGAGAACCTTCTGAGCTCCTGGATACCAAAGCTTGTACCCTTTCACATCAACACCATAGTCAATAAAGATACACTTAACTTCCTTGTTCTCCAAATTTGACCTCTTCTCAATCAAAACACGAGCATAAGCTTCACAACCAAATAATCTAAGATGTCTCATCAAAGGATTTTTACTAGACTACGCCTCCATGGGTGTCTTTCCAACAAGCACTGATGTAGGAGATCTATTGATCAAATAACATGCAGTGGATACCACTTCATCCCAAAACTTTTGTTCAAGGCTAGCACCACTCAACATACTCCTAGCCCTCTCCATCAACATTTTGTTCATTCTCTCTACAACTCCATTTTATTGTGGAGTGTAGGGAGTTATATTATGTTTCTCAATCTTGTGCTCTTTACAAAACTTTTCAAACTTTTTGAAAAAAAACTCATCACCATTGTCAGTCCTCAAACACTTAATCTTTATGCTAGCGTGATTTTCTACCAAGGCCTTAAACTCCTTAAACCGACCAAAGACTTCAACTTTAATTTTGAGAAAATAAATGAATTTCCTTTTACTGTATGAAAGAAACAAAATATACAAATTTTGATAATGAAGGAACATTCATAGAACCAAAAACATCTAAATGAACATAGTCCAAAACCCCAGAAGACTTATGATAACTGGAGTAAAAAGAAACATGGTGCTATTTTCCATAAACACAATGTTCACAAAAGTTGAACTCAAGATTACAATCATCAAGGCCTTCAACACGATTCTTATTTTTTCAGGGTTCTAAGACCCTTCTCACCAATATGACCAAGTCATTGGTGCCATAACATTTTATTCTAGATAGAGGAAGCTTCATTTCCATGGAATGATCACCCTTAGGTACCCAAAATGCATGACCATCGGATGTAGCTACAAAAAAATTCTTCACTACATGATTTGATGGTGAGGATGAAGAATCCAAAGCTCTCTTATTTGGTGCATCAGAAGAACTATTGCACTATATTGTGCATGCATCTAGCTTGTACAGAGTGCCAAAATGAGCACCCTTAGCCAACACCATAGCTCCTCTTGTCATCTTGCATCCTCCACCAGAGAAAACAACTTGCACTCTCAAATCATTCAATTTACTTACAAAAAGTAGGTTTCATTCCAAACTCAGAATATGTACAATGCCATCAATTCCCTTCACTCGTCCATCAGGAAATTTGATTTTGACTCTTCCATGACTAATGATCTTTACGTGAGAGTCATTACCCAGGTACACATTCCTTCCATCATACTCTTCATACTTCAAAAACGAACCTCTATGAGAGTTCATGTGAAAGGATGCACCTAAATCTATCCACACATCTTCTGATGCATGGATTTCCAAGGCTACAATAAATGCTTCTCCTTCATCTTGGGATGATTTTTCGAATTCATAACCAGGGAAAGACTTGTTTTTATTCTTCTTCTCCTTCTTATAATCTTTTCAAAAGTGACCAGTTTTTCCGTAGTTTCAACATTTTGACTTGGAATTCTTACCAGGAGACTTAGATCTCCCTGAAGACTTTGACTTAGATTTCTTGTCCTTCTTTTTTCCTTTCTCCTTCAGTCTACCATGAACAAAAAGGGCCTCCTTGTCCACCTCAAAAGACTTTCTTCGCATCTCTTCATATAACAACAAAGAAACCACCTCATCCATCTTGAAAGTGGTTTTTGTGCTTCCAATAGCCATGACCAGGTGATCCCATGAGTCTAGAAATGAACACAACAAGAGCATGCAACAATCTTATTCATCAATCTTGTCTCCAATGAAACCCGACTGAGCAGCCAAAATGTTAAAAGCATTCAAATGGTCTACAATGGATCCTCCATCTTCCATCTTTAGAGAATACACATTTTTTCTTAGGAATGGCTTATTTACTAGGGATTTATCCTAATAAACATCTCCAAGTTTCTTCCACAAAGAAGCAACAATCTTCTCTTCATGAACATTTAAGAGAATAGAATTAGCCAAATAGAGTCTAATCAAACCCTTGTCTTTTCGATCCATGAGATCCCAATCTTCGTGTTTCATGCCTGATGGTTTGGTTCCAGAAATAGAATCCCATAGCTCATGATCTATGAGTATATCTTTCATCTTGAGCTTCCAAAGCTCAAAATTACCACCATTAAATTTCTCCATTTCAATCCTTATGGATGTGCTTGCCATCATTTTCTTGCAACAAGGTCATGAAATACACTTATGCAAAACTCCCTCTAAAACAAAGATCATCTCAAAAACCCTTCTAACCCAACAAAAGAATCAAGGTTGTCCAAGCTTTTATACCAACTAAAAGGAAGTAGGATGAGTGGAAACAACTTCCTACACTAACCGAAGTAGGGTAGAGTTACAAAAATTTCTTTTAACACCTTATTCAGTTACATAAATTGAAACACATACAAAGAATAGAAGGTAAAATAGCAAGAACACACAAAACAAACAACACCAGATATACATAGCTTGGAAAAACCTTGTGAGTAAAAAACCCCACCCTCCAAAAGCATAGTACTATTGTATTATCTGAAATAAAGATTACAATGAAACCCCAAGTACAAATCTTCTTCAACAAGTGTTTCAAACTAAACACCTATTTTGGAGTGAATTCAGAAACACTTCGTTACCTGCAAACAAACTATGCATTCTACAATGCAAGGCATCCAATATATAGAGATGCAAGCAAGAAGAAGCATCTAGGAGAGGATGGGCGTCCAAATCCACATGGAATAATATACCACACCATAACATGCATTTGGAAACATGTAACATATTCCCTTACAGCCCTTACAATTGCCATAACATGCAAATATTCCTTCCTCAAGCTTGGGCACCCAAAATATGCTAAAAATAGACTACGACAGATGCCTTACACATCTTACAACTGTCATAGAATCTGTCATAACTAATAGTACTTATATTTTTAAGAGAATCTGTCATAATTGACCAAGAATACTTTATTCTCTTACAACCTATCATAACCCAACTTTGGTGCCAACTTTCTCCACGAAAAAAGATACCTTATGATGCATCATATAACTTGTCATAAGTTGTCATAAGTTGTCATAGGTCCAAGATGAATGAAATTGAGACTCCTACCTCCACTTGGGATGATGATGTGTCATCCAATCACCTCCAATGGGGATGCCACCCAGCTAGTGGGTCCCAATTGATGACAAGACAATGCAGGCAATTAAATAATACATTAAATTAATCAATATTAGAACTCTAAAGTTGAGACACCTTAATCCCAACACTTCAAACAACTCATTAGAAACATTAGTACATTTTGGAAGCTATAGCCAGAACAATAAAATTTCTAACATCAACTAATTATAAAATCTATCATAATAATTAAAAATATTTATTTATGTGAAAATTAAACATTTAGCCAAAATACTTTATGATCAAATTATTTTATTAAATGAACATATTATTTCATTTATAAACATATAAATTAAGCATGCATATAGAAAATTTATATCCATAACCTAAAATAATAATATCCATAATCCAAAATCACAACAACATGTCCAAAACACACATACACCAAACCATATATATAAATTCAAATCAAAGTCTCTAGAATAATACTAGCTAGGCCTCACAGAATAACTCTCAGAAAAATTAGAAGAAAAGAGTGCAATTATGCGCCCTAGAAGATGGAGAAAGCTCCTCTATTTATACTAAAATTTGAGCACTCCATGGCTACAAATAACCTTACATTCCTGCCACTTTTCAAGCTAAAGAATCAACTTAGAAAAATAAAAGAAAGGTTGTAGATTAAAAAATAGTGACTCTATGCAAAGAATCAACCAGCCACCTTCTTTGCATGACAGTAGGTTATTTACTTAGAAAAGCAAGGTTAAAAAGACTTTAGAAATCAACTTCTTTCAGCCAACATTACAATTTGACTCTTTCTCATATGCTATTTTTCCTTATATGTTGGGAAAACTTCTATTGGTATGCAGAGTTCCTATTTTGGTGCCACATAAGCCCATGCACCCCTCTTTACTTGTTTGTTGTTTGAAAGACCAAAGATTGGCTATTTACACGTTATATGTTTCTCTTTTCTTTCATAGTTTTGACTAAGTCTTATGAGAATGCAATTCATAATCTGGGTTTACTTTAACTCCATGTGCTTTGTGATACCATTGCTTTTGCATGCTTTGCACAACACTTTAATTCACTATAGAATGTCATTAATATATACACTATCCTTTATTTGATGTGCTTCATACTTTATCATATGTATTGCTCTATGTAGTGCACGCTAAATAAACTTTTCCAGTGCTATTCAAAATGATAAACATATTATTTATGTATACATATCACGTATCACGATATATATAGATATATATATATATATCGTGATACACACACACATATATATCAGCTTATATAATTATAAAATGCTTTATTCAACATTTGAATACATATTTACATATTCCACATAATAATAACACATGCATATTTATATATATACATATGTATATATTAATATATTCATATGTACATTTTTTTTAATATAAATACATACACATACATTTATATATATATATATATATATATATCATTGCCCCAACATTTAAACACATATTTTCACAATCCCATCGATCGAAATATATACACAAAGTGTATATATATGTGTCACCTCCATCCAATCGATATTCCCATGCATATGGGTAATCCGTCCATGAACATGTTGTTAGCAAACAGATTAGGCACCTTGAGATAATGTTGACTCTTTGCCCGAAAAGGTGCCTCTATTTCCAACAACTCTAGATAATTGCCTTCTTTGAGAAAACAATCACCCTCTGAATTGAAGAGGTACAACTCCCTCATAAGATATCCAATGAAGTAGGATGAACTTGAAATTAAATTATTGTATGCTTTTAACCCAAAAGTAGTAAAGGCAGAACTAACAGCTGTGCATAACAATGCCACATATGTGATTGATAAAACGTGAGATAAAGAGAGCACAAATGAATGACACATAGATCACTTACTCAAACCCCATGAATGATAACCAATAAAGAATGAACATCAGATCCCTTCAATAGATGTGTCGGTTGGAATTCATAGATTCATTAACCAACACATACATATTCTGAGATAGTAGAAAATGCATCAAAGAATGACCACAAAGACGCACAAGAAATGTGCAATCAAGAGGAAATATAATTAACCAAACATATTTAAATCATCTCCTTTATTTATTTGATATGGATAATGAGCTCACAAACTCAAAACTATTCTATACAACAGACTATGCTTGAAGAACGCAAAACTGCTCCTTCCTCCTTGGGAAAAATAGTAGAAAAAGATCAGATATCTTCTCACCACAGCCTTCACAAACGTTCAACAACAAAGGATCCCCCCTTTTACAAATGAATTTAACTTTTATAATTTCCCCTCCCATAATTGATTCTTGAAAATCATATATAAAAGAAATTATTTTTTCTGCAGCCGCTCCTCTAAAATTAGTTACATTGGAGTCTTTAATAACCACACATATTATAATGTTTTAAAATTCCTTGAGGAAGACACTTGGCATATCCTTATTCCTTCTTAAATATGCAATGCAAAAATTTAGGAGAACAAATCACTCCTTCACAAGTATTATATAACGTTAGATGCACATTGAGACAATCGTTCGACAAAGTTCTCACTTGTCTTCACACTGATGATATTCTGTGGTGCCTCTTTTGTTGAAGTAACTAAAACAATTGGGAATAATGACATAACAATGATTATCTCTAAAAAATTTGCATTTGGACTTTGATTGAACACTTACCAACCTCTATATGCCACTGTGCCAATGCATTAGGAAAAGGAAATGATGAAGACCATACAATTATTTCTTCTAAGCTTCTATTGTTTGTAATCCTTTTACATGATTTTGTTTTTCGTTAATAGCTCATATTGTCTTGAAGGCATCTATTTTATATCTTTTGCAAAGTATATAAGGGAATCATGGGCATCACATGACACTTCTATTTTTAGATAATTTCTATAGAACACCACCATTGATCTCTGCTAGATCATTGTATTATTAAGCCTTTATTCAATATAACTGTGAATGGTATGTTTCTAATACTAACTCAAAATGTTGAGTTTCCATCAACTGGGAAAAACATTGTAATGTTTATCATTGCTCTAGAAAATTTCTCTTTTTGTAGAGGTCACAAGCTCTCATGCTTGCCATTAATACCTTGAAACACATATCGCTCGTTGGCCAATAACCACATCTCTATAAATTATCAAAGCATTTCCTGATAAAGAATATCCAATTAGGGCTTCTTTATGCAATGAATGGAGACCGCTTGTGATATATTTAGCTTCATACTATGGCCAAATTCAAACTCAATATCTAGTGCGCTTCCCGTGGAGATGATATTGAAAAAGGGATGTTGGAAATGAATCCTGACCACTGTATTTATTCCTCCTCTGCATATTTTTCCAGCAATCATTTCTTTTTCATTCTCTCACATGCGTATAGGATTGCTTTAGATTTAAATTTAATGAAAAATCTACACCTTCAGATTTTCCTTGCTGGTTGACAAATCAACATTTAATCGTAATCAATGTTTTTTTTTGGTTTTCCCTCCTTGGATGGGCTCTTATGTAGCTTATGGGAGAAGCTTTGTTTTGTTTTTGTGTGGGTGAAGAAAAAAGAATTGAGAAAATAAAGCAACAGTCTGTATGTTTTTCTGAAAGAAGGCTATGAATAGAAAATAGCAGAGTCTGATTTTATTTTTGATAAACATATCAAGAGCTCAAGCTCTGTTAAATTTGTATGATTTTTTGTGTGAATGAATGAGCAAAAGGTGTTTTATTTCTATATGAAATAGCAGATTGATTTTGGTTTCCCCTGTTTATCTCTTGTCTCTATTTTTCTTTTATCTTCTTCTCTTCCTCTAAACTAGCACATGGTATCAAAGCCAAAGGTTGCTCAAAGAAAGTTTTAAGCAGAGCCAAAGGTTTTTTCAAAGCAAAGGTATACAAAGCCAGCAATGGCAAGCACAAGCACAAGCTTGACAATCCTAAAAATTCCACAATTTAATGGGAAGAACTATGACTACTGGGAAATCACTATGAGGGCATTGTTTTGCTCACAAGATTTACGGGTGCTGGTAGAGAATGGTTTTCCAAAAATAGCTGATGCAGTAGCATATAATGAATTAAATCAAGCAAAGAAGGATTTTTTGAAGGATAATAGGAAGAAGGATTCAAAATCCATCTTCTTTATCCTCCAAGGAGTGCATGAGAGCATTTTCCCAAGAATAGCAACTGCAACAAGGTCTAGACAAGCATGGGATATACTTCAAATAGCCTATCAAGGAATGGGAAAAGTTAAGAAAGATAAGTTGCAAATATTGAGAAGGGATTTTGAAACAATGTATATGAAGGATATTGAAACAATAGACCCATTCTTCACTCAAATCATTGGATTGGTAAATCAATTCAGATCACATGGTGAGACACTTGAAGATGGGAGGGTTGTTGAAAAGTTTTTAAGGAGTTTTCCCACAAAATTTGAGTCAATTATTGTAGCCATAGAGGAAACAAAGAACCTCTCACAATTTTTAGTAGATGAGCTCCATGCATCTCTTATTTCACATGAACATAGGTAGAGTAGGTTAGCAAATACATCATTGGAGCATGCATTCAAGTCTAATGTTACAGTCAACCATGGTAGAGGAAAAGGAAGAAAAAAATTTGGAGGTAGAGGAAGAAATTCTCATAGAGGTGGAAGTAGCCCATCAAGCTCGAGTGGAAGAGGTAGCAACCATAACCCAGCTCAAAATCAGCCTCAAGGCCAAAGGTATGATAAATCTCAAGTCCAATGTCACTATTGCAAAAAATATGGGCATTATTTGAGTGAATGTAGAAAGAAACAATATGATTCTAGACAACAAAATGAAAATTTCATAAAAGAAAACCAAAACCAAAAACCAGAACAAAGCACTATGTTTTTGGCTTGAAATGTTTCACAAGAAAATGAAAAAGATGCATGGTTTTTAGACTCAGGTTGTAGTAATCATATGCTAGGGAACTTAGAAATGTTTTCTAGTTTGGATGAGAGTGTAAAATATAATGTAACATTAGGCAATGACAATAAAGTAGAAGTCAAAGGAAAAGGGAACATCAACATTCTAACCAAGAAGGGGGAGAAGAAACATATAAATGATGTCTATTTTGTTCCCGGTTTAAAACACAATTTAATGAGCATTGGACATCTTGTTCAAAAAGGGTATAGAGTATTTAAAAAAAATGGAGAGTGCATAATTTTAGACAAACTTCCTAGCAATCAGCTTATAGCCAAGGTTCAAATGACCAACAATAGGATGTTTCCCCTAAGGATAAAACTGAATTTGAGTGTAGACTATGCTCAAGCACACCACTCAATGTCTCCACAAATGGGTAAAGAAGAAAATGCATCAGTCATACAAACAATATTTCAAGCATAAATAAAAGATGAAAATTGGCTTTGGCATCTAAGATTTGGGCATTTAAACTTTGGAGCCCTAAATTTGCTTCATAGGAAAAGCATGGTCAAGGGATTGCCTCTAATATACAAACCAAAAAGAGTATGTGAAGGGTGCATCTTAGGAAAGCAACATAGAGAATCATTTCCAACAGGTATGTCAATGAGAGCTAAGGCACCTTTGGAGATCATCCATTCAGATTTGTGTGGGCCAATGCAAACACCTTCAATAGGTGGTAGATTCTATTTTTTAACTTTCATTGATGATTACTCAAGGAACACATGGGTTTACTTTTTAAAGCATAAGAGTGAGGTGTTTGAATATTTTTGTCAATTCAAAGCTCTTGTTGAAAAAAAAGTGGTCATTACATCAAAGCATTGAGAATGGATAGAGGTGGAGAATACATCTCAAATGACCTTTTAATATTTTACAAGGAACATGGAATTCACAAGAAATTCACAACAAGATACACACCTCAAAAAAATGTGGTAGCTGAAAGGAAGAATAAAACTATCATGGAAATGGCTAGAAGCACATTGAAAGCCAAACATTTTCCAAATGAATATTGGGCTAAAGCTATATCATGTGATACCTATATAATGAATAGATTTCCAACAAGAAGTGTCAAGAATATGATTCCAAAAGAAGATTGGAGTGGAAGAAAACACAATGTCAAGCTCACATGAGAGTATTTGGATGTGTTGCATACACACATATATTGGATGAATTGAGAAGAAAAGTAGACAACAAAGGAGAAAAATGAATATTTGTTGGATATAGTGATGAATCAAAGGCTTACAAGTTGTATAATCCAACCAGCAAAAAGGTTATAATCAACAGAGATGTGCAGTTTATAGAAGAGGAAGCATGGGATGGAAGTGTAGAAAAAACAATCAACATATTAGAAAGCATACCACAAAGAGGAAAATGAAGTTTCTATACTAGAAAATATTCCTTCAAATGTGAATCCTTCCACACCCATTCAAGCTCAACAAAGTCATCCATAAGTGACACCATCATCAAGTGTAAGGGTAGCCTCACGTATACAAGCAAACACTCCAACAAGCGCACAACAAACACCATCTATAGCCGAGATTTTTAATGCAGGACCAACAAGTCCACATTCCACTAACCTGATCAAGTGACATGTCAAATCCTACATTGGAAAGCTTAAGAAGATAAAAAATCAGAAGTATTAGAGAGATTTATGAGCATAATGAAGGTGAAAACAATGCAGTTCAGACTTCTCTTTTGCTTTATATTCACTTGTAGATGATCTAATTCATTTTGAAGAAGAAATTAAAGAAGAAAAATGGGTAAATGCAATGGATGAAGAAATTGATTCAATTGAAAAGATTCAAACATGGGAGTTAGTGAGCCTTCCAAAAGGAAAAGATGTCATAGGAGTTAAGTGGGTTTACAAAACCAAGTTGAGTGCAAATGGTGATGTGCAGAAACATAAGGCAAGACTAGTGGAAAAGGGATATTCACAACAGCCCAGAATTGATTACAATGAGACATTTTCTCCTGTAGCTCGTCTAGCACCGTGAGAATGATACTTGACATAACAACTGAAAACAAGTGGCTTGTTTATCAAATGGATGTAAAATCAACATTCTTAAATGGTCATCTTGAAGAAGAAGTTTATGTGGAACAACCACTTGGGTATGAGATCTTAGGCCAAGAAGACAAGGTTTATAAGCTCAAGAAAGTACTATATGGCCTCAAGCAAGCCCCAAGAGCTTGGTACAACATAATTTATTTTTACCTTCTACAAAATGGCTTCAATAGGTGCATTAGTGAGCCTACTTTATACACAAAGATGAATGAAAAAGGTGAAATTCTGATTGTATGCTTATATTTTATTATTTAATATTCACAGGTGACTTATGCATTGATTTGTTCAAAGGAGCTATGAAAAAGGAATTTGAAATGACTAATTTGGGTCTCATGAAATGATTTTTAGGCATTGAGGTGAATCAAAATCAAAATGGTATATTCATCTCTCAAGCAAAGTATGCTAATGATATTTTGAAAAGGTTTAATATGTTGAAATGCGAATCAACACCAACACCAATTGTCATAGGGTTGAAGCTAAGAAAAGATGACAAAGAATCCAATGTAGATCCAAATTTATATAAGAAACTTGTTGGTAGTCTCATGTACCTAACAACCACAAGGCCGAACATAATGTATGGTGTAAGTTTGATTTCAAGGTTCATGGAGTCTCCAAAAGACTCACATTGGAAAGCTAAGAAAAGAATTCTAAGATATGTAAGTGGAACAAGAATTTATGGCATTCGATATTCATGTGTTCAAATGAGTTCAAGCTAATAGGATACATAGATAGTGATTGTGCTGGCAACATTGATGACATAAAAAAGAACATCTGATTATGTTTTTCATTTTGGAACAGGGATTGTATCATGGGCCTTAAAGAAATAGCCCATTGTCACTCTTTCTTCAGCAGAAGCAGAATATGTAGCAACAACAGGGGCAACATGCCAAGAAATTTGGATGAGAAGAGTGTTGAAAGAATTGAAGCATGAACAAGAAGATGCAACAAAGATACTTTGTGACAACAAATCAACCATAACATTGTCCAAAAATCCAATTTTTCACAAGAGAAGCAAACATATTGACACTAGATATCATTTCATTAGAGATTTGATTAACAATGGAGAGATCTTTTTAGAATTTTGCAGGTCTCAAGATCAATTTGTTGATATGTTTACCAAACCATTGAGAAATGATGCATTTGAATATTTGAGAAGTTTTTTGGGTGTCTATGCTGAAGACAGATGCGCCAAAAATTTCAGAACTATAAGTGAAGACAGATGCGCTGAAACTTTCAAAACTGTAAGTGAAGACAAATGCGCTGGAACTTTCAAAACTATAAGTGAAGACAAATGTGCTAGAAATTTTAGAACTGGAAGTGAAGACAGATGCTCCATAAATTTTGAGAAGAATGTTAGCTAGTTGTGATTAAGGGGGAGTGTTGGAAATTAATCCCAACCTCTACATTTATTCCTCCTCCGTATATTTTTCCAGTAATCATTTCTTTTTCATTCTCTCACATGCATATAGGATTGCTTTAGATTTGAATTTAATGAAAAATCTTCACCTTCAGATTTTGCTTGCTGGCTGACAAATCAACATTTAATTGTAATTAATGTTTTTTTTAGTTTTCCCTCCTTGGTTGGGCTCTTACGTAGCTTATGGGAGAAGCTTTTTTTTTTTTTTCACGTGGGTGAAGAAAAAAGAACTGAGTAAATAGAACAATAGTCTGTATAATTTTTTCTGAAAGAAGGCTACGGATAGAAAACAAGGGAGTGTGTTTTTATTTCTGATAAACATATCAAGAGCTCAAGCTCTGTTAAATCTGTATGATTTTTTGTGTGAATGAATGAGTAGAAGCTTTGTTTAATTTGGGTGTTTTATTTCTGTATTGAATAGCAAATTGCTTTTGGTTTCCCCTGTTTATCTCTTGTCTCTGTTTTTCTTTTATCTTCTTCTCTGCCTCTAAACTAGCAAGGGAGACCTATGCAATAGAGTTTGCCACAATTCTTTTTCCTCAAGGCATAATCATGAAGTTCAATGCCAGACTTTAAAATCCCTAAACTCCATAAGTTCAACGTATCCAAATGACTTTCATTACTTGTTGTTTTCGTTCACCATATCTAGGTTTTCTCTCAAAGCCTCTAGCTAACAGGAATCTCAGGTTCTCATCCTCTGCACAAGACTTGAAAATATACCAAAGAAAATTGATAATATTTCCATATGTTTCGAGCACATTCTACATCCTCTTTTAATATATAAACTAACCTCAAAGGTGTTAACGTTTCTTATGACTATGATTTATCTTCATGTCTCTGTGACTTCCCATTTGGATTCATTACCCCTTTTTATGCTAATTCTAGGACTATCGGCCTCCACTCGTATCACAATGCTAAAATATGGTACATGTGGGTAAATCTCACAGTGAATTTTAATGAACTCAAGGTGATCTTTAAGTGGTTTCAATATGGTGTCGAATGCCTTAAGTGTAACCGAGTTTCTTAAGATACAAGAAAACATTAGTTCTATTATCTTGCTCCCACAATATGCCATCTGTTAAAGTATTTCCTTCAGTTCCAAAGCACGGTCACTATCGGGATAATGTATTGGATTGATCAAATGGATTAAATGTTCAACCCCTTCAAAAATAATTTGAAATTTAAACACCAAATATCATAATCTTTGCATCTACACTAACTTCATCTGTCTTCCAAGTTTTCTTATTGCCTTTGCACATTTCTAGTGATTATATATGTTAACTAGCATATTCATCCATGCTGGCGGTCTTTTTGAAATTTTGCATAACCTCCCATCGATGGTATTCTTGGTGATTCTCCTAACCACTTCATGGACCGTCAGGATTTCTAAAGCTTATAAAATCACCGCCCGGTTTGTTTTTCCTCCTACTTGAAATCTTTTGATTTCCAAACCTTACCTTACCATAATCATATAGCTTGTTATGCCAATTATGAACTATCTAATCAACAGATTTCAAAGCGAATGAAATGTTACCATCGTACTCCTACCTGGGTTTGTATTACCATATTAAATTCACATTATCATTTGTGACTTCTAATAAACCAAAACTTCAAGAGCGGCTATAACAATTTGGCACCATCAATTACCAGTGGCTTTTCCTTGAATGCAGTGATAGTCCCCAATATTGCCTGATGAACGCTGGTAGGAATAACAACTGCCAGTTATATAGAAGATTAAGAAAATCAGAAAGATGTGGTGTCACATTGATTAGAGAAGCCATCTTTGAATATGTCCACATTTGTTTTCCTAGAGATACTCCATGAGTTGCATTCGAATATATATATTCCACCAAGGTGATGCCTCTTTATCATTACTAAATATCTGATGTACTGCTCATTATCATAATACAAGCCCACTTCTCAGTTTGCTTATTCAACAATGTTTTTCTTAAAATGATTAAAACCATTTTCATCCTGTAAAAATGACAGGTACCAAGGAAACATAGTTTCATAGCCATCATAGGATCAACAATTGTCTCGATAGGGGATTTTTTTTAAAAAAAATTCATGGCCAAAAATATGGCTAACACATGCATAGATATGTTTATCTAAATATACCCATGCACATATTTAAACATGTGTATGAGTTTATTGTAGACACATACATATATACATATATATACATTTTATGTATATATCTCATCGATTTAAATATAAACACATAAAGAAGAACTCACACATGATAAAGAGATTCAATCACATAACCTAAATAAAAAAAGTTCATAGACAAGTTCGTAACGTCTTCTAAATCATGCACAAACAAGGATAAGGATAACTTACCATTTCCCAAAATATTGACTTGACTTCACTAAACTAGAGGTGAGTGTGTGAAAGCTTAGTTAGGCTCATTAAGGGTTACCAAAGTAAGTTCTTCTCTTGAGTGATACTTTCCCTCTCTTTCGGAGGCTTGAATCTGTCCCTACATCCAACTTAGTACATTGCAACAACAGTTAGTTAAATCAATTACAACCATTTGCATCATATATTCCATAGTCATAATCATTATAAAGCATCAAATGTAATAAAAAATTCATTCATTATATTTCCAAGATACATAAAATATAAACATATATATAGCATTTTCACCCAACTAGGTAAAAGTAAATAGGTAATAACACAATGGGGTGTAACACTAATATTTTTTTTGAAAATTTCAATAAGTGGAGGACACATGCCTGGATGTGCCACATTTTTTTGGTAATTTTTTTGTAAGTAAATGATTAGTTATGAATTTTTTATTAGAAATTTTAAAAAATGGTCAAAAATTTATGAAAATCATTTTTTTTATTCTATAGTATGTGAAGCATAAAATGTGATGCATCTTTCGGATTCAAAAAATGTGAAATACTTTGAGAATTATAGAAGTTTTTCAATTAGCCTATCAATCATGACTTTAGTCGTAATGCATGTAGAAAATTAATAATAATTATCTATTAAACTCAATATAAGGCATATCTTATATTGGTGGAAAGCTGACAATTTTTTCAATAAACTCTTTTCGTTTCATCAAATTTAGATAAAAAGAAGTTGTTAGCCATAAGGGTGAACTTTGGAAAACTAAGGAAATTTCTAAACATGTTTTTTCAGTGACTTTCCAGGTGTGACACCCCCAAGCCAAATCCAAAAGCAACCCTGAGGCAAATCCTGATGTTGATTTTGTTAGAAAAAATTGATATCCATTTCAAACGGGTACTCGCTTAGAATGGATATTCGTTACCTTCAATGTATTTGAAATATTTTGTATTATCATTAATACATAATATATATACTATATATTATGTAATATATACCATATATAGTATATATTAAATTATATATTAAATATAGTATATTATATATTATATACTACATTATAATATATATAGAGTGAGAGGGAGAGAGAGAGACAGAGGGAGGGAGGGAGTGAGAGACTCGAGAGGGAGAGAGAGAGAGAGTTATCTAGGTATGGTGGGAGGAAGAGAACCGAGAGAGAGAGGGAGAGAGAAAGTTATCTAGGTTGGGTGGGAGAGAGAGACCTAAGAGAGGGGGTTGAGAGGGAAAGAGGGAGGGACAAACTTGCAAGTGAGTTTTCTACGTAGGTTGGAGGGATAGAGGGAGGTAGAGACCTAAGAGAGAGAGATGGTGGGAGGGATAGATGGAGGTAGAGACATGAGAGAGAGGGGGTGGGAGGGAGAGACCTAAGAGAGAGGGGGAGTTATCTAGTTAGTGCGGGAGGGAGAAATTTGAGAGAGGGGGGTTAGAGGGATAGAGTGAGGGAAGGAGGGATACAGAGAGAGAGGGGAAGTGGGAGGGATAGATGGAGGGAGAGACTTGAGAGAGAGAGAGAGAGGTTGGAGTGGGAGAGAGTTATATAGGTAGGGTTCTTGAGGCAGAGACTTGAGAGAGAGAGAGGGAGAGAGAAAGTTATCTAGGTAGGATGGGAGGGAGAGACCTGAGAGAGAGGGTAAGTGGGAGGGATAGAGGGAATGAGAGACCTTAGAGAGAGAGAGAGGGAGTTATTTAGGTAGGGTGGGAGGGAGAGACCTGAGAGAGGGTAATTGGGTGGCATAGAGGGAGGGAGAGACCTATGAGAGAGAGGGAGGGAGTTATTTAAGTAGGTTTAGAGGGAGAGACTTGAGAGAAAGAGGGTGGGAGGTATAGAGGGAGGGAGATACCTAAGAGAGAGGGAGTTATCTAGGTACAGTGGGAGGGAGAGACCTAAAAGAGAGAGTTAATTTCTAAGTGATTTTTGGATTCGATTGTGTGTGAGTTTTTTGCATCAATGTTTCAGATCACACTTCATGATCCATCGTCAGGATAAGAGCTGAGAGCACCAAGAGAGAAAATGAATCCAAAAATCACTTTGCAATTAGCATTATGGATTGTGGAAACTTGATATCACTAAGAGAGAGTTATTTAGGTAGGGTTGGAGCGAGAGACCTAAGAGAGAGAGGGGGTGGGAGGGACGGATGGAGGGAGAGACCTAAGAGAAAGGGAGGGAGTGGGAGGGATAGAGGGAGGGAGAGACTTGAGAGGGATATATATATTTAGGTAGGGTGGGAATGAGAGATCTGAGAGAGGAGGTGGGAGGTGTCATGCCCTAAAAAATTTTCTATCTTAAAGGAACACAACTACCAAAAATGTTTGACTTGCAACCACTTCTAAGACAATTTGAGTTTCAATAGTTAAGGTAAAAATTGATGACAACACCTTAACGGTTGAAATATCCTAGTTTCCTTGCTCATATGGGTAAGTTTATTCTTTTAGATTGTTGAACTAAGTATAACATTTTACTACCTTTTCTATCCACGATCCAATCTACCAGTTAAGCAATTAAGGAATCATGTCACTGCAAAATAATATTCTACTATTGGAAGTTTAAAAATGACAATTGGGCTATGTTAAATAAGAATTCCTTCACAATATCCAAGAAAGAAGTACAATTCAAAAGATATCCCCAACATAATCAAACAAAGCAATGCTACTCAAATTTAAATAAAAACAAATAGCCCACACATTGATACATTTAGCCATCCTCATTAAATTATCTTCACAACTTGATTTAAGGGAAGAAGATTTACACTAATACTCAAGGTTCATTATTTCATTAAAATGTTGGGTATGCTATCAAATTTCTAAGGCTATGGTTTACCCCATTAAGAAAAAAATTTAATCCTAGATTAGATAATTAATTTTAAACCATTTCTTTTCTACTCATGATTAATTATAGGCGGTAATACCAAATTCCAAGTTTCTATTAATTCTTAATTAATTCTATCTATCATTTAAGTTACTTCAAGTATTTGGTGATATTAGTTTCCTTATATAATAGTAGTCTCGTTTGATATTACACACTAATTTCTTAATTAAACAAAACTTATCATTCAAGTTTAAGAATAATTAGAATATAGAATTAAGTTTATGAGTTTGATAATTAAATTACATTCACTAGAATTTACTTATAACTATTTATGGATGTTCCTTTGATCTCATCACTTAGAAATTTGAGAGGGACTAAACTCCTTCAATAAGGAAAAATCATGAGAGATTTGTTCCTATTGTATTTAACCAATCTTTAATTCCTTAATCCTTTGACGGATTAATTCAAATTTAACGAGGTATTTACATTAAGTAATTTATGTAATTTCTTTCCAATTTGGAAAAGGAAGTTATCTAGTTACTAGTTTTAAGAGGATGCAACTAATCCATGTAATATTCATTGGCTAAGGTTGAATTGCTAATAGGTATTCTTTCAATAACTCTACATGATTGCAATACTCTATGTGTTGGAAAATTTCCTTGCATTACTTAACATATACATATAAATTAAAATTAAACAAATGTGTCTTATTTATTTAAAAGTCCATTCATTTTTAGGTCTTATCACTATATGCATTTGTAATGTATTGTTATACTAAAATAATTAATTAATTATCTATTACTTCTCATTACTCATTTTCATTTAAATTCCCTAATTTTCACTTCCCTATAATTTGAGGACCTTCCTAATTATTTTTACTCAAATATTTATTGATGAAATTATTTACATTGGATTTTTGCAAACTAAACAACAATTTTTAAATTACGACCTTTGTATCTTTTTATAACTTGGAAACTGTTCAAACCATGGTCTATCCCAAGCACCAACCTATTGTCTCATAGACTGACATTTCAGAAAATTATATATATCTATATAATTCAATTAAGCATTAATGATTTCTTGTTACTAAATTCTCTTGGATTTAAATTGGTCTTGAACAGAGGATCAACTATTACAAGATTAACTTATTTCCTAAAGTTTGTATATTCATTCTAATCTAATATAAATTTCATGAATATAGTTCTCAGAGTAATAAGCTAGGTTGACCATATAATCTTCCAGTTTGTGCGAGATCTTCTTTCTTATTTAATCTGACCCAAGTAGGTAAATGTATTTACTAACCATTTTATTCTGACATTACTAACTAGGGGAGAGGACCCAATACCTAGCATGTTTCAATAGTTGTGATAGTAGTTGTTTATATAATGTCCAATATTTTTATCAATATTGGACCAATAGTTGTTACTTTAAAGTTGTTAGTGTTGATGATGACTACCCATAATTAAACAAAATGTATTCCTTTGATCTAAAAAGCAACCAATCATGTGATTCCACATCAATGCTCAATAAAACATGTGAATGCACAAGTATTGGTCTCACTTTTTTTTGGGCCTGTTTGCACACCTTGAAAAAAAGCATGTTGATGTGGCATCATATTTGATGATGTGGCCCTGAAACCTTAGTTATAAGTAGGGGACTTGCCAAGTAAGCTGCTATAAACAATTGGGAATGATTTGAAATTTCCAAGTAGGATAATTAGAAGCGCGAAGTTAGGGTGCACAACTACTAGGTCCTCTCCCCTAGTTCTTTTGAAGTATGGAGATTACCTCTAGAATGGTACCCTATATAAATAGCTAATATAAAAACCCCATTTTAACATTTGAATCTCTCTTTCTATTCTTTATTAAAGAGGCCTATTAACTTATCTTTTAAAATAGGGGTATATTCCTCTTGCACACAAACTTATATATAAAGAAACCAATCTTCCTTATACGTTTCATATTTGATTTGCTTACATTACATAGCCCTTCTTTCCTAATGGTTTGTTTTTGAAAGTTACTTCAGAAACTAATAATATGTAAGTTCATTTGCTACGCAATATTCAAATAAAATTAATGGTTCCCACTTAATTTTAACATTACTCTTGCATTTAAGGATAAGCCAAATTCTTCAAGAAGGTTCTGCTAAAAGAAGGCATTTGCAATTCCATATTACCATAAATTATTTTCAAATCAACTTGCATTGTGAAATAAACTTTTATTTTATTTTATGATACATAAATTTATAAGTCATTTTGGAATATCATCATTTATCATTTTTTTTCTAATGAATTACAACTCTTGCAAGGAATCTAGAACCTTGAAATATAAAATACATGGCCAAAAAAAATATCTTTTTTTTTTTTTAATCTCAACACATCATTTCATTTCCTTCCAAATTTCTTGCACATTACACAACATCTTCATAGATTCTGCAAAAGAACCTAAAAAAGTACAAAGATGGAAAAACAACAATATACCGATGAGCTCTCCACCCAACTATAGAGTTGTAAAACAACCCACCCCTGAGCATGGGGTACTCACTTAGCCACATGAAACAACTTAACTCAAGATTCAAGCACATGACCACAACAATATTTCACATATACAACAACCCACATAAGTCATTCACTTAAATTTACCACATTTCTACCACATTGGTTTACCCCAAGGGTAAACCACTTAGGAGTAGTGGGGTCTCAACTAGACATGGGAAAAATAAATATACATAACATCAAATCACTCCTCCATAATAATTATCCACCAAAATCTCCATATGAACACCTTCACAACTCACCACCCTTTATTCCTCCTAAAGCATATACTGGAATTATAAAGTGGGATACTCATATCCCATAAATACAAGGGTACTAATACCCCTGGTAATGGCCATTACCTAAATGAGATACTCTTATCCCAAAATGAAATCCCCAATGTGAGGGAGCAATCTCCCACTCAAACTCCACATGTGCAAGACCAAAAATCCTCTATACAAGAGGGGTTCACCTCCCCTAAGAAAGAAATACACACAAAAATGATATAATACATACAACAAGATCTGTCACATCAAAAGAAAACCCCAAAGAGAAAACCATCAAATCAAATCCAGCTTTAAAGGATGCACAACATAACACCATGAAATAACCAGGAAGAAGAATTACCTCCAATGCTATAATCCCACTAATGGTAGGAAAAAATGGATGGATGGCTCCTCCTCACCCAACAATCTCCTTCCTCCTCCTAAGATTTCCCAAAAGAAATTCAAGAACACAAAAGAGAAAAGATCCAAATAAGCTTGGTAACCCTCTCTCTCCATGATTCCATGAGGAAGAGGTTTTAAAGAAAAGGGGAAATAACTCCCTCACATAACCACCTCAACCACTTAACCAACCAACCATTTTCGTCACTCTAATGAATGGGGACAAAATATGGGTTAAAACACTTTTTAAAGGATTACACATAACAAAAATAACCTTCCCTCCCATTCCTTTAGGTCCTAGGATTACTTTTAAAACATAAAACACACCCTAGAACCCTCTAAATACACTTAAAAAAATGTATTTCCCCAAAATTTAAAATTCAAAATTCACAAATAAATATAATTACATGATGCATACCATATAAGGAAATCACACAACCCAACATATAAATTAATAACCTATAGGATCCCATGCACAACACACATGGTGGCTAAGTGAGTCCCCTCAATTCCATCAGTATTAGAAATCCCTGTACACTCAACACGATGTGTTAGTATGATAGAAATATTCACACACACACACAAATATATATATATATATCCAAAATAAGTACATTTCATTTGCATATCATCATAAATCAACTGATCAATCATAAGCTATCATATACAATACATCATTTTGAAATGTGTGTCACAATAACCATATCAAATATCATTAGATGAACACTATAATGCATAACACCCATAATTACATCAATGCCTTCCAAAATATAAACTAGTCCAATCATCAATCATGAAATCTTAATATGATATCAAATACCATCCTCAATAAGGGAATATGCATCAATGACACACTAATTCTCATAATCGTCCAGAATCACCAAAAGATCACACCAAAGGACATCATATGAAACTGAATGATTAATCACAAAACATTTCCTTCATAAGTAAGTCAATTACCAGTTACCAACAACCTTAATAACTTGATACATCTGATATACATAGTTCTATTTCTAGAAATTGCATAATCAACAAAATAGCACATCTAATAATTATAGAGAAATCACAATACCCACTGAACAGGTAAAATTTTCCAGTTAACCTTATCCCAAAATCAGTCAAGTAATTACCATCACTCCTAACTTAGGAATAACATCCATCACGGGCACATGGAATATAAACAAGTACACCAAAATGCGTAGACTCAACAAGGTCGTAAAGGGTAGGGTCTCACAGGAGGGATAGAGGGAGGGAGAGACCTAAGAGAGAGAGGGAGGGAGGGAGGGAGGGAGAGACCTGAGATAGAGAGAGATTTATATAGGCAGGGTGGGAGGGAGAGACCTAAGAGAGAGAGGGAGTGAGAGAGAGATAGAGAGAGTTATCTAGGTAGGGTGAGAGGGAGAGACCTAAGATAGAGAGAGAGGGAAGGAGAGACATGAGAGAGAGAGATGTATATCTAGGTAGGGTGGGAGGGAGATACCTGAGAGAGAGGGAGGAAGTGGGAGAGAGAGACTTGAGAGAGAGAGACCTAAGAGGGAGGGAGAGTTATCTAGGTAGTGTGGGAGGGAGAGACCTAAGAAATAGTTATTTACATAGGGTGGGAGTGAGAGACCTGATAAAGAGAGTTATCCCTCCCACCCTACCTTATAAACCCTCTCTTCTGCCCTCTCCCCCTCTCAGGTCTCTCCCTCCCTCTCTTAGTTCTCTCCCTCAGTCTATCCCTCTCACCCTACCTAGATAACTCTCTATCCCTCCCATAATACCTAGATAAATCACTCTCCCTCTCTCTCAATCTATATATATTATAATGTACTACATATAATACATTATATAATTTATATACTATATACTATATAATATATATAATATATAGTATAATATAATATATAATATATAGTATATATAATATAATATGTAATATATTTATTATATATTAATAATACATAATATATAGTATATATAATATAATATATAATATATTTATTATATATTAATAATACATAATATTGGTTTTATGTATTCTTTGACTTTTAAAAAACTAAAGGAAATGGATATCCATTTGTAATGGACATCTGTTTCCTAGCGTATAAACATTTAACCTTCTCCCTATACATAGAATACATAACAAATATTCATTTTAAATAGATATCCATTTTGATGATTGTATATAAAACAAAAAGGGGACCGTTTTAAGCATTCCAACGATCCCCACATTCTTTTTGTTGTTTGAAATTCTGTGTTCTCTATTTGATACAGAAAAAAAAAACAACTTTTGCTAGATTCTTTTACACAATTTTCAACTTAGCAATCATTTTTGTGCTAAGAGAAAACTAACATCAAAGCAAATTGAAGCATATAGAGAAAAAGATAAGGGAAAAGGTAAGAGAAAACTAACATCAAAGCAAATTGAAGCATATAGAGAAAAATATAGAGAAAGTCATAGGAAGAGAAGACAAGGTATGTCAAATACTCAAGGTGAGGCTTCTTCTCCACCCATAAATGTTATTTCAAGTGAAGATGAAATAAAATTTGAAAATGTTGAACATCATATTGAAATTGCAAATGAAAATGTTGAAATTACAAATAAAAATGTTGAAATTGATATTGAAAACATTGAAAACGTTGCTAACATTGAAAATGAAACATTTGAACCTTATGTATCACCAAATTACATGAGAACACAATACCTTTGTGAGGAAGAAATTCAAATTTTAAATCTAAGACATTCAAGAACCCCAAAATGGTTACTTGAAATAGATGAGAACATAATAAATAAACTTGATGGAAAAGTGTCATCACAAATGGTTTGGTTGTGGGCTACCCAAATGTTCAATCAATAATTTTCCAATAAGACATTAGCCGAAAAATGTCACCTTTTTTGTACAATTTCTAAAGTCTAATAGAATGATACCATTATTAAAGAAATTGAAAATTCATGTGACCAAACTGTCAAAAAAATATTATTGTTAAAAATATTTTTAATGCTCTAAATTCTATTGGAAATACTAGTAAGGAAAAATATAAGAGATTTTCTCATAGAGTAATCACAGCCTCATTAGTAAGCCATCATTTGAGAAAGGATCATTTAATGAGGAAAACTTGTATTGATTTAAACCTAAATCATAAAACATTGTCTAGAGCACTCTCAAGAAGAGGAAGACTCAATAGTCCTCTTCAAAATGATACATGGGCTTTTAGAGAGAGGCTTCCATGTGTTGATAAGAAGCTAACGTATAACATAAAGAATGAAATTTAACAACTTTGGAACTCTCAATCTAGACTATCACCAAATGCAAATGATGTTTTAAAGTTAAGAATTGGCAGTCGAGATTGCACACCACATCCTAAACATTACCTGGAATGTAAACAATATTGAACAAACAATTTTGTGAAACACATCCAAATTTGTAAGTCATTTTATTATGTACCTCTTAATATTCGTAATACATGTTGTAAATACCATGTAGAGTTTTCAATGTATCATGAACTTTTATGTTATATTCATTCTACTATGCATACTAATGAAGTGTTGCAAGAGTTCCATGCAATGCATCTTCCAAAGTCATCAAGGGACTTGTTAGATTCATTTTTATGTGTTAGAGGTGATGGTTACTTTTTTATAGAAATGATTGTTTAAATGAGACGTGTTTGCAATGTCGTGGTTTATCAAAGTTTGTAACATGTTTTCATGAGGGAAACAAACATGATTTTTCTAACAAAATTGTTGAGAAAAAAAGATTATAGATAGTGAAATATAGTTTGAAGAGTGGAGGTGAAGGTTCTAGATGCATGTTGGTTACAAGAGAGGCAAGTATTGTTGATTTTAAGAAAAAAATTCTGCAAGTATGCAAGGTATAGCGACATCTCACAATGGTTGGATCAACAATTTAGGATATATTTGTGGTTGATTTTTCTGAAAATTACACATTGCAACCACAAAATGAGGTATAATCTCAGTATTAAAATTATATTCAAATTGCTATTTTTGTCCACATAACATATATGCATGCCCCTGATAGTACAAAAGAGGATAGGAAGATCATTAGGTAGTACTATTTTTACTTGATTAATCATAGATCTCATTGATCAAAGTTTTTGCAACATTGTTTTGAATTTTTTTTTTAGTTCTTGCAGTGGGTCGACATCTCATTTAGTTAGATAGTTGCACAGGGAAATTGAAGAATGCTCATATGTTTTATTGGTTGAGAAGGTGCATGTTCAAAGGAATGTACCTCATATTTGGATTTTTTGTGAAGCTAGGCATGGAAAAGGAAAGCATGATAGAGCAGGTGCATGTATGAAGAGAGCTCTGGTTAAGGAACAAATGAAGATTAGAGGTGGTGCAACATTCAATGATGCATGTTCTATTGCTGATTTGTGTAGTTATGCATTATCATGAGGAGGGACACTTGATTCAAAAGTGTGTAGGTTCTTTTGGTTGGTTGATGAGGGCACAATGGGAGAGAAATTGGAATGTCAAACAACCAGATTATCTTCAAAGATGCATTCATTTCAAAGCTCAAATGTAGGTGCATGGACCATATGGACACAAGAGTTGGATTGTTTTTGTCAAAATCATATTCAATGTGATTGGGATCAATGCAAGTCAAGTGAGTGGGTAGATACATGGATTCCATATTATTTAACCCCTTTATCTTCATCTTCATTTCTTGGAGGTGATTTTGTTTGTCTACACCTGCTCCAATCTCTTATTTTTGTTAAGTTTCTCCATTTTTTTTTATTACTGTTATCAACTTTGGTATTTTGAATTGTTCTCATTGTTTTATTATTATTTTTTATGTTGCATCTTGTTTAGCATAACTTAAATTATTTCATTTTTATAAAAATAATATTTTCAATGGAGTTTCCTATTCCTATTTTCATTTTTTTATGATCACACTACCAAAATGTTGGCCTCTTTCTTGGAATAAAATATGAATCCTCTCATAACTTCCAAAAATATAACTCCTAAGTAGAGACTTCTAGTTATCATTTGATCCATGTACTTTGATAACATCCAAGGGAAAGTTGGAAATAATGCATTTTAATCTTTCTTGAAGAAGCATGATAATCATAGGCAATTGAAAACTACTCACACACCACAAAAGAGTCTTTTCTCTTGACCGTCCTTATAGTTGACTATACATTCTTCATCATACTTTGGCACACTCAAATGAATTTAGAACTATTCTTTCCCATTTTTATATGCCTTTCATTATTTTCACTTACCAAGACTCTTATTCACTATCTAATGATTGTGGTATGCTTATTTAGAAAGATAACATGCCTCGGTATTGCCTATCCTATTTATCTCCCCAAAAAGAGAAACCCAGAATGATCACATGAATTAGACAATGAAACGAGACCTTCCCTAGTATTTTCTTACCTACCTCAACGTGTCTAAGCTTCCCATTTGTCAAAATTACTGAAAACTTATTCAAGACTACCCTGAATTAGTGCACTCCAAAATAACAAGGGGATGTGGGTGACAAAAGGAGGCCTTCTATAGTGTTTACCTACCCACCTTGATGTGTTGGTATAGTTGGTTTAACTCCATGATGCACAAAACAAAAAGAATGCTTCTTTCCATATTTTCATTGTTTTCCACTGATAATTTTTGCAAGAATGCATTTGACATTGGAACACAAAAACAGTGTTGAGTTGAAAAAAACCAAGAGGAGTTGGTTTGAATGGATTCGATATCCACCTGTAGGTCCAGATAAAGCATTCCTACGTGCCACGAGCTCCTATAACGACATCATCAAAGTTTGACAATTTTTGGCTTTTAGGGTTCTTTAGAGACTACCCTGAAAAGAGCACCCCAGAATAATGGGATAACTTGGGAAATGAAAAGAGACCTTTCCTAGTATTTACCTACCTACCTTGACGTTTTCACTCTACCCATTTTCTTTCCTAGTATTTACCTACCTACCTTGATGTGTTCACACTACCCATTTGTCAAAATTACTAAAAATTTACAATTTTTTCTCTTAGGGCTCTTAAGAGACTACCTCGAAAAGAGCACTCCAAAATAATCGGGTCACTTGGGAAATGAAAAGAGACCTTACCTAGTATTTACTTGCCTACTTTGATGTGTCCACATTTCCCATTAGTCAAAAATACTAAAAATTTAACAAATTTGTATTTTTTTTCTCTTACAACACTTTCAAGACTACCACAGATTAGTGCACTCTAGAATCATGGGAGGACTTTGGCAAAAAAAGGATGCCTTCCATAGAATTTACCTTCCCACCTCGATATGTTGGTATAGTTTGTTTTACACCATGATGTACAAAAAAAAATGCTTCTTTCCATATTTGCACTACTTTCCACTGACAATTTTTGCAAGAATGCATTTGACACTAGAACACAAAAATAGTGTTGAGTTGACCCAAAATGAGAGAGGTTAGTTTGAAGGGATTTGATATCCACTTGTAGATTGAGACAAATAATTTCTACGTGCCACGAGCTCCCAAAATGAATTCATCAAAGTTTGACAATTTTTGGATTTTAGGGCTCTTTAGAGATTATCCTAGAAATAGAACCCCATAATAATTAGGTGTCTTGGGAAATGAAAATATACCTCCCTTAGTATTTAGTTTCCTACCTTGACATTTCCACGCTGCCCATTTGTCAAAATTACTAATTTTTTTACATTTTTTCCATTTTTTACACTTAAGGCTCTTTGGAGACTACCTCAAATTGAGCACCCCAGAACAATCGGATGACATGGGAAATGAAAAGAGACCTTCCATATTATTTACCTACCTACCTCGACATGTCCACACTATCCATTTTTCAAAAATACTAAAAATTTAAAATTTTTGCGTTTTTTGCTCTTACGACACTTTTTATGACACTTTTCCCCAGATTAGTGCACTTTGAAATCATGGGGGGACTTGGGAAAAAAAAGGAGGCCTTAGGTAGCATTTACCTAGCATCCTTGATGTGTTGGTATAGTTGGTTTCGCTCCATTATACATAAAACAAAAATTAGTTGGTATAGTTGGTTTCGCTCCATTATACATAAAAATTGTTACCTAGCATCCTTGATGTGTTGGTATAGTTGGTTTCGCTCCATTATACATAAAACAAAAATTAGTTGGTATAGTTGGTTTCGCTCCATTATACATAAAAATTGTTACCTAGCATCCTTGATGTGTTGGTATAGTTGGTTTCGCTCCATTATACATAAAACAAAAAAAATGTGTCTTTCCATTTTTGCATTGCTTTCCACTAACAATTTATGCAAGAATGTATTTGACACAAGAACACACAAACAGTGTTGAGTTGACCCAAACTAAGAGAGGTTGGTTTGAAGGGATTTGATATCCACCTTTAGGTCCAAACAAATCATTCATACACGCCACAATCTCCTAGAATGACTTTGTCAAAGTTTGACATTTTTTGGCTTTTAGGGCTCTTCAAAGAATACCCTGAAAAGAGCACCCCAGAATAATCGGGTAACTTGGGAAATAAAAAGAGACCTTTCCTAGCATTTACCTACCTACCTTGACATGCTCACACTGCCCATTTTTCAAAATTACTAAAAAATTTACAATTTTTGCATTTTCCAATATTCATGTTTAATTTTAACCCATTGTTGAGTCAAAAGAAGGTTCGAGTTTATGTTTCTTAACAATTCTTAACAAATGTAGGTCCTTTTGGTTGAAAATACTATTGCGTCAAGAAGTGATTCAAAATAAAATTATAACAATTTGATTCAACATTGAGGACACATTCAATGTAATTCATAAGGAGGTATCTTCGTCATATCCTTTTATCTCTTATTTGACACAAGAACACACAAACAGTGTTGAGTTGACCCAAACTAAGAGAGGTTGGTTTGAAGGGATTTGATATCCACCTTTAGGTCCAAACAAATCATTCGTACACGCCACAAGCTCCTAGAATGACTTTGTCAAAGTTTGACATTTTTTGGCTTTTAGGGCTCTTCAAAGAATACCCTGAAAAGAGCACCCCAGAATAATCGGGTAACTTGGGAAATAAAAAGAGACCTTTCCTAGCATTTACCTACCTACCTTGACATGCTCACACTGCCCATTTTTCAAAATTACTAAAAAATTTACAATTTTTGCATTTTCCAATATTCATGTTTAATTTTAACCATTGTTGAGTCAAAAGAAGGTTCGAGTTTATGTTTCTTAACAATTCTTAACAAATGTAGGTCCTTTTGGTTGAAAATACTATTGCGTCAAGAAGTGATTCAAAATAAAATTATAACAATTTTATTCAACATTGAGGACACATTCAATGTAATTCATAAGGAGGTATCTTAGTCATATCCTTTTATCTCTTGATTTATAATCTTGTATTTGATTTCAAAGAATGATCAGTTGACTTTGTTGTTCATGTTGTTTATAATCCATACTTCTATAATATTTATATGAAGGCATTGCTTAACACAATCTTTGAGTAGGACGTGAGGTTTGATTGAAATGCATCCAACATTGGAGTTCATGTTTCTTCATTGTTCAATTACTTTTACTCAGTTTTTTTCTTCTGTTTTTTAATAGTTTTTGTAATATTGTAATGTAGGTGTCTTTGAGAGTAGCAATGATTTGAGATGCACATTAGGGAGTGAGGATATCAGGGGCACATATTAGTTGTGTATCTAGGATAACTTGCTAACAAGGTTCATTGATGTATTTATACATGAGGACATCGATAAAATTATATGGGCATTATTAATTGTATTGATGATCATGATGGTTAGAAGATGATATAAGATGTATTTGTACATGCAAAGGTCATGAAAAATATGATATATGAGAATTATTGGTTATATTTATGGTAGAATGTATCCAACATATGATTATGGAAGTAATGTGTATGTTGCAAAATGTCACATGCATGTGTATTCACAATCAAGTGTGTTTAACATATGTAAACAATGATGATTATGATGAAAAGACACATAGACTAACATATATTATGTGTATGCACCTACTTATGTATGTTCACAAATTTCACATGTATATATTTTCACATCAAAATCACTTGCACTTTCTTACATTGGTTCATGTTAGCACCTACTTAATAGTCAAGCAATGGTGAAGATTTTGGACTTGTCTATGAATGAACTCTTGAATGTAATGTATGTGAACCATAATGTGTGTGGTTCACTAATGATGGAATAGGTGAACTAATAGATTAATGTAGAACTCTCATTGTTATAAAATATAATAGATGTCCTACATAATTGCAAGAAAGAGAATGATGCTTTGCATCTTATTTGGCCAACATATACCTAACAAGAAGCTAGTGAGAAAATATAACTAGAAGTAGACTTACAATCAAGTAAAACAATTGGCCCATCTAAATTAGTGAACCCAATCAAATCAATATCAACCCTTATTGCAGAGAGAATCCCAAAACTATGAGTTCCTTGAGTATAGTGGAGGAACTAGTAGTTTTCCTTCTATTTTAGTTCATGAGGTTCCTAAATAACTAGAGATTATGCCAATGAAATATGAAATTCCAAGCCTAGAGTGAATCAAATAATTGACGTTGTCAATAATATATGAATATATAGTAGCATCAACTAATGGTGAATCTAACATCTCACCTAAATTTTGACTTTGGATAGAAAGGGAGTTAAAGTAGGTTTGCAATTGGCCATATTCAATTGTGAGAGAAAATCTAGTGTATTTTGGACTATACAAGGTATATCTTGGATGTAAAGTGATATATCTTAATCCCACAAAAAAAATCTCAACAAAATCAAGTTAGTCATCAAAAAATTATCATGTATAAAAATTTTCACTATCACAATTGAGGATGAAGAACTCATTGTGATTAATAAGTCATCAACATACAAAACTAGGAATATGAGAGACTCAAACTATTACAAGGTGTAAATTTTTAGATTATAATGACATCAAGTGAATTCAACTAAGAGAAATACATATTCCTTATTGGGATACCGAGTCATGTTTATAGTTGCAAGGACATTCCTGTGACCACAATCTTGATCATTTTAATTGTAAAAGAAAAACAAAATATTTAGCTAACTAGCCCATCTCACACTTTGCTACCATGCCAACTTTGCACAAATGTTCCCAATTTACTGTTATGTTTTTTTATAAAAGGATGTATTTGTAGTCATTTTGATAATGGTACGACATTGAAAATTATTGTAATTTATCCTTTCACATCTACATCTAGGAACATAAGCATCCATGTTATGATTGATAACATTAGAAGAATGGTCATCAAATTTGGTGAAGTTGCACAAGGCAACCGAATTTAACACTAACATAGATGGATTACCAATTGTAATTCATAAGTTCTATTAAATTTTAATTTCATTAATCTATAACATGTTATTTATCATAACTTAAAACCATTCTAAACTGATTATACATTCCAATTTTAAGTTTCAAAGTAGAAAGACATGCACACAAGGAAAAAATTAGAATGAATATCAATTTTATATATTAAGTTGTAGAATAATTGTGTATGTACATACACAAATTTGGCATATATGTCAACTCAAAACAAGTTTAAAAAAATGTGGAATATTCCATCTCAAGATCTATATACAATATGCATGTTGAATAGCTATGTATCAATCCCTAAATGTATTAGTCTCTAGTAAATCCTAATCTTGTGTTGGATCATCAAAATTGAGCCTCCTCAAACTATTTGGTGGCTCTAAAGTTTCTTGCACAATAACAATTCAAACCTCAAATTAGATTAATTATGTCAATGGTTGAAAAGTTAGACTAGACTACTAAATAGAAACTTATATACTATAATTTAGAATTGTCAAATTAACATCAAAATCACTATATTAAACTATGATATATCTAAAAAGGAATTCTTGATTACCTCAAGTCTTGCTCTTTTTTTTTTTGCAAGACATTTTTTATATGATTTTCCTGTAAGACAATCAGGAGTCCTAACATATCGAAATGGTCTCGAATTCATCACATTGTTGAATTGAGAAGAGGACTATAGTAGGTAAAATAAAATTGATACAAATTAATATATAAATGTTGACAAACAATCATAAAATAAACATATATCTACTCCTATCTAAATGTATATATCTATAATATAAAATAAACACATACCTCCTATGATGCTTGTTCTCTTGTTCTAGAAGGGCTCATGATGGATGAACCAGCTAAGATAGTTTCCTATATAAAAAATGACATCAATGTAAGACTATAAATGCACATGTACATATAATCATAATGTCGAGAATATTAAAAAATGTATACCTGTTATGATGCTTCTTCCAATGTGTTAGAAGAAGTCATCATGGACGTAAAAGTACCAGGTTGCTACATAAAAAGGAAAGAATACATAAGACTATCAATCTATGTAGATATATTTAATCATAATCGATTTGAAAAATTAACATCTAAATCATAATTTAAATGGTATGCATATACAATAAAAAATTATAAACATGTATATGTAAAAAGGAATACCATATAGTTACTCTCTAGGCCAAATGAAATGGCTAAAACTATACCCTCTTGGACCTGCAAAATTTGATCCTCCATCAACAAATATTAAATTTGACACATATATATTAGTACTAATATTTCTTATAAAATATTAATTCAAAATAAAATGCACTATGAAATTACTTTAAGTTGTACCATTACATCTACATCATCTTGTAGACATGTAAAATTGACCTAACACCTATCAGACATACTAAACGAAATTTTCACATCATTGAAATCATTATTATCGAAAACCCTATTTTTCCCTATTAATTGAATAATTAGACATTATTTAATTAATTCACTTTTCACCATTTTTGATGAGTTAAATAAATTTCATTTATTTAATAAAGTCCTAAAACCCTAATTTTTGCTATTAAATGAATAATACAATATTATTTAATTAATTCACTTTTTCATCAATTTCGACTAATTAAATAAATTTCATTTATTTAATAAAGTCCTAATCTAACTTTATTCCTACTGACTAATGAAATAATGTCAATTATTTAATTATGTCTCTAATTCACTTTATTCCCCTAAGTTGATTGAATTATTAAATCATAATAATTTAATTAACTCACTTTCCCTCCAAATTTGAATAATATGAATAAACTATTCAAAACATCATCAAAAATCAAGTTAAACTAATGCAACTTTGTTTGCAAAAGTCAAACTTGATTTGCACGTTCAACTCCGAAATGAATGAATTAATTAAATCAATTAATTAATCATTCTCAAACACTTTTTTGATTGAGAAAATTACAATCCCCCGATTTCTCAATCTATTTCTGACTGATCAACTAATTTCTGACTGATCAATCTAATCTTTGACTGATCAATCTATTTCTCAATCCCACAGATTATTCAATCTATTTCTTCAATCACACTAATCATGTAATCTATTTGTGCACAAATTATGCCCATCTAAATCCTCTCAACATCTTTTGACTGTCAATCAAGATATTCTACTATGCGATCATGATCGTCCATTTTGAATCACAAATTATATATTAAAAACATCTTTCCTCACAAAAAAGGATCGAAGAATCAACCTATCTTGCACAACAAAGTACTTTTGAGATCATAACCAACATTGAAAATGCTTCAACACATGTCTTTGATCAAACACATGCATCATTCTTCAAAGCTCTCGCATGCAACAATGGAGGCTTCATAGTGATATTGTATTGTAAGATTGTAACACAAGATGGTAAGATTGTATTGTTTTGAGTTCATGTTTATTGTCTTCTTTCAATAACTTTCTTGAATTCATTAGCTTTATAGTTTCATTTCGTGAGTGAAGGAATAGATATAGATTCTTGTTTTTTATTAGATTAGTTTCTATTTAATTGCAATTATCTTGTTTATGCTCCTAGATCTTCCCCCTCACACATTGTGGCAAACTCAGTGGGACCTTGATCCATAAAACTAATAATTTTATGAGCTACATTTGAAGTTGAAAGTTACAGAAGTGCTCTGGAAAAATTTGCATGCACGGGTTCTAGAAAACTTTTGCACTTGATTTCACAGAGTTGGCGCATTTGACTTTGTTTCTAGTGCACTTGACCATGTTTCTGGTGCACTTGACCTTGTTTTTTGTGCTATTGAATTTTTTCAATGCTTTTTTTTTCTAACAGAGGACGCTCATGTTTTTTTTCAGTGCCTTGGCTCTCTGACAGAGGGCGCTTTTGCTTGTTTTTCTATGCTTTTTCCTTGTTAGACTTGTGTCTGAGATCTAAAAGTTGAATTTTGATTTTTAATGCTAACAAGTGCCTACTTGGAATGTCTCATAGGTATTAATGTGTGTGTATGTAGGATTGGCAGAGTTATGAGAAACCATTAACACTTTTTTTATAGGGAAGATGAATGGACAAAGAGATTGCAATTTTCACAGCTTTCTTAAGTTAGGAAATTTTAATGTGGTGCTTAAAAGAATTCACAAACAAAACACATTTTGATTTAATTTCTTTAAAATTAATATTTTAAAGCTTTCTTAAGTTAGAGAATGATTTAATTTGGCTCTTAAAAAGAACTCACAAACAAAACAATTCAATTGGTGCTCTAAAAAATGTTTTTAAAATTTCAAATTGATACTTGGAATGTTTGATTTTATTTTCGTTAATGCATGCTCGAATTCATTTTTGTTGACCAAGTAAGAACAGGATCAATTTAGAAACACTCAAGTTTTGGGCTTAAAAATGAACAAATAAATCTTTGTATTGCACCTTTGCTATCTCATTGATTGATATCCATAACACTTCTATTGGATGCTTTAAAAAGAACCATTGCTATCTTATTCACACTTTTTTGGGATATCACCGCTTGAGATGCTTAAAAATAACCAAATTGCGATGAAGTGTATTCCATGTTTGGAAAACTAGGTGACTATTCTCTTCCCTCATGCCTTTTTGGTGGTCTTGGGTGACAAGAATCATCTTGAGTTTCACACGTTTTACTTTAAAGCATACATTTTAGAGGGCCTACCTTTTGAGACACATCTTGCGTTGGAGAACTCAAAGACCCAAGTGGTACTCTCGTTTTGGTCTGCTCTATAAATTATTGTGGGTGTGGAGGAAATTTCTCACCTATGGGTTGTGGCTATTTTATACTGACGTCGATATCCCCCAGTATCTGTGTGATACGCAAAAACCCGCAAGGGATAGGAGGCCTCTTAATTGAGCAAAACACTGCATGTATAGACATCTGAAACTAATAACCCCAAAACATGACTATGAACCAATATTTTAGAAGCTACCCCTTTATCCAAAACATTCTCTAAATTGGTGCATTAGAATTTACTTCGGAGAAGTTACTTACCAAGTCTAACTTATGGTTGAGTGTTAAAATCTCTCCATTCGTTGCATGTAAAATCATCCCTTTGGGGCATGAGGTAAGCCCATCTGGGAGGAAGTGTCTATCCTTAGGGTGTACATTGCCTTCACAAAAAATTCCAAAATTTGTTCAAGTAATTTGAAAACATTAAACTCTATAATTGAATTAAAAAATAAACACATAAAAACAAACACTTAAACATGTTTTTGAAAATCATAAACCCTTTGACTTACTGTATGATTTTAAAAGAAGCCCTATATTTGCACTCCTTAAGGATCTCCTTAAATGTTTTCAAATATTCAAGCTTTAATTTCAGGCTACACTGGCTCAAAGTAAATGTTGAAAACTATGGCTTGGGTATTGTGATTTCACAACTTAAAGCCATAGACATACAGGTCACACAAGTACATGATTTTTGAGTCAGTCAAAAAATTGTTGTATCACTTGCCGCATTTGGAAATAGATCAAGACATCCAAAACTGCAAGAAAAACATCAACGATGTTGCCAAATACTAAAACTGGAAGAAAAGTTTGAACAAAGACCGCTTCTACTACTATTCTAGTGCATTTGACCAAGAATTGGTCGCACTTGCAAGAAAAAGCTTGACTTTTCTCTATGTCCCATAAACTCCATTGATGAAAATTTGTTGCATTTGACAAAACTAGTGCAATTGATGCAAAATTGGCCACACTTGATATTTTTATGTCGCACTTGCCAAAAAATTTCTAGCACACTTTCCAAAAATCTGCTCACACTTACTAAAATAGCTCGGTTTTGACTGAATAACTCACCACATTGGAAAAATACATAAAGAGGTCACGCTTAAAATTTCTACTCGCACTTGCTTCTTAAAATATAGTACACTTGAAAAATGTCATGCCGTAGTTGATAAAACTAGCCGCTCTTGCTCGCAATTTTTTTGTTTCTGCTCAAAACCCATTGCTTCTACTCTATCCTACTAAAAATCAGAAAAGAATGAACTAAATCTGCTTATAGGATCCTTGTTAGAATAAAACAATTGGAAACCCAGATAGGTCGTATAGTCCTTTATCCACTCTCAACATTCCATTCTACTTTTGGAAATCAGAATTAAAAAAAACAAACTTGGATTATTCCCTCGCCCACACTTCTAAGATATCAACAGTTACTTGAACCTCAAGGCTAGTTCAAGTAAGCTTTTTCGCTATGTATCCTCTAGAAGAAGAAGTGAGATATCAATTCAGGCCTTTCAACATTTTGAGTTCCAAGAATAGTGTCACCTCAAAACAAAACTCAAATCTTAGGGTCTTGAGCTTCATAACAACCATATCAAAACGTTGACACTTTCACCTTATGACCATTTGCTGACCATTTTCTCCAGTTCAACAACCAAACCTTATAGCACCAATCCTACAACCAAGTCTCACACACATCAAATTTCAACAAACTGATATCATTAGAAGTTTAAGGACCTTCATATTTGAGAAGAATGAAACACCCAACCAGTGGAGAAACACAACAAACATCTTAGACAAAGACGAAGAGAAAGCAAACCTAGTAGTCGAAAGACCCATTTTACCACCTCCTACGTGGCAATAGGTATACATCCTTCATGATTTCTGGTAAGAGGGAAATCCTTAAATGAGAGTCCATATTCCACCTTTTAAAAAGGCACCATAGCTCAAGGTATAACAAGAGATGCACCTTAAATATTTACTGCAACTAAGACATCTTGGTAGGAAATCGTTACGCTCGCTCTTCAAGGATTGAACCAGACTGGTATATCCAATTTGGGCTTGTATTTCCACCTCTCGAATTGCAATAGACACCACTTTTCAAAAATAGAAAATCCCAAAAACAAAAGCAATTTCATTTTCCTTAAAACAAAAAATCCAAAAAAAAGCAAGCAAAAATCATTTCTTTTCCATAGTTAGGAGTCCCAAAACGTTCACAAAAGCTTGGCAGTTGTTCATGACAACTACGAGGTCACAACATAGGAAGAACATGGAAGAATACAAAAAAAACGCCAACATCCCACCAACAAACACCACGAACGACAAAGGTGGCCCATGGGGCTATAGGCTAGACGACCTTGAAACACCTCAAAAGAGACCCACATTCAATGCAACAACAAACCAAACACCTAGTGAGGAAGGGGTAATTCGTAGACAACAAGAAGCAATGGAAAGAGAAAAACAAAAATCCAAGGACATGGTCATAGAGGAGGATAGTGAAGATGAAATAAATGATGAAGAACTATTTCAACATTCAAACAATTCCAAAGTGCTCAAGAAGATGGACAAACTCCTAAGGATCCCAACACTTACTTTTTCAAATTAGCATTAAGTGGTGCTAAATTTCCAATATACTTTAATGCAGAAACACTTAAGGATCTTCATCTCATTCCATTAGGAGATAACTCAATTGTAAGAGAAATACCCAGGCCATTGGAGATTCCAAACATGCCACCCATATTTACACAAGGAAAGGATCAACTAGTGGAAAACCCGTTGTATAGAAAAATGACTCAAATTGAACAAGCGGTAGTGGCCCAACAGTATCAAGGAGGTCCATTCCATATGTACCACAGAGTAACAATCCTCCACTAGGACAATACATACCTCAAAAAACTTTGTATGTCAACCCTTCCCAAAACACACAGTACCATCAACAAGGTGGACCAAAGGGTTCCCTTCCCAATCAGTAGCACCATCAACAAGGTGGACCATAGGGTCCCCTTCCCAATCAACAACACCATCAACAAGGTGGAATGCAGGGTCCCCTTCCCAAACAGAAACATCATCAACAAGGTGGGCCGCAGGGTCCCCTTCCATATCAGTACCAACAACAAGGTTTTCCACAAGGTACCCTTCTGAGTTCATCCCATCAACAAGGTAACCTTCCAACACACCATTAGTGAAACCTTTATTATTGTTTACCCCAACAACAAGGTGTGCCACATGGTACCCTTCTAATTTCATCCTACCAACAAAGTGTCCCACCAATGCACCATCAAGGAAACCTTAAGTATAGTTTACCCCAACAACAGGGTGTGCCACATGGTACCCTTCCTAATTCGTCATATCAGCAAGGTGTCCCATTAACACATCATCAAGGGAACCTTTGAAACATTGCATCCCAACAACATCGTGTGCCACATGGTACCCTTCCCAATTCTTCCTACCAACAAGGTGTCCCACTAATGCATCAACATGGTAACCTTCAATATAATTCAACCCAACAACAAGGTGTGCCACATGGTACCCTTCCCAATTCATCCTACTAACAAGGTGTCTCACTAACACATCAATAGGGTAACCTTCAGTATAATTCATCCCAACAACAAGGAGCTAGCCCTCCTTACACTTAGCAAGGACCTAACCTGCCATATGTTCAAAATAGCTACTAGGGTTCAATACCCCCGTTCTATCCAACTTATGACCAAATAAACATTGTGGGACAACAAAGCTATTACACGCAAGACAGTCAAACAAATGTACCAAAAAATGAGATGGAACTACAACTAGAGGTGATGAATCAAAGAATATTGGACATGCAAGTAGGGAAGACAAAGAAGACATATAACCTTCAATAAATATGTCTATTTCCATTTGATCATTCCATCACTATACTATCTTTTCCAAAAAACTTTGAAATGCACAAGTTCAAAAAGTACAAAGGAAGAGGAGATATAGTGGAGTACGTACATGATTTTTTAGTAACATGTATGGAAGTACAAAACAACGACTCTTACCTCATGAGGCTCTTTCCACGTAGCCTTATATTTCACACTATGGAGTGGTTTTACCATTTGTCACCAAGAATTAAAACCTTCAACAAGCTATATAGAAAATTCATAAGCCACTTCTCATTCAACATAGAGAAAGACGTCACCATAACATATTTATCCAAAATTAACCAAAGTCAAGGAGAGTCCTTTACCTCCTACCTATAGAGATGGAGGTACAAGGCTAGTTGATGCAAATGGCCCATTCTCGACAAGGAATTGGTAGATATCTTCATCTCAAAAGTCCTACTTGAGATCAACTACCAACTCACTATGTTATGTCCTACAAACTTTGAAGAAACTATTGAAAAAGGATTACATATTAAGAGATCCCTCATAGCAAGGGGAGTCCTTAAATTGAATAGCTCAAAAGATAGTGCCTCTAGTTCAAATAATAAACCTAAATTATGGGAAAAGAACAAGAACGTTACAAATGATGGAGTAGTTGATGTTAGAGCACTATGAAATGCACAAAAAACACCCCAAAAAAAACTGCAAGTGGCACAAACAACCTATGTTCCAAATAGTACACAAAACAACCAACTTACCTATCCCAAGAAAAATCATGTAGTCAACCAACAAATGAATCAAGGAGGGAAATATAGTCAATACGATCAACCAAGGAGGCAGTTCATGGTACTAGGAGAGTCACTTGAGACAGTCATGCGTAAAATAGTACAACAAAACCTCATCAAGGTCAATGATCTCCCAAAATATAAGGGTCCTCGCTTCAAGACACCATGGTATAATGAGGACTTGTGCAAATTCCACAAGATCAAAGGACACACAACAAACAATTGCATGAGACTCAAGCACATCATCCAAGGCTTGATAGACAAGGATAAGTGGATGTCGAACATTGTCCCAGAAATAAGGACCTTCAAATATACACAAACCCAATCCCAAACCATGCTAAAAGGAATGGCAAAGGAAAGGACCCTCTCTCAAGCAGATGACACTAGGGTAGATGTAGTGACTATACGAGGTGGAGACAACAACTATAATGTAGCTTCCCATCGAGGGAGAGTTACAATACAAGGAGCCCTGCCCAAACCCACAACTAAGTCATCAAATGACTACAACATTATGGAACAACTGAAGAAGACTCTTTCCTTAATCTCAATCCTAAAACTATTAAAACTATCACCACACATAGGGAGATATTGGAGAAAGCATTGGAAGAATCGGCCCCTAATGACCTCAATCCTAATCAATTCTAAGCCATGGTTGGAAAAATCACGGACAACAATAATTTAGTCTTTTTCGAGAAAGATCTTCCACAAAGAACATTCCACAACCAAGCTCTCTACATAGAGGTTGGTGTTTACAAAAACATGGTCAAGCGAGTGTTGATAGATAATGGTGTGGGTCTGAACATCTATACCTTAAAATTCATCAGACGATTGGGGTATTCTAACGATGTGATAGAAAAATGAAAGAGCACTACTATAAGGGCCTATGATGAACTTGAAAGGAATTTAGAAGGGACAATTGGGCTACTAGTGTGGATAGGATTGGCCATCACAGAAACTACATGTCAAGTAATTAACCTTGAGTTGTAGTATAACCTCCTCCTAGGACACCCTTGGATCCATGCATTACAGGAAGTGTCGTCAACCTTTCACCAATGCCTAAAATTTCCCCACGAAGGAAAAGAGGTGACACTATACGCTAATCGTGAACCCTTCCATTTTTGTGTAAAGTTGGACAAGTATAATAAGATCCAATGCATAACTAGAAATGAAATATCCTTCCATTCATTCTCATATGTTGACCCTTCCACACTACCATCAACCTCAACCAAAACCAAATCAAGTGAGAAAATGAAAATGAAAACCAAGGTTCAAGTACTGGACAGGGGTAATGGGAATTACTACTTCAACCAAGAATTCTACATTGGCATGCTTCCACCAGCACCCTGTTGGTGTAATTAAATTAATTATTACACTAGCATAAGTTAACTTAGGTCATACATCATTTATCCTAGGTTTCATTTTAATAAATCATTTAATAATGGGGTAATGTCCCCTTCCTTGTTTGTAGGGATAAGATTCCTTCTAGAAGTTGAGTTGTCCTAGAACTTATCTCAACATTTAATAATTTCCTAGATAGGGTTCACATGTTGTCACATGTTGTTAGATCATGACACATGACAACATCTCTTGCATCTTAGGTTTTCTCTTTTTCCTATATAATTAGGCATTTTGTACATTTGCAATCATCCAATCTCATAGTGTAGATCAATAGAATCTCTATTGTGCATGCCTAGTTGCAACACTTTCTGTGTGGTTGATTATCTTTCCTAGCAAAGGTCCTCCATTGAAGACTATAGCTTCAAGGACCCTGTGCATCCATAATCTTAACATAGCCAAAGTCTATGGAGGTCTGAAAGAGATCAAGTATGCTCAAACAATGTAAATGATAGCCAAACCCATGATTTTCACCAAGTGGGGAGATATGAAGGATGAATAGATATTCAAAGAGGACCAAAAAAAACAAGAAAAGCCTCAACCCATTTTAATTGATCCTAACAGTAGAGGTTATCAATTAGCTAAACAAATGGGATACCAAGGAACAAGTGGCCTTGGGCTACACAAACAAGGCTGATGAGAGCCTATCATAGTGGAACAATGAAAGAAAAGTATGGGACTAGGTTATGAGCCAAAAGATGTGGTTACTCCAAAAACTTGACGAACCTCTTTTAAGAAATAACAAACTTTTGATAGCATTAAGGCACTGGATATCTACCTTATCATGGACAATTATTTACCCGTCAAAGACTTATTCGACAAATTTAGCATTGATAGGTTCCCTCTCTAGTTTATCAAAACCATTCCCAATGTCTATTATTATTCTGGAACAGACTCTAACGAAAAATGGGATTCTCCTTGCTTTATCACTGCATATGGTTCCCCCACTTCTAGTAATGACGACCTAGACACCCAATGGGAAAAGGACACTAGTACAAAAATAGCAATATGTGATTGAAAAAACTACTAAAAACTGCTTATAAATAGCTGAACATGGTCATGTGACCAGTAGTAGTTTATTTCCAGTCATTTATAACGCAACTGAATTGATGAATAAAATGTTTTGAGTCGTTTCATTGATCGATTTGGTTCTTAATTTAGTCGACTGATTGATTGATTTGGTCATTGGTTTAGTCGTCTAAGTGATCGAATTTCTCGTTAATTTAGTCATCTGATTGATCGATTTGGTCATTGATGTGGTTGTTAATTTGATTGATTTGGCAGTGCGTAATTTAGTCATTGAATGTTTTAAATTGGTCACTTATTCAATCATTTTTTTATTCACTAGTATATTTTTTCGTTAATTTAGTCATTGATTGATGTTAACTGGTCACTTATTTAGTCATTTTTATTCACTAATTTTTGTCCATTGGTAGTGTATTTAGTCATTAATTTTAATCATCATTTTGATCATTTTGGTAGTTTATTTAATTATTTTTTCTCACTAATTTCTGTCAACTGATAGGTATATTGATACATTGTTTATTAATTGCATAATCATTATATTTAGTGATATTTATTAACACTGATTTCTATTAGTTGGTAGTATATTTAGTCAATTGGTATTTTATTTAATTGATTTTGTTCACTTATTTCTGCCTATAAGTGTTGGAAATGAAACAATGCTTTAATTGAGGTTTAAATAGATAAAAACACAGAAAATAATAATCAATCATTCATTTGCACATAATGAAACGACTATTAAGAAGGAAAAATACTGAAATTTTATTGAGAAAACATGTTCTTACATCAAATACAAGACAAAAATGCGTCTTTGCTTTGAAAAATGTATTGTTACAAAGTGTGTTTCTCAGTGCTTTGACTGAGAAAACTGAGTTACAATGCCTTTTTTTTTGTTATGCAAGATATTACAATTTTGATGACAATTCTATGTTGCAACTTATTTGCAACTACACATACATGTATGTTGCACTCTTTGCAATTTTTCCTCTTCTCTACACCTCTTTATCTATTATGTATTTACTTCTTTTTCTGCACCCTTGTTCTCTGCGTCTACTGCTTACACAACTACATATCCCCTCTTCTATAATGCACTAGTTTGAATGAGTGGAACCCAAACAAAAAGAGAAAAACATACTAAAGGGGTTTTATATTACAGGTATAGTAAGATAGAACATTCTCTGTTCTACTCACAAAATGTACACCCAAATCATATTTCCTGGTTTTTGTTTGGGTTCAACTTATTTAGGCTCAGTGCATTCGCTTTTTGCAACTTCACTCTCCACACTCTATTGTTGCTAACCCTTATTTTTCTCTTCTACACTTACGGCTAACTCTTTGTGATTTTTTTCAAATATTTTAGTGGCCATCGTACGAAGGTCCGTATTTTCTCTTTCAGATGGACAACTCCATCTATTTTGTCATGATGAGGAAGGGGTATGTTACTTGATACTTGTAAAATGCATACATTTGCATCTCATGTTCCTTTCAACGCGACTCCATGTACAATAGATAGTGAGTGAATCTGCCCAATTCTCACAACAACTCTGTCATGTGGATCAAACACCTCAATTGTATCCCCTTCTTGGAGTTTATCAATAAATGTTTAAAAAAAAAAAACACATTATATTGAGATATAAAACACACATTATATTGTTTTTGACAGTTGTATGTAATGTTTTATGTCTTGGAATAAATTAGTTTTTGTATATGCTTTTATAAAACACTCTATTACAACTAAGCTCTAAGCTTCCATAATCTATGTATACTAGCTAATTACACTGCATTACTATTCTAAAATCCAACTTCTATCAAGTAGGTAATGATTACCCTTATTTACATAATAAAACAACCATTACTTACTTGAATAGTACTTACTTGCATGTGGTTTCATAACACTCACCTTGATTTCATAACGACTACCACTATGAATATCATGTGCATCCTTGTCAAGTTCATCATCATAACCACTATCAACATCATTGCAGACATTAAGTTGTACATCTTTGCAAAGAGTTCTATTGATAGGGCCTTTTTCTTTTTGTCCTTTCATATAATTGCTCTGCATCATGTGGTTTAATCATCATGCAAAAATTAATATAAGTCAAGTAAAGAATGCAAAATCTATAAATTTTTGTCCAAAAGAACATTTTAAGCATGAAGAATGACAAAACATTGGGACAGATAATTGACAACTATTATATTAATTACCTCAACTTCAGGACAACTAAGACGATAATGTTGCACATTCTTGTCCACTTCATCACTATCAATATCAGTAGCTCTATTGACACCCTAAAGGCATTTTTTTTTTCCTGTTGCTTTGAAAAATTGCTTTGCATGTGGTTTAACAATCATGCAAAGAAACATACAAAGAATTCAATAGTTAAATAAAGAATGCAAAGCTATAAATTTGTCCAAAAGAACATTTTTTAGATCACTCCAACAATAAAGAAACTCGGTTGGATTCTCCTACGCTTAGATTTCAATAATCTACATATTATGAGGAATTTGTATAGAACTGCCAAACAAGAAGAAATGAGATCAATAGAGCCTCTTACCTCATTTGAATCCATGGATTTATGCTCATTCCATGTAGAAACCATAGGGCTAACGGTTTCAAACAACTACGAAACTTGGTGACTGAGGCCTAATATACAATTCATTACCTTTTGGTACCCTTGTTCATATGAGTTGACGTGATCTATAAAGGATCCTACTAGGCATTGAACAGATGGATGTGAAATCTATGTTGACGAACTAGATTTCAACATCTTCCTACTCTTAGATTTACTAGCATCTAGTGTTGCCATATAATTGACAATATCTTCTACACCTGCTTCTCTATTACTGTTTTCCACCTAAAATACAATGTCAATTTCAAACTATAGTCAGTTCAATAAAAAGATGAAATAAATAAAACAATGTAAATTAAACCAAAAATACATACACTTACTACAAATTTGTCTATTTTGGTGTGCAACCTACCTCGACCAAATGTATATCTAGCCCTCACATTATCTCTTGCTCTCTTGCATCTGTTACTCTTTACCAAATATTCTTCAGAATGCATACTTTCTATCAATGCCTCCCACTCTTTGGAAGATAGACTGGAGTTGAACCTCTCTTTTCCCAACATGATTTTTTTTTCTGCACATGTATCTATAAATTTTCATTGAAACTCTCATCCTATGCTTGTAATATTTTCTAGAGGTTTGTCTACCAGTAGTCTCAAAAGCATTTTTTCATTTTTTGTATAACATTTTCTACAACTCGTGGATCTTGATCTCCAAATTTTGATTTGCAAATATCTAAATGGGCCCTACATATTACACCCAACTCGGTGGCCCACCTTGCAACATTTGGTCCAATGGGCTCACCATCTCTTGATACCTCAAGAAAGAATGGCTTCTTGTCTTCTAATTTTCTATCTTTTGCTTTCCTCTCAGTAGATCTGTACAAATATTGACAAAAGCATCCACATATTCTATTAGATTACCACTACCAGTATTTCTGGCTAACCCACTACTTCCATCAAAAGTTCTAGATGCAACAGGTGCACTTTGAGGCACAAAAAATGAAATCGGTCTCTCTTCATGACTTTCATTAACCAAAACTTCATGCTCCTTGACCACATCAGATGTGGCATGAGTAAGGAGATCAATACTGGTCTCCATGGATTCCACATTATTAAACACATCCTTTAATGTTGAAAAAAGCATCTGTAGACCTGTTGTTCCTTTGCCCTAATGTTTTTCAATAATCTCTCTTAGACTTAGTCCTAAGAGATCATCACAACGTTGCACATCACCGTGTGTTATATCAGTCTGCACATCACCATGTGCTATATTAGGTTGCACATCAACATGTGCTATATCAAGTTGCACATCACCATGTGCTATATTAGGCTACACATCACCATGTGCTATACTAGGTTGCACATCATCACAACTATCATTTTCACCAACTGCACTTGTTGAATCACAAAAGAATTGGCTTCTACGAGATGGAGACACTGTATCTTTTTTTTCCTTTTATTTTTTCTCCACATTTTCTTTGCACTCTTTTTGTTTCCTAAAAAACAAAAAAAAAATCATATTATGTATTATATACATAAAGCTCTTGCCTATAATTTTTTTTTAAACACTATTAAACAAATAATATACTACTTAGTGGATTTACAACTTGCCTTTTCAAACCAAGACTCAAAAAATAGTCATTATTCTTGATCACTTTTTCAGTACACATGTGCTCATATTCTGTCTCTGGAATTTGAACATTATGATCATTATCATCTAATTTGCGCCTTATGGTCCTTGTCTTCATTTCTTGAAGTCCAAATAAACAATAATGTATAAATCAACAACTTGAATCAGTAAAACTTTATTGAGTTCATAAATTGATAACTGTTGACTTTCCAATTTGTTGATAGCTGCAAATGGAAACTTAAAATAGAATTCAGTTTACAGATTAAAAATAATTTGTTGTCAAAAACTCAGAAAATGTTTACAATTATAGGTATCAGACAAATTTTCCTTAGGGATATATTCACAAGAGAAGAACTCATAAAAACATAACACAAGCAGGATGAAGGAAAAAAATAGTCTAGTTCATCATGAGGTGTGTTAGAACCTTAAAAATTTTCCTAGTTCAATCATCACAATTAACCTTGAGCTCCATGACTCGAGCCTTGACCCTTATATTCCTTTTTGTTTTTTACTGAACATACAAATTTTTTAGGTTTGACTGACACTAAAAAACCTATATAAAAAATCATCATATATACACTTAAGAAAAAACATGTGCAACTAAAAAAATCCCAAATCCATTAACAGTATCTTTTCGTGATCTTGCAACAATAATCTAAACCCTTGGAGAGCTGGCGATGTGTAACATACAACATGAAGATATTTACCGCCATACCGCAAAAAGGAAAAATGAAGGGTGCGATATAGCGAGGAATAACCTGTCAACCTACGAGGAAGATCATAAAGGCATGCAGTAGGGTGATATGAACCACTATACCGTGGAAGGATGTGACGAAGCATGTGGTATGGTGGTAACCATTAATGTAAACCACAGTACCATGGGTTAAATAAGTCAAGATAGTAGTATAGAGGTAAGGTTCCTGCTACCCCGTGGTGAAATGCAAAGAAGCATGTGGTATAGTGGTTTATTTCCCTTTTTCTCATGGAAGTTATAGAAAGTGGTGGTGATAAAGTGGTATTAAATGCATGAATCACATCAACCGTCTGATCTTGTAAAATCAATGGTGCATATTCAAACTCGAACTACAAGCAAAATATTTGGTGTAAGGTTGATATTAAAATGTTGACATGACTAAGTTCAAAAGCCATTAAACCAAGAATTCGACATTCTCTTGGCACTCATTTGCAAAAATTATCATGTGGAGAGTTGGGACTTCGAGGAGGTTAAGCTCTGCAACCATCATAACCTAAGTAAGTGCATAGAACTCTTGTGAATTAAGTTTTACGAGTACAAGATTGTTTGGAATTCTACATTTCAAAAGTATAGGAGAAGTAAGATACTTAAACTGTGAATTAAGTTTTACAAGTACAAGATTTTTTGGAATTCTGCATTTCAAATACACTAGGAGAAGTAATATAGTTAAACATCAGGCCGCCCAAGAAGGAAGAACCTAAAACTAAAAAGGTTATCATACCAACCAAGAAGAAAGAACCTCAAACTAAAAATGAAGAATCTAATGTTAAAAAGAGGTCCTTACACCTGTCTATCATGGATATACTCCCTAAATCAATTGAGAGAGGATTTAAGAATGTTTTTAATGATGTGGCTCATGGTTGTAGAGATTCCCTTATCCCTATCTCTGGGTGGGAACTGTTCTAGTACTTTTATGACAAAAGGGAGGGAAAGATTCTAGTGTCAAATCCATGGGCATTAGATTGGCCAATTTAATTGTCCCAAATGTTTTTATAGATGTAGAGTTCATTTGAGTATTAGCTTGGAGTTATCATCCTGCTACTAGGTCTATGAGACTGCGAGATGGTTCACCATTAGTTGTGTTGACTAAAGCGGCCATCATTGAATGTTTTGACCTAAAAAAACAAGCCCTAACTAAAATTGATTTGCAAAGAAGTAAAGAAGAACATACTAGATTGAGGAAAACCCACAGAGGTGATGAAGTCCCCATTTACATGAAAAGGGGTGTGAACAACAAGGTGGTTTATATATCCCCTTCTGCTACTGAACCATTTGAAGTCTCATAATTCTAATTCTATTTCAAAAAAACCTAATTTTCTCTTTGTCAAGTACTTGGGATAAATATAAAAGATCAAATGCCATTTAGTTTAATGATGATGGCTATGAGGATCCAAAAACCTGAGATGAACATTGAATATGATTTTTCCTCATATCTTAAGAAAGCATTGCATGAAGCATTTTTGCAAGTTAGGGAAAATAGAGCCTACATAGAAATTAGGTAATATTCTTTGCTATGCCACCTAATATTATACCAGAATAAAGATAGATGGATCAAAAGGATGTGTTTGGGTTAGATTGACAAGCAAGGGAATTTGTTTCTAGTGCAACTATGGTGTTATATATGGGATAGTAGATGTAATAATTCAAATTATGTGATATTCTATGATGAGTTTTTGTACAAAATTATGAGAGTTCTTGGCCACCAACCACCAAGACTACACGCACTTGTGCTATAATTGTTAAGACCTTTGGATTTGAAACCTAAGAAAGGCCATACTCATAACTTTGATGATTGGTTTTTTCTACTAGATACCATAATAATTAGGATTTATGGATGCTCACAAGCCCTCACATATACTGCCAAAGTTTGTCCCCCTTCGATTATCCTTTTTAGAGTTCATGTGGCAGATTTTATGGATGGAAAAGGATGTCATGAGTAAAAAAAGGAAGGGTACATTTCTACCCAATTTGATAACATGTTGAGAACTATCAGTGGGATTCGATACACTTGAAGAGTTGCAAAATTATCTAAAATCAAGGTACTCTTTACAGTCTGGAAAGGAAAGTGATTTTGACCCTAAGGGTCACATGAATTTTGTAAGGCACACCATCCTTACCAAGGCTATGGTTATTCACCATATTAACTATGAAGAAGATGTAATCATAAATTGTTTCACTCCTCAATAGGCATATGATAGGGTGAGAAAATGGGAAATTATGAAATGGTTTAAGGAAGAAAGAAAGATGAAGCACAATGACTTCTTGGGTTATTTCATAGAGGAACCAGATCCTATCAAGAGGATTGATCTGATAATTAATAAGTTTCATGGATTAATTGATACTACATAAGCTATGGGAGACCTTACCAAATTGTCTTCCAAAAGGCTGAGTGGTATTGTAATTACATAACCAACTTCGGATATTGCTTTAGTATGTCATTCTTCTCCAGGATCACTTCCTGAACAACCACCTTCTAAAAAATAAAAGACACAAGAGATAAAGCCACTTGTTTCCTATGAAATAAGTGAGAAGGTTGGAGATACAAAATAAGCAGTTAATGTGTTAAGACATTTCAAGGATTATTTTGAAGTAGAAAACCTATGCTTAAAACTAAAGCCCATAAGCCTAAAGCTAGAGCCGATATTGAGGTACAAGGAGAAAGAGAAATGCATGAGGATGATAGGCTAGTTGCAGCTCGCAAGTTCTTGGAAGATGATGAATTTATTAAAATTCCTGAATTTAAAGAATTTTGGGTTAAGATGAAAATGAGAGAGTTTAAGGTGAAGGTTGAAATAAATAAGATGGGAGCTAAGGAATCCCAACATGACCAGATAGTAGCCCAAAATTTTAATGAATTAAGGATTGATAATATTGATGTCATCCTACAAGAGGCTAGAGAGATGATTTTGAAAATTAATATAGAGATGATTTTGAAAATTAATATACTTATTGTCCCTAGTATGGAATTAAATAAAATGTTTTTACTTGATCAAGTGAGAACACAGGAGGACCCAATGTTGATTGTTAAGTTTGACTCAAATAAAGGGGTAAGTGGCATAGGGTATAACCCTAAGATTGAAACCTTGGCATTCTGGGCCAAACAAAAGAGTACACAAAAACCAAGGTTACTAGATGTAGTGCAGGAAATGAAAGGGACAACTATGGTGAAAACATTAAAGGATACATCTCCTCTAGAAGTTGCAACCATGACAATGCATTCAACTATGTTCACCCGAGCTATAGTTAAGGAGATGGAAGCACTATTGGTAGAGTATGGAAAGGAACAAATTTTTTTAAATGATGAATTCAATAAATTGTTCATGGAAAATGTGAATTTGAAGGAACAATTGAAAGGAGCAGGCCCCTCACAGAACAAGGAGATAATGTTATACCAGCATCCTCCTGCTCCAACAGTTGAAATAAAAAGTGCTTCTACTGAATAAGTGAGCATTCTTAGAGAGGAGATTGAAGAGTTAAAGAAAGCCAACAATGAGGAAATATGCAATGTTTAGAGAAGGTCCTCAAGCATAGGATAAAGCTAATTATGGATAAGTTGGAAAGTGTGTATGATTATTACAGCTCACTGACACAAACAATTGATTAGATGAAAACACATCTACCCATACTGGATCCCCTTTTTAAGAACTGGTAACCCATACACCACACATTGGTAACCTTGTGTAGAATCTTATAGAGGAGTATTGAGGCTCTTGTAGCATTAAAACCTACAAAGCAGATGGCCAAAATAGTTATAGATAATTCCAATATATGCAAGGAGAGGACCAAAAGATTAGAATGTGAATATATTCATTTCATACTCTAAATCAGTGGTTTGTGCCAAAACTATTGAAATATGATGACCACTTGAAGAGCCTCAACAAATGGAAGAGTGAATTCGACCAGATTGATCCATGGTGCATCACTCACATACAAAAGGATGGTGAGTTGAGTCTTGACAGGTTTGACTTAATCATGGATGGAGTAATAGCGTTGGATGTTGAATATTCTAAATTTATCATGGATGGTAGGGCGTTACTAGACAGTCAATGGAAGATTCACCTTGCAAATATATTGAAAATTCAAGAATACAAATGGCCACATGATTATACAGTTTACGAGTGGGAGTAGAGGTATATGGGTCCTCCCGTCAAATAGTAGACCTTGGGGTTGTCACAGTGGAATAAATGCACATTCAGATACACTAATATGGAGAAAGGACCTTGAATAGATCTTAGTGATCACGGGTTCCTTACGGAGATTAATGGACTATGGTGTCACGAGCGATGCAAACTTCATTAGTTATCTAATTTCTCTATTTTATGCTTTAAGGAAAACTAATGTTTAGTCTATTTTATACAAAGAGGCATGGATTTTGAAAATATGCCATATTTTGTAATGATCTAAAGCTTGTTGCTTCTCTTATAAAAGAGGAACCAAGACTAAATTTTGATATCATCATCATAGGCATTTATAGAAACATATATGAGGACACTTATGTTATATTGTAATATCTATTTGAAGCAATCAATGGACATGAAGATTTAATCTGGTGCTCGAATTCTGGTCTCAATTATTTGTTAATAATACTGTGTATGAGTGGATTTTTTTATGTATTTTAGGTTGGAATATAGGGGTATATTATGAATTGGTATCAATTATTATGAATTGGTATCAATTATTTGTTCATAATCATGTGCATTGTTGATTACATTGCATTTCACATCTTTCAAACTCAAAGCATTACTTCACATTGCATAACCAATAACTAGATGTTGATAGATGACAAAATCTCAATTACAATAAGTTTTTACAAAGTCAACCTAAGCAGTTATGCAATTACTTCACATTGCATAACTAATAACTAGGACCAACTGCCAATTGTATTTGCTTGTCATGGCATTCCATGAGACCACATTTCTTTGAGGCCTTTGTTCAAATAGTTCACTGCCTTGTCTATGCTACCACATTTTTCATACATATTGTCTACCAAAGCATTTTATCAAACAGTTCATTTCCTTGTTCCTATGGCTAAAATCCTAAAACAAGTGCTTTCAAACAAGCTATGGATGCTTGGAAAAAATATATCAAAGCATAATAGTAAGCAATAGCATAGAAAAGGCAGTGAATTGGTTGAAAAAATGCCTCAAATAAATGTGGTCTCACATGTGGTGATGGAATTCCATGACAATCCATAACAATTCTCTTGTCATGGCATTCCATCACCATGAGACCACATTTCTTTGAGGCATTTTTTCCAAAGTTCATTGCCTTGTCTATGCTACCACATTTTTCATACATGTCTACCAAAGCTGTAGGCCATATATATGCTTAGCAAGGAAAGGCAGAGAAGGCTTTGGAATTTTAAGGAAGGCAACTTGCATAGATCCAAGTGATGCCCATGCATTTATCAAGATGGGTGAGTTATTAATATAGAAAGACCGTAGTGCAGCCTTAGATTCTCTTAAGACAACAAAGTATCTTTTGAAGAAGATTGGAGAAGAAGTACCCATAGAATTGTTAAAAAAAATTGGGATTCTTCATTTTGAGTGTGATGAACTAGAATTGGCTCAACAAAATTTTATGGAGGCATTAGGAAATGGCATTTGGGTTGAATTCATAAATAAAAGCCCCAGTGCCAATTATGCAGTTTTTTCTATGCGCTTTAAGGATATGGAATTATTCCATCAACTAGAAGAAGGTGGTGTTTCACTTGAGTTACCATGGGATAAAGTCACAACACTATTTAATCTTGCTAGGTTGTTTGAATAGCTACATGATACTGAAAAAGAAAATCTTTTATACCTTCCAAAATTCTTCAACTTCCTAATTATATGGATGCATATCTATGTCTTATAGCCATGGCTCAGGCTCAGAATGAGATCCAACTAAGCCTAGAATTGATTGGGAATGCACTTAAGGTGGATAAAAACTCATAAAATAATTTATGTGTTCTTGGAAACATGGAATTGAAAACAAATGATTGGCTTAAAGAAAAGGAAACAATTAAAGTAGCATGCCAACTTGTCTTGGCTAATGAAGCAAAACAAAAAGCTAATGAAGAACGAAGGATTCAGATGGAAAGGAGAAATAAAGAGGAAGAACTTCGGTGGGTGATGCAACAAGGAAAAATTTGAACATGTGAAGGAATTATGGAAGAGTAAGTATAAAGATAGGGATGATGACGATGATGAGGCTAGTCAGTTTGAGAAGAAACAAAAGAAGGAAAAGAAGAAAAGGAAGAAGGATAAGGACCACAAGGCTTATGATTCTTATATGGAGGAACCTGATGTTGCCATGGAAGGTGAGGAAAATTATATGAGTGATAAGGAACAAGATGATGCAAAAAATTCCCAAGATCTTCTTGTAGCTGCAAGTCTAGAAGACTCTGATGATGGCGAGACAAGTTCTCTAGTTTCAACAAAATCACGAAGGAGACATGCATACTTTGATTTTGAAGATGATGTTTAGGCTTCCTGAGCTTTAACCAAACCTAGCTCCTATTTTCCAAAACAAAAATTCCCAAGGCCCATGGGAAATGAATGATGAGAATTTGAGTTTCAACAGACTAAAATAGGTTGCCCATAAAAAACAAGAAATAGGAAAAATGAAAAGATAACATACAGATGATTCATTTGAGGTTTTCGATAAGATATCATTTAACTATGTCAAATGGATTTGGAAGGGACAAAGCATATTTTATTGATTAAAATTTTGAGGTAGCCTATCCATCGTCATTATATGCATCATCTTCTCTTGGAATCTGTTGAAACTCAAATGCTCATCATTCATTTCCCATGGGCGTTGGGGATTTTTCTCTTGGAAAATAGGAGCTAGGTTTGGTTAAAGCTTAGGAAGACTAGACATCATGATCATATGGATCTTCTCTCAGACTCTGTTTCTACAATGGTTTATCATCTTCAGAATTAGAATATGCATGTCTCCTTCATGATTTTGTTGAAATTGGAGAATTTGTCTCTCCATCATTAGAGTCTTCTAGACCTACAGTTGCAAGAAGATCTTGGGAATTTTTTGCATCATCTTGTGCCTTATCACTCATATAATTTTCCTCATCTTCCATGGCAACATCAGGTTCCTCCATATAAGAATCATAAGCCTTGTGGTCCTTATCCTTCTTTTTCTTCTTTTCCTTCTTTTGTTTCTTCTCAGACTGACCATCCTCATCCTCATCATCATCCTTGTCCTTACACTTACTCTTCCATAATTCCTTCACACATTAAAATTTTCTCCTCTTGTTGCATCACCCACCGAAGTTCTTCCTCTTGCTTTCTCCTTTCCATCTAATTCCTTTGTTCTTCATCAACTTTTCATTTCACTTCATTAGCCAAGACAAGTTGGCATGCTACTTTAATTGCTTCTTTTGCTTTAAGCCAATCATCTATTTTGAGTTCCATGTTTCCAAGCATACATAAAGAATTTGATGATTTTTTATCCACCTTAAGTGCATCCCCAATCAATTCTAGGCTTGGTGCATTGTAGAAATATATTCCAAGAGAAGATGATGCATACAATGATGATGGATGAGCTACCTCAAAATTTTAGTCAATAAAATATGCTTTGTCCCTTCCAAATCCATTTGACATAGTTAAATGGGATCTTGTAATTTTCCTCATCTTCCATGGCAACATCAGGTTTCTCCATATAAGAATCATAAGCCTTGTGGTCCTTATCCTTCTTCTTTTTCTTCTTTTGTTTCTTCTCAAACTGACCAACCTCATCATCGTCATCATCCCTATCCTTACACTTACTCTTCCATAATTCCTTCACATTTTCAAATTGTTCCTCTTGTTGCATCACCTGCCGAAGTTCTTCCTCTTGCTTTCTCCTTTCTATCTGAATCCTTCTTTCTTCATCAAATTTTCATCTTGCTTCATCAACCAAGACAAGTTGGTATGCTACTTTAATTGTTTCTTTTGCTTTAAGCCAATCATCTATTTTCATTTCCATGTTTCCAAGCATACATAAAGCATAATTTGATGGGTTTTTATCCACCTTAAGTGCATCCCCAATCAATTCTAGGATTGGTGCATTGTAGAAATGGATTCCAAGAGAAGATGATGCATACAATGACAATGGATAAGCTACCTCAAAATCTTAGTCAATCAAATATGCTTTGTCCCTTCTAAATCCATTTGACATAGTTAAATGAGATCTTATCAAAAACCTCAAATGAATCATCTGTATATTATCTTTTTTTTTTTTCTCTTTCTTGTTTTTCATGGGCAACCTATTTTAGTCTTTATTTTAGAACATTTTTTGTGTCCTTCAATGTATTATGCTTTATCTTTCTATCAAATTCTAGATTAAAAGAACCTATAATTGAAAATGGATTAATTCATCTATTTTTATTTTATAGTTCCAAATAGGTGGATTAAATTATTTTGTTCTTAAGCAAATCTTGTACAATGTAATGTCCCCTTTTCGAAATGAAACCAAGTTGAAACTCAAATGCTCATCATTCATTTCCCATGGGCCTTGGGGATTTTTCTCTTGGAAAATAGGAGTATAATAATAACTCAAGAGGATCTTAATGTCATAAAAGGGGCAACTTAAGTGTTGGCACAAAGACCAAGAAATGTTTATGCTACAAATGGGGCAGCCATTGTGCTAGCTGAAAGGGGTCAATTTGATATTGTAAAGGAAATTTTTACACAAGTACAAGAAGTTGTTGTAGGAAACATCTTTGTTTAGATGCCTGATGTGTGGGTAAATCTAGCACATCTTTACTTTGCACAAGTACAGTTTGTGCTTGCAATGAAAATGTTTATGCTTCAAATGGGGCAGCCATTGTAGAGTGTTGGCACAAAGACCAGGAAATGTTTATGTTGCAAATGGGGCAGCTATTGTGCTAGCTAAAAGGGGTCAATTTGATATTGCAAAGGAAATATTTACACAGGTACAAGAAGTTGTTGTAGGAAACATCTTTTTTCAGATGCCTGATGTGTGGGTAAATCTAGGACATGTTTACTTTGCGCAAGGACAGTTTGTGCTTGCAGTGAAAATGTATCAAAATTGTTTGAGGAAATTCTATGTTGGCACTCACAACCAAATTTTATAATATTTAACTCGAACACATTATGAAGTAGAATAGTGGCAAGATTGTAAAAGAACATTGTTAAGAGTAGTAAAACATTATTAAGAGCAGTAGATTGTAATGAGCATTTCAATTTTTTTTTCAATGTAATAAGGGTTTCAAATTACCTCTAAATTCACTGCAAAGGGCGTCCCAAAATCCAATTTCGATATAGAGGGCCTCGATGAATTCAAATTTGTTGCAACAAACTCTAAATTCCTTTCCCTTTCCCTCCTTTTCAGAAGTCTCCAAGTCCTCTTTGAATCCTTATCGCCCATGCAAGTAGCTATTATAACTAATAAAAATGACTCATGTCAGGCTAATGAATGAAGCGAGGTTTGCAATGAATAGATGAAGCGAGGTACGCAATGGATGAATGAAGCGAGGTCAAGCAAGACAAATGAATCTGCAATGAACATGAATAATCGTGCAAATACTTTTCATGCATGAATACATCGCGCCAATAATTGGCCAACTTGTTTTTAAAATTTTTTGTCTAATTTGGATTTGATGACTAACTATTTAGTCATTTTTATTTCTGTGACCAAATAATTTTTTAGTCAATGACCAGATTAGTCATTTATTTACTCATTTATAGCTAAGTTGCAAAAAATGAGTAGAATTTAGTCATTTTTAGTTGTTGTGACTAAATTTTTTAATCACCTAATCATTTATTTTCCAAATTCTACTAGTGGGATATCAAATCCATACTAACCATTTCAACAACCTCTATAACCTTTGTGGATAATGATGATAGCCTACCCCTTTGTTACCCACAATTGATAGATTGGGACCTGTTGGCAAAACAAGGACACACAACTAAGAGGGGGGGTGAATCAGTTGTAACAAAAACTAAAACTCTTCTTATTAAACTTAACTTAATCTCAGATCTGACAAATAAGCAATTAACCATAAACAATCAACACATTAGAGAGACAAAGAACACAAAGATTTTTTGTGTGGAAACCCTGTTAGGGAAAAACCATAGTGGATGTTAGTCCACAAGAGTATACTCTGCTAGATGTATAAAAGAAACAATAAGGGGAATGCACATGCATTCAGGCACACTGCCTAGAGCTCATTGCTCAATTAAAAAAGAGGACTCACTATCCAACAATAGGGTTTGGATTAAAACCATCCAAGATTTGTGAACTAAGAAAATAGCTTCCTCACAAGCCTGATTATAGTTCCAGTTTAGCTCAACACTTCTTCACACTTCGCACATTCTTCTTCACACTCTGCTCAAAAAACGAATTATATTTGCACATACACACATAGGAGCACACGAAGCATCATCTTCATCAATGAACTAATCTCCCTTATATATCCGCTACATGAAATTCCATCACCACTTCATCGGTCAAAGAAAAAATATATATTTGTAATGTCGGCCCAAATTTACAAATAAAATTTTAATGCGTATCCACCAAGGTTAGCCACAACATAGTTGAGACCCAAATTAATATATCCAACACAAGAGTACTTTAATTAATTACACCTTGAAGATCCACAACACGCTACCAACGACATGTCGTCTAGGAACAAGAAAAACTAAACATGCGCACAAAGATCTTCAACCACAAAATATCCAAATAATGTGGATGTACCACAAAGATAGAGAATGATATAGAGACACAACATAACACCAAGAAACAATAGAGAAGCATCCGCAACAACTGAGAAAACAAGAATTACACAAACTTCATTCAGGAACACTAACAGAGAGCAACAACACATTGTTACACCACATCGTACTCAAAACTTCATGTGGACCTTTGAAACTTCCGGTAGATGATCTAGAAACATTCAAAATTAGACCCTTAAATCCACATCAGCTAATCTTCAATGTACGGAACACAATGCCTTCTTGACCTGGACAGTTCCATTGGGAACTAGGAATACTTTCTTTTACAATTTTCTCAATATCCTCGACATATACAGTCTTCAATGCACCAAATGCTAATAGTGTTGACATCAATGACAACCACATATCAACAACCATATCCACAACATCCAACAATCTCCCCCTTTGGCATTGATGGAAACACATGATGTGAAAAATACCATCAACCCAACACACTGACTTCTTTTGTACTTCTCCTCTCAACTGAACTTTTTTCCACAAGAATTTTTCACAATGCACTTATCCCCCTTTGACATCAATGGAAAAGGTAACCATGACCTTTCCAAACATACACTCTAAACCACATATCCACACATCTGACTACTCCCCCTGAGTAGCAGCCACAAAAACATCAATCTGGATCAGAATATAGCAATGAAGCTCTTAGATTGATGCAAATAAATGCATCTTTAGTTCTTATTAGGAGGGGTGATTACCCCTAGCATTCCTCTGAGATATTCAAAAGTATCCTTTGGCAACGGCTTAGTAAATATATCTGCAATCTATTATTTGGTAGGCACATATTCCAGCCTGACTTCTTTCTCATTCACCTTTTCCCTCAAGAAATGAAACTTAATTGAAATATGTTTAGTCTTAGAGTGTAGTACCAGATTCCTTGAGATGTTTATTGCACTTGAATTTTCACAGTATATGGCAATAGGCTCTTCATATATCACTCTAATATCTCTCAACATCTATTTCATCCATGTCACTTGAGTACAATTATTTGCAGCAGCAATGTATTCTTCTTCAAAAGTGGATAGAGAAATTGAATTCTATTTTTTTCTCAACCAAGATATCAGCTTTTTCCCTAGGAAGAAAGAACCACCACTAGTACTTTTCTTGTCATCTACATCACCAGCCCAATCCGCATCAATGTATGCACACAAAGTGAGATCATCATCGTTTGGATACCAAAGTCCAAAGTCAGTTGTTCCTTTAAGATATCTGAAAATTATTTTGAAAGCAGTCACATGTGATTCCTTTGGATCAACTTGAAATCTAGCAACCATACATACAACATTCATAATATCTAGTCTAGTTTGCATTAAGTAGAGCAATCCACCAATCATTGATCTTTACCAAGTTTGATTTTCCTTTGGAAAATCATCATTCTATGATAGCTTACATATGGTCACCATGGGAGTACCAACAGGTTTGGAGTCCTCCATTCCAAACTTCTTTAGTAGCTCTTTCACATATTTGGACTGAGATCTGAAAATCCCTTGGTCCAATTGTGTAACTTGTAATCCCATAAAGAACTTAATTTCACCAATCATGCTCATCTCAAATTCACTCTTCATTTCATCAACAAACTCCATACATAGATTATCATCTCCTCCAAAAATGATATCATCAACAAAAACTTCTATAATTAATTCCTTATCATGATCTAATTTGAAGTATAAGTTGCTATCAACAGTACCTTTTGTGAGTCCAAGCTTCAATAGATATCTGTCCAATCTAGCATACCAGGCTTTGGGGGCTTGCTTAAGTCCATACAGAGCTTTCTTTAATATACAAACCATATCTCCCTTATCTGTTAATTGGAATCCATCTGGCTATTCAATGTACACCTCTTCTTCTAGTTCTCCATTTAGAAATGGAGACTTCACATCCATTTGATAGACTTTATAATTTTTGTATGCAGCATAAGTAAGAAATAATCTCATAGCTTCAATTCTAGCTACAAGGTCAAAGGTTTCTTCAAAATCAATACCTTCCATTTGAGAATAGCCTTTACATACCAGTCTTGCTTTATTCTGGACCACTTCACCTTCTTCATTCAGCTTGTTTCTAAATACCCATTTGGTACCAATCACATTCTTGTATTTAGGCCTAGGAACCAGTAGCCATGTGCCATTCTTTTCAATATGTGTTAGCTCTTCCTTCATAGCTTCCATCCAATGTTCATCTTAAAAGGCTTCAGTGACACTCTTAGGTTCAATCTTGGATATCAGACAATATTCTTCTACAATTTTTCTTCTAGTTTGCACTCCTTTACTCTTATCTCCTATGATTTTACTTTCAGAATGATTCAACTTTACATACCTTGGAGTTTTGGGACTTACTTGGACTTCTGATTCTTCAGATCTTTCTTCTACACTTCCACTTGTTTGAGCTTCTTGACTGAATTGATTTACTAGAACAAACTGAGGTTGCTTCACCGAAACATATGGAATAATCTGAAGAAGATTTGGTGTCTGAGTGTTCTTCCCCTGGCTTGTAATGTCTTCATCTGAATCATAATTGCAATGTTTGGATGATTTGATAGAGTCCTCATAAAATCTAACATTTACACTTTCAACCATATTTCTAGTCTTTTATTATAGCACTAGTATGCCTTGCTCTTAGTAGAGTAACCTAGGAAAATCCCTTCATCGCTTCTAGCATCAAATTTTCCTATATCATCATCTCTCTTGATATAACACCTACTTCCAAAGATCTTAAAATACTTAACAATAGGCTTGTGACCAAACCATAACTCATAAGGGGACTTACCAAAATTTCCATTCACATTTACTCGGTTCAAGGTATACACAACAATACTTGCCACTTCACTCCAGTACATATGAGACACATTTCCTTTCATCATCATGGTTTTGGTAGCATCCAGAATTGTTCTATTATTTCTTTCTGCAACTCCATTTTGTTGAGGGGTTTAGAGAGTAGATTGTTGTCTTTTAATTCCATGTTCTTCACAATAAGAGTTGAATCCCTTAGAAATGAAATCACCACCTCTGTCAGATCTCAGGCATTTGATTTTCAGACCTTTCTCATTTTCTGCCATAGCCTTGAAGCATTTGAATTTCTCTAGAGCTTCACGTTTTTCTCTTAAAAAGGAAACCCAAATCATTCTAGAGTAATCATCAATAACCAGCATAAAATACCTTTCTCCATGAATGCTTCTAACTCTTGATGGACCACAAAGGTCAGTATGTAGCAGTTCCGACAAATTATTTGAATGAAACTGTTTTCTCCTAAAGGAGACTCTATTTTGTTTACCCATCTGACATTCCTTGCAGATTATATTAGCAGGCTTCACTAATCTAGGAAGATCTCTTACTGCTTGCACAAAACTTATCTTGATAATTTTGTCAAAATTTACATGACACAATCTCCTATGCCACAACCAGCTTTCATCTATCTGAGCAATCAAACAACTTCCACTAACAATATTCAAATGAAAAATGTTACCTTGTGTTTATTTGCCTGTTTCAATCGAGTTTCCAAAACTTCCATGTATCCTGCATCTTTTGTCTTTGAACTGCAGATCATATCCCTTGTGAACCATCTATCCAACACTCAACAAATTGTGCTTTAGACCTTCAACATAGAGGACATCATCAGTGTTGTCCTTACCACCAAGGAAAATGTATCCTTTGCCATGAATCACACCAGCATTGTTATCTCCAAATCTTACAACTCCACTATCACACTGTTCCAGACTCACAAATTTTCTTTTGTCACGAGTCATGTGATGTGAGCATCCACTATCAATGACCCACTCATCTTTTTCATCAACTTGAGCTGCAAGAGATTTTTCATCTTTAGTAGATTCAATAGCCACAAGATTATTTTCAATGGTAGCAATGCAAGCCCAATCATCTTCTTTTCCATTATCTTTATCAGATTCTTCATCAGTCACTGCTTGTTCAAAAAAGTAGCATTTCTTTGGGAATCTAGACTTCTTAGGTTTAGATCTAGGAACTCTTTCAGGACATCTTCATGCAAAATGACCTATTTTACTACATGAAAAAAATTTAATAGGTAATACATCTTCATACTTACCTTTTCCTCTCCCTTCTTGCCTTGCAATCAGTGCTTCCAGTTCTTCTACTTCTCTTTCTTTATCTTTGAGTTGTTTCAGTTCTTCATCATACTTGGATATCTTCCTAGAACTCTCTCCCAGACTATATCTTTGTCTATTGCTTCTGGACACAGTAGCCTTAAATGCAGATTTAGTCTTCAGTGTGGATTCACCAAACTCACTTATCTCAAAAGCAGGAAGTTTCCCAATCAACGTATCTCTTGTCAACTTGTTTACTGATTTGAACTCTTCAATAGCATGAACTTTCATTTTGTAGCAGGGAGGCAAGGATCTGAGTACTTTAGCCACAATTTCATCCTCATCCACAAAACCATCGACACATGTAATACCCATCACTATCTCATTTACTCTCTACATAAAAGAGGTGATATTTTCATCTTCACCCATCTTCAGATTCTCATACTTTCCTTTCAAGCTTTGTAGCTTAGCCATCTTTGAATCTTTCAAGGCACTCACCAAAGCTTCAATATCCCTGATATTTCTTTCAACATCTTTGATCTCATTAGCAGTAGAGGGACCATTATGAGGATTGACATATCGATTTTTAGTAATCTTCCAGATAGCATCACCAATACACATTAAGTGACATTGCATCCTAACTTTCAACAGTGAATAGTTAGAGCCATCAAATGTAGGACTGTCCTTCTTGAATGTTGTTTCCATCTCAGATCACCTCAAGCTATTAGAATTTCTTTAGAGGAACCTGCTCTGATACCAATTGTTGGAAAAAAAATGACACACAACTGAGAGGGGGGGTGAATCAATTGTAATAGAAACTAAAACTTTTCTTATTAAACGTAATCTTAGATTTGATGAATAAGCAATTAACCATAAACAATCAACACATCAGAGAGACAAAGAACACAAAGATTTTTTTGCGTGGAAACCCTGTTGGGGCAAAACCACAGTGGATGTTAGTCCACAAGATTATACTCTGCTAGAAGTATAAAAGAAATAATAAGGGGAATGCGCATGCATTCAGGCACACTACCTAGAGCTCATTGCTCAATTACAAAAGAGGACTCACTGTCCAACAATAGGGTTTGGATTAAAACCATCTAAGATTTGTGAATTGAGAAAATAGCTTCTTCACAAGCCTGATTATAGTTGCAATTAAGCTCAACACTTCTTCACACTTCTCACATTCTTCTTCACACTTTGCTTAACAATTGAATGATTTTTACACATACACACATAGGAGCACACAAAGCATCATATTCAACAATGAACTAATCGCCCTTATATATCCACTACATGAAATTCCATCACCACTTCGTTGGCCAAAGAAAAAATATATATTTGTAATGTTGGCCCAAATTTACAAAAAAACTTTTAATGTGTATCCACCAAGGTCAGACACAACATAGTGGAGACCCAGATTAATATCTCCAACACAAGAGTACTTTAATTAATTACACCTCAAAGATCCACAACACGCTACCAACGACATATTGGCCAGGAACAAGAAAAATCGAACATGCGCACAAATATCTTCAACCACGAACTCTCTGAATAATGTGGACGTACCAAAAAGATAGAGAATGATATAGAGACACCACATAACACCAAGAAACAATAGAGAAGCATTTGAAACAATTGAGAAAACAAGAATTACACAAACTTTATTTAGGAACACTAATAGAGACCAACAACACACTGTCAGACCACATCATACTCAAAACTTCACACAAACCTTTAAAACTTCTAGTAGATGATCTAGAAACATTCAACATTAGACCCTTAAATCCACATCAGCTAATATTCAATGTACAAAACACAACGCCTTCTTGACCTGCACAGTTCCACTAGGAACCAGGAATACTTTCTCTTACAATTTTCTCAATATCCTCGACATATACAATCTTCAATGCACCAAATGCTAATAGTGTTGACATCAATGACAATCACATATCAACAACCATATCCACAACATCCAATAGGACCAACAACACCATACGCCTATTCTGGATCAATTCCAGAATAATGAAGCAATCTTAGAGTTCATGGGACTTCAAACAAACATACTAGTAGGAGATCACAAAGCAGGGTTCATCATGGAGCTTGAAAAGGATCCATACTTCAGTGTAGATATTGAATCTTCTCATCACAAAAATGAAAGAGAAAACATAAAAATAAAAATACACTTCCCTAGAGAAGACCACAATGTGGCTCTATCAGATCCTAAAAAGAAGAAAATAAATGACGTATTTGATGGTGAAAACCTCCCCAAGGAACCCGAGGATGGAGGGTTCAATCTCCCCATATTAGAATATCAAAAAAGATCAACACTCCTAGTAGAAGAAGTAGATTCCATAAATGTTGGCACAGCAGAGGACCCAAAGATAACATACCATGTGACATCGCTTGATCCTGAAGAGAAAGCAAACATCACAACATTCATCAACGACTAGAAATTAAACTTTGCATGGACCTATGTAGATATGCTTGGACTAGATCCGACACTAGTGGTACATCATTTAGCCATCTCCCCTAGAGCAAAGCCTATCAAGCAAAAACTCAAAAAAATGCATCCTCAGATAGTATTATTCGTAAAGGTAGAACTAAATAAGTTACTAGATGTGGGTTTCATTAGACCCATTGACTATCTAGAATGGATATAAAATCTAGTACGATTGTCAGAGCCTATTGGGGGCATAAGGATCTGCACAAATTTTAGAGACCTAAACAAAGACTACCCAAAGGATGACTTCCCCCTTCCAAGTATTGACATGATCATGGATCTAACAATAAGGAATGAAATGCTATCCTTAATGGATGGTTTCTCCAGATATAACTAGATAAAAATCTCTCCAAACAATGAACACAAAATAGCATTTACTTGTGCTTGGGGGACCTTCCGCTAGAATGTAATGCTATTTGGTCTAAAGAATGTAGGAGTAACATATTAGAGAGCAATGATTACCATCTTCCACAATATGCTACATACAATCATGAAAGACTATGTGGATGATGTTCTAGAAAAGTTCGTCAAAAGGGAAGATCACTTGACCAATCTTGTAAAGGTGTTTGATCAACTTGAACAATATAATTTGAGACTCAACCCCAAGAAGTGAATGTTTGGAGTAACATCCAGAAAGTTGTTAGGGTACATAGTGTCAAGAAGGGGGATTGAAGTGGATCCTAAAAAAGTAAAAGCTATACTGGCGATGCCTCCACCAAAGACATTAAAGCAACTGAGGAGTTTACAAGGGAGGCTGCAATCCATTAGGTGATTTATCGTGCAATTGGAAAAAAAAATGTCACCATTTCACTCATCTCCTACACAAGGACATCACCTTCAAGTGGGATGGGAGATGTGACCAAGCATTCCAGCAAGTCAAGGAGTACCTACTTACTCTTTTACTCATGTCACTTATTCCAGACAAGGAGATGGTATTCTACATGTCTACCACACAAGCAACATTGGGAGCTCTCCTAGCCCAGCTAGATGATGATAACAAAGAAAGAGTGGTTCACTACAACTAAACATTGGTGGGCTACAAGTTGAACTACTTGACCATAGAAAGATTGTGTCTATCAGTCGTATTTGTGACATAAAATCTAAAACACTACATCTGAAATAGAAAGGTAAAGTTGATTTCAAAGGTAGACCCACTAAAGTACCTACTAGAAAAAGCAGCCCTAACATGCCAAATTGTCAAATGGGTGATGATTCTAAGTGAGTTTGATATAGAATATGTGGATAGAAGAGCCATCAAGGGACAAATCATAGTAGAACAGCTAGTCAAAGTACCTATAGATGATCACAAGACTCTCACAGTGGACTTTCCATATGAAAGTATCCTGATGACAAAACAAACAAACCATTGGACTCTAGACTTTGATGGGTCCCACAATCAACCTGGCTCTAGAGCAGGTATTCTATTTCTCACACCACAGGGAGATAGTATACCCAAGGAATATAGGATTGATTTCCCATGCACAAACAATATCTCATAGTATGAAGCTTTAATCATAGGGCTCAAAATGGCTATTGAATGAAGAATAAAAAAGCTACATGTCTTCAGAGACTCTCAGCTAGTGATCAAATAGGTGAACGATGAGTACTAGACAAAAGATGACAAGCTAATGGCGTATAAAAGGATGGTGGATAGCTTCAAGGAATATTTTGTTACAATAACCTTTGAAAAAATTCCTCATATCAATAATAGAGTTGTCGATGCAATGGCAACAATAGGCTCACTTCTTGATATTCCACAAAATGTTCCTAAGTATGAGTTCCTCATGGAACAACTAATACTTGCATTTGACATCCCAGAATCAGAACTAGTATGTGTTGTTGTTGGTACTAACTCCCGATGGTACCAAGATACATTCGACTACATCCAACATGGTATCATACCACTTGACCTAACAACCACTCAAAAGAAAACCTTCACCCGTAGAACTTCCCGCTTTACAATCCTAGGAGATACCCTAGACCGTCATAGTCTAGATGGTGTGTTACTTTGATGTCTTAAAAAAGAAGAAGCACAAATGTCCTTACAAGAGGTACATGAAAGTGTTTGTAGGTCCCACTCTAGCTAACCTAACCTAGTCCAAAAACTGCTCGGAATGGGGTTTTATTGGCCCTCCATGGAACAGGAATGCATTCAATATTCTAGAAAGTGTCGTCAATGTCAACAACATAGTGATCTTATTCATGCACTAGCACAAGAGTTGAGACCCATCACAACACCATGGCCTTTCTCACAATGGGGATTAGACTTGGTAGGTAATATTTTTCCTGCTTCATCTAACAAGCACAAGTTTATTATCACAACAATAGAGTATTTCACTAAATGGATAGAGGAAATTTCATTAACCTACATCACTAGAAAATGGATATCAAAGTTCATTCTAAATTATCTAATTTGTAGGTATGGAATTCCCCATACGATAATAAAAGATAATGGAACCCCATTTAAAAATCAAGATGTCCAAGAGTTGTGTTCCAAATTCTCTATCCAACATAGATTTCCATGCCCTACTATCATCAAGGAAATGGTCAGGCCGAAGCATCTAATAAAACCATACTGAAAATACTAATAAAGACTATTAATGAAGTCGGTCATGATTGGAATTTGCAACTAAACCTAGCCCTATGGGATTATTGAACCAACATTTGAACACCTACAGGTGTCACACCTTTCTCCTTGGTCTATGGATCAGAGGTTGTCTTACCTATTAAGGTTGAAATCCCCTCATTGTGAATCTCACTAAAAGGCATGGTCAACAATGAAGAATAGCAGGTATCCAGGCTAAATGAATTGGAGCTCCTAGATGAAATGTATTTGGGCGCATTAAACCATCTTCAAGTTTATCAGAATTGGCTCAAACGAAGCTATGAAAAAAAGATCAAGGATGGGAACTTTCAAGTTGGGGACCTAGTGCTCAAAGAGATCCAGAAGATACAACTGAATCAAGATGGCATAGGAAAATTTGAACCCAACTAGTTAGGATCATTTGTCATCACAACTACAAGCTACAATTTTGGAGCTTATCAAATGGCTACTCCTGAAGGAGAACCCTTAGCTGAACTATTGAACAAAAACCACCTCAAGAAGTTCTACACTTGAAACATGTTAGAATACCCAAGGAAAAAGGGTAAAAATTAAAAAAAAAAGGAAAAGGAAAAGATAAAAAATACAAAAAAATCAAAAAGTAAGAAAAAATAGTAAAGAGAAATAAAACGTTCCTTGAGTGAAAACCACTTTGTGGTTCTCCTAGAACATGTACCATAGTGAAAACCTGGCAAACATGTGCTATGTTTAAATAAGACTCACATCATTATCTATCAATACTATCCACAACATTCACCCATTCATTTCATAATAAAACATGTATCCTACCATGACTTGTTATTGATTTAGGAAATTAGTCTTGTCACCAACTGGGTGGAAACTTCCCAAATCTGGTCATGGATTAGATATTTGAGCATCCTATCATGGTCAAAACTATACCAGAAATCAAAAACATTTAAAAAATAACAAAAATCGAAAAACATTTGAAAACAAATAACATTGTTGGATTATTCCTTCACTCAAACATTCTAAGATATCAACATTTGTTTGAACCTCACAACTAGTTCAAGTAGATTTCCCACAATATATCCTCTAGAAACTGAAGTGGAATATCAATCTAAGTTAACAATCTTGTTTTAAATCCCAAAAACAAGCTTATGCTTTGAGTCAATCAATCGAACTATGTGGTCTCTGTGTGTACAATGTAGGCAAGGCTTATCATCCCCCGAGACCTTAGGTCAGTCCCCTTAGGTTTCTATCATGCTTTATTTCAGTTTAATCAAAAAATACAAAATCCAAAAACAATCAAACATTCAAAATACAAAGCCATTCATAAAACAAAAAAGATCAAAAACATGTTCACATCAAACCAAGTGAACTGCAAGCCTCTACGTGTACAACGTAGGAAAGGATTATCTTTGATGAGCCCTTGAGGCCTTAGGTTAGTCCCCTGAAAACAACAAAAACATCATCATAAAACTCAAAAAATCAAAAGGATCCTAATCGCGTCATCAAAATCCACAATAAAATTTTCACCCATAATAAACAAATCGTCATCCTCACCCTTTGAAAAAACAAACAAAACAAACATCAACAATTAGAACTTTCAAGCAAAAAATTACAAATATTTGATCACAAAACAAATGAAAACAATGCCAAAGTACTACCTACCTATCTTTTTGACAATTCACCAACAACATCCTGAGATATGTCTTAACGGATTCATTCCTACGATAGACATGATCAACAATGGATAATAGCTTGAAACCTCAAAACAGATATGGCAAGTGATACTGCAACTTTTTTTTTTATCTTTTTATAGTCATATTTTTATGATTTATTTTATTGACACATTCCCAGGATCTCTTGATGATGTCCATAAGGATTTAGAGAAGAAGGAATTGGGACAATTAAGCATCATTTTAGTTTTTTGTTTGTAATATGTTTTTGTGATACTACCATGGCCAATACTTTCCTTATTGAGTGTATGGAAGTTGTTTTGAAACAATTCATGTAGTAGTTGCATGTTAATTTCATACCTCTCTAGGTAATTAGTCTGAAAGTTTCAACACAACCCGACCATATATTTTTAACAAAGTTTCCATATGTTTAGTATGAGCAAGAATATTCTTTGTATGTCAAGTCAAAGTCCACACAATGGATGCAAAGTCATCTTGGTTGTTAATACTCTGATGCCTCGTATTTGTTTGCTACATCAAACATGATTGTTCAAAATGTGAAGCCTCCAAGAAAAGCGAGAGAAACTCATCAATACTAACAACATCAAATTTCTATCCATCACCAAATATTTCTTCTTACTAACATCCATCTTGCATCATAATATCATTATTACCATATCCATCCTACATCTAAAAATATCGTCAAATACATATCATGATGATAATAAAGCAATAAAAACATTAGGTATCATGTATAAGGAATACATCCATCATATATCAACATCATATAAACATCATATATCAAAACGATATATTGATCATCCATAATAAAACATCATATGATATAAAATATGATCCATCCATCCACATAATATGCATACATCATGAAAAGTACAAAAACATATATAAACATATATCATCATACATCGTCATCCATGACTATCACATATAAATGAGTCGAATCAAAGAATGTATATCTCATATATATCATCATAAAAAATGGGAATGTTATGATACATAATCACTAAAACATGTGTGATAGGATAATACAAAATATACATATATATGAGGCCTCGACTGATTCGATGAACATATATACAAAATCTTGTCTACAATATAAAGTCTCTGAACAATAAACATCATAAAGATCAAGAATAGAATGCCACTGCCCAGTTGAAGAGGAGAACTCTATAGACCACATTACAGAACACCATCTAGATCTAGTTGTCTAACAAACCATCCACCTGACTCAACACCACCACTTACAACACTAGGCTCTCTGAATCTCAGTCGTCGTTGTTCCCAAGGAAAAAAAAACATCATATAGATTCTGGTAATATGTAGCTCTTTGTAATAACTAATCCCACTCAGCGTGAAGACTATCATGCTCTATCCTTAGACTATCCCTCTCTTTGGTGATAGCCTGAAACTATGTCTCAACAATGAGATGACACCCAATCTTTGTATCTCACTCTGATCTGAAACCATCTCACTCCTGCCAAGTAGTGTCTCTCTTTTTTGTCACTATGACAAGTTGTGCCTCCATGGCATGTCGCCACCCTAGCTCCACAACTAATTGTGCACCTCCATCCTCAGGTGGTGGAGGTGGACCTGGAACCTATCCCTAACCCTACATCTAATCACCATGGGCACCATCCTATCGGGCCCTACCAAGTTACTCTACTAGAATCTTGAGATGTTGTCTCTCTCCTCATTAACCTGTGATGCCCACTCTACCTACTACGAGATAACCACCAAGATCTATGAATCTCAAAGGAACACATTGTTGCAACCACTGATCAAAATGAAGAGTGGTACCTCAATCCGCTAAACCCACTGGCCAACCCCATCCAACTGGGGAAAGAGCTCTAAATGCAACAATAGTTGCATCTCGGTCATCTTGTAGACCCCATACTCGAACCTCTCAAGTGGTTCAACCAAAATGAGCGTCATAGGTGTATGGAAAGCAACCTTGTCTCTCTCCAAACTTCTTGCATACCCTATCGGGAAGATACCTCTCTAAAAGGGAGTGAGTGTGACCAATCAACCATCTAGTTTTTCATAAATATACTAGTTTCTCCTGATTCTCAGGCTAGGCATCACAATCTATATGGTCTCCATATAAAGCCTGGCATATCATCAAATAAACGACACTAGTACAAAATCTCCCCAAGCAAGGTATAATGTAGAAAATCTCCATAACGATATGAGGATGGATCCCCAATAGTATGATCTTGTATACTATTAGGCCAAGCAACTATGATGTGCTCCTAGGCCCATACATGTAAAAGAGAGACACCTACAAAAATGGATTTCCCACCATGATATGCAAGCTCATGCATATATCTATATAGGTGGGTGAGGAGACATGGACCCCATGCATATCTAGTCCCATGCTCAAACATCTCCTTGATACATATACCCCATCCCACGGGGAACTAACAACCTCTCCTATCAGGAATAACCAGCCCCAAAACCAAACCATAGAACAAGGGAAATAGGATATACACTACCAACAAACTAATAAATCTATCTCTAACTAGAAAACCTCTAAACATCTCACACCAAGCACACACCACATAGCACAGGTACCCCAACGAACATGATAGGTAACAAACTCTCTATGGATGGTTATGCGGAGGATCCTCCAAACATCCTCGAGAGTAAAAGTGGCCTCCCCTATAGGTAAATGGAATTAAGAAGTCTCTGAATGTCATTGCTCCACGAGTGCAGTCATCATCGTAGTGTGACATCGAATGGGAGGCACATAACAAATATGACATGGCCCAACCACATCTAGAAAATCTCACTCCAATACATCAAAACCAACAATCAAATCGAATAGATCTCGAGATCATCGCTCCCTCGACTGAAGTGGTTTAAGGACCACTTGCAATCATTCAACCCATGATGTTACGGATTTTCTCTGAATATGCAAAAAAAAATGAAAATGATGAATAAACTTAGGGTTCCAAAAAATTAAAAAGCAAAAATTTACAACAAAAGAGATGAAGTTTTTGGAAAAGTGAAGAAAACAGGCAAATACGAGGAAATTTATGCAAAAGCGACGAGGAATAGCAAGAGCACAAAACTCAAAAGTGCAAAATTTTAGCGAGGGCACAAGTTAATCACAAAAGCGATCAAAAAGAGGAAGAGCAAACAAAAGTCCAAATTTATAGCAAAAGCGAAAAAGAAAGTCAAAGGTGTAAAATGAAGTCAAGTGCACAAAAACATATCAAAAGTGATCTTTTCAAAATGGAAAAAGCATTGAAACCGAAGCGAAAGCGCTAAAACCCTAAATCCTACGTTATTGACTAGTTTGAATTCATGCATTAATTACGAAAACATGGGAAGCCAAAAACAAGAATTGAGAGGGTACATACTAAGGCATCGACACTTGTGAGTTGTCCATACTCTTGAACCACGTCTACATGATGTGGGGCTCCCCGAATCAACACTATAGCTCCTTGAAAACTAACAAAACGATAAATCCAGAGGCAAGAATTCTCTATAGGCTCAAAGTGCAAATGAGGTAATTAGAACCCTAATTACCTATTTTAACCCTCAAAAACTATAATTTTTAAGTAGGAAACCATTATTTTTAATTAGGGAACCTTCTTACGTTCAAATTAGGAGTTCCCAGGAACATTGAATGAGCAACAAAAGACCTATAGACTTATTTTTTTTGTTCTTTACACATCGAAACTAAAATTGAACAATTTCATGAGCCTAACCTGCAAACTGACTTTTTCGACCAACCTCTCGAGGGGGAATCCTAGAGTCCTACCATCATTCCACTAACTATCGAGGCACAGTGGGGCATAGAAAAATTTTCAAAACTTGATCTTAACATCGAATCTTTGAAACAAAGCAACCAATACTCTGTCTCAAAGAGGGGAAAAATGTAGACCTATAAAATTGACCTAACACCTTTCACACATACTAAATGACATTTTCACATCATCAACATCATTATTATCAAATATCATTACATTTCACTAAAAAGCATCAAAAACCCTAATTTTCCCTATTAATTGAATAATTAGACAGTATTTAATTAATTCAATTTTTTACCTTTTTTGACAAATTAAATAAATTTCATTTATTTAATAAAGTCCTAAAACCCTGATTTATGCTATTAATTGAATAATACAATATTATTTAATTAATTCACTTTTTCATCAATGTCAACCAATTAAATAAATTTCAATTATTTAATAAAGTCCTAATCTAACTTTATTCCTCCTGACTAATGAAAGAACGTTAATTAGTTAATTACATCTCTAATTCACTTTATTCCCCTAAGTCGATTTAATTATTAAATCATAATAATTTAATTAATTCAGTTTCCCTCCAAAGTTGAATAATTTGAATAAACTATTCAAAACATTATCAAAAATCAAATCAAACTAATGCAACTTTGTTTACAAAAGTCAAACTTGATTTGCACATTCAACTCCAAAATAACTTAATTAATTAAATCAATTAATTAATCATTCTCAACCACTTTCCTGATTGAGCAAATTACAATCCCCTGATTTCTCAATCTATTTCTGACTAAACAATCTAATTTCTGACTTATCAATCTAATCTCTGACTAATCAATCTATTTCTTCAATCACACTAATCATGTAATCTATTTGCACATATTATGCCCATCTAAATCCTCTCAACATCTTTTGATTGTCGATCAAGATATTCTACTATGCAATCCTAATCATCCATTTTGAATCACAAATTATATATAAAAAACCTCATTCCTCACAAAAAAGGATTGAAGAATCAACCTATCTTGCACAACAAAGTACTTTTGAGATCATAACCAACATTGAAAACACTTCAACACATGTCTTTGATCAAACACATGCATCATTCTTCAAAGCTCTCGCACACAACAATGGAGGCTTCATAGTGATATGAACAACTCAACATCTTGTGAATACACTCTGACACAGGATGGTAAGATTGTATTGTTTTGAGTTCATGTTCATTGTCTTCTTTCAATAACGTTCTTTAATTCATTAGCTTTATAGTTTCATTTTGTGAGTGAAAGAATAGATATATATTTTTATTTTCAATTAGATTAGTTTGTATTTCATTGCAATTATCATGTTTATGCTCCCAGATCTTCCCCCTCACACACATCTCTTGCACCCGATGACTCTCCTGGATATGCTTCGGCCCATTCTCTCTCATCTTGATGCAAGAGCACCCAGGCACACACGCAATCAACATCACCCAAAAAGAGTTTGCAGTTAAGTTTTCAACTTTCTTTTGTTTTGGTTCTCCGTTGTAGGAAAACATGGATGTGACTTCAGAAGTGGCAAAGAAATTCAATGACAAAATATCCAAAACACTTTAAAAATGTTGGCACTGGCAAGTTTTGGAGAGTTCAAATGATTGTTGAAGAAGAACTTGCACGAATCCATCATTGTCACCAAGTCATTAAATAATGAGATTCTATGCTGATGGTAGTGAAAATTTTCCTTTGATTTTCATGAACTTACACTCAAAGATGAATAATTTAAAATACAAAATAAATTATTCTATTTGCATGTTTTCACCATTTTTATTGCAAAATGCTGGAAAAATATCTTATGACATGTAAAGTCATTGAGGAATTTGAAAGATAAAACACAAAGGAAAAAAAGACTAAAGGGCGCAGTTGGGAAGATGTGTGATTCGATATGATTTTTGTACAGGGAGGAATTGGTAGTTAAAAAGGCTGCACATTATGATTTGAATAAGGCAGATTAAAACCATCAGGGAAGATGTAGCACCTCACAAAGAAACAAAAATGGCAGTTTTTATATGTGAATGAGAGCTGCATAAAAGATGAGAGGTAGAGGGCACAATAGAAGCTAGCATGGGTTACAAAATTTAAATAAAGAGTAATTTAAAGGAGTTGCACAACAGAAGAAAGGGGGTCAATTTGGAAGCTAGCAAGCGAGGGGTGGAAAATAGCTGGAGACAAAGTTGTGTATGTTAAAGGTTTTGATAAATTAAAAAGCCCTAATGAAAAGTTGTGTGGGAAGTGTAAGGGTTGTGAAGAATAGATTGCATAGTGTGGAAGGGGCCCACCATATAGTGAAGGTCGGTGGTATGAATTTACAGAAAAAGTAATTGGGTTGCGAATTAGTGAGATGAATCATAGTTTTTGTAGAGTAGATTGACAGCATACTAGCATGGAGTCAGGGGAAAGTGTAATGCATTTAGTGCTTGTAACCTGTTGTCTTAGTATTTGGTGTTATGTTTGATTTTTAAATGTATACATTCAATTATTTTATTGGAGTGGAAATAATCTAATTCATTGTTATTGATTAGTGTAATAGTGAATTGATTGCATTAGACAAATGAGATTGTTGATTTGAGGAATTGATTTCAGAGTTTGTGTAATCTGATTGTGTGTTGTGAGAGTTTTTTTTTTCCTCTGCATCAAATTGGTGTTAGAGTGGGTTGTACTCAGAGTGGAGAGGATTCACCAAGACCTGTGAGTGTTGTGTGAGCAGATCGCCGACGAGGAGGTAGTTTGTACTTAGCGGAAAGCATGTGAAGCGGTAGAGAAGAAGCTCGAGAGAGTTTTTGTAGGTGTGTGAGGAATCCTGACATCGTGAGAAGGAGCTTGAAGCCATGATGGAATGTGTTTGCAAAGTGAGTGATTGCGGCAAGAAAAAATGGGTTGGGTCATGAAGATACTCGTGCAAATACTGTTTTGGGAGCAGTATTGGGATAAAGTGGAGGATGAAATGATTGACAAGATGGGACAAATAGTTGGGGAAGAAATAGGAAAGAACGAGGTGAGGCTCGAGGAATTATGTGAAGTGTTGAAGAAGATAGTTCGAGGAAAAGAGGAAAAGAGTGTAGGGAAGAGTGAGAAGAAAGTGGTAAAGAGGAATGAAAAGAAGAAAGAAAAAGGTAGCTCGAGATAGAAAGAAGAAGATGTAGCCCCTACCGAAGAAGTTGCAGTGAAGACATGTCAAGAAGAAGGCATGGAGAAAAAGGAAGAAAAGAAGGAAGTAAGCAATGAAGAGGTTTCAGCAATGAAGTATGGAAAAGAAGATTTGTTGCTGACAATTGAAGATGAGTGGGTGATGAAACCCGTTGGTGCAATGAAGAAAGAAGAGAAAAAAGTTGCAATTGACGAGAATAAGGAAGATATTGTAGTGAAATTTGATGTTGTAGTTGTGAGTGAACTTGAGGTAAAAAAAAATTATGATGTTACTTTGGTTTTAGATGAAAAAATAGATGAAGATATGAATAGAAAACTAGAACATGTAGTAGATGTTGCAAATGGTGAGTGGTTGTGTATAGAGATGGTTGAAGCTATTGCAGGTTGTTTTTGGTGGAGGTAGATGGTTAGAGGTGGGTTTTAACCCATGAAGGAGGAGAGGAGTGTGGGAATTATTTGGTGGAGTTGGGGCTTTGGTGTATAGGAGTTGACGAGGGGGGGAATGAAGAAGGTGCAACATTATTGGAGGAAGGTGGTGTGTGTTTTGGCGAAATGCTGGAAAAAGTGAATTTAAGAAGGATTAATTTTCAGCATTTTGACAATGAAGGAGTTCATTGCAGGTTGATAACAACCTAGAAGTGCAGTGCAACTATGAAACTCCATCATTGTGATCCTATGCTCACAATATTTTTACCTGACGTGTATGATGCAAGAGCACCCATGCGCACACACAATCAACATCACCCAAAAAGAGTTTGCAATTTAGTTTTCAATTTTGTTTTGTTTCCGTTCTCCATTGTAGGAAAACACGGATGTGACTTCAGAAGTGGCAAAGAAATTTAATGAGAAAATATCCAAAACACTTTAAATATGCTAGCATTGGAAAGTTTCAGAGAGTTCAAATGATTGTTGAAGAAGAACTTGCACGAATCCATCATTGTCACTAGGTCATCAAATAATGAGATTCTATGCTGATGGTAGTGGAAATTTGCCTTTGATTTTCATGAACTTGCACTCAAATATGAATAATTTAAAATAATTTAAAATAAAAAATAAGTTATTCTATTTGCATGTTTTCACCATTTTTATTGCAAAATATTGGAAAAATATCTTATGACATGTAAAGTCATTGAGGAATTTGAAAGATAAAATGCCAGGGAACAAAAAACTAAAGGGTGCAGTTGGGGAGATGTGTGATTCAATATGATTTTTGTAGAGGGAGGAATTGGTAGTTGAAACGTTTGCACTTTATGATTTGAATAAGGTATATTAAAACCATCAAGGAAGATGTAGCACCTCACAAAGAAACAAAAATGGCAGATTTTATATGTGAATGAGAGTTTTGTAAAAGAGGAGAGGTAGAGGGAAGCACCAGGAGTAGAAGAAGGTAGAGGATGCAACAAAAGCTAGTACTAGCTGTAAAAATTAAATACAGAGTAATTTAAAGGAGTTGCACAACACAAGAAAGTAGGTCAATTTGGAAGCTAGCAAGGGGGGTGGAAAATAGCTGGAGAGAAAGTTGTGTATGTTAAAGGTTTTGATAAATTCAAAAGCCCTAATGACAAGCTGTGTGGGACGCATAAGTAAGGGCTGCGAAGAATAGATTGCAAATGTGCAAGGAGCGCACCATACAGTGAAGGCCGGTGGTATGAATTTACAAACAAATTGATTGGGTTGTGAATTAGTGAGATGAATCATAGTTTTTGTAGAGTAGATTGATAGCATACTAGCATGGAGTCAGGGGAAAGTGTAATGCATTCAATCTTTGTAACCTGTTGTCTTAGTATTTGGTGTTATGTTTAAGTTTGAAATTTATACATTCAATTATTTTATTGGAGTGGAAATAATTGAATTCATTGTTATTGATTAGCGTAATAGTGAATTGATTGCATTAGACAAATGAGATTGTTCATTTGAGGATTTGATTTCAGAGTTTGTGTAATCTGATTGTGTGTTGTGAGAGTTTTATTTTTCCTCTGCATCACATCTCCTACATCTTACATATGATGGACCTCATAGTCAAATGTGTCCATCAGAGCCTCATTAGGTTGTCCAAGAGGACCTAAACTACCTAATTGCACATATTGTAGTGATGATGCACACAAATATGTCGAGAAGAGGGGGGTATGTACCAATAGCAGCTGATGCAATAGGTGTATCACTATCATGCAGTTGTGTGAACTATGAGCTTTGTATGATCAAATGGCTAGTCAAAGTTTGTACGACCAAGATAATTTGATGTGTTGCATCACAATCTCTGGGCAAGGTATTGGAGGTGGGGGAGCAATAGAAGGAGGGGAAATAACTGGGGAACTACTCAATGTGCCCCAATTCTATCTTGAAGCATTCCTCTACCCACACCTTGGAATTCTCACATATCAAAGTAGTTGACATTCTTACCCATGAAAAATTCAATATATAGTTTTCAAAGAAAATATTGTAGGACATCAATATTGTTGTTGGGTGGCTTATCAAAAACTATCCACCAATGATCCTAAAAATTATTTAGGATACCTTGATGTGTGCACCATTTAATCAAATATCTAAGCTTGTGCACATCAATGGTTTGTCTAATTTTAGGATTGATAAATAGTTGTGTTAATTGGGATTTTGTAATATCAAGTTCCCTCACTTGATCACATGATAAGCCATCGACATATCGTTTCCTCATGGTCTCTCACCACTCTAAAAAGGTAATATGTTGGTTAGTAAGAGTTTCAACATTGGAAATTATTGATTCTAAAGTAGTTTTCATTGCAGACAACTAAGGGTGCCTATCGTATAACTAGCATATGTTTCTCAATTTAGTTAATGGATTAAGTCATGGATAGAAGGCAGATTTTGTAAGGGAGGATTTGGCTGGGCAAGGTTTTCATCTAGAATAGGATTGGGATTCTCAACCATTGGAAAACCTGTTTGATGTTGAAAATTTTAAAAATTAACAATTTTTTGAATACAAACTAAAATGCATATTGAAAAACCTATTTTAAACTAAAATTCTTATAAAATAATGCAAAAATAATTTTTTTTGAAGAAAAAGCATTAAAAATAAAATACCTAATGATTGCAAATGGTTTGGAGGGTGAAATTTTAACTCGAATATCAAAGTGAATAGATATTTGTTACCTCTTCTTTCCCCTATCATCCACCTCAACCAACAAACTATGAAAATAAGTTTCAACCCTTTCTTTTTTATTTTTTATAATACATGAAATGGATATCCGTTTGGAATGGATATCAATTTCTTTTCATAGGCCTTTTTAAAAATGATGACGAGTTCATACCTTATATAAACTAAGGGATCACACACGATATACTTTAAGTTCTAATATAATATATAATATATAAACTAATATATATATTATATTATATTATATAATATATTATATATTATATGTGATATATATAATATATATAATATATATTATATATTATATATATTGCATATTATATATTAATTATATAATATAATTTAATATATGTTGTATAATATATATTATATATTATATTATATTAATATTAATATCTTTTATATTAATATTAATATTAATATATTGTGGGTGGCTGGGAGGGCGTCTCTCCACAACAAGGATGTGGAGAGACCGCAACTATCAACACTTTGTCTATGGTCTACAAATGAATTGAATGTGTATGATCGGCTCTCGTTTAAGGCCTACATGGAGGGTCGGGGTCTGTGTGGCTACTGATGTTGGCAACCAACTCATGATGGTTTCCAGCTGGCGATTGGCAGTAATTTCATTAAGTGTTCTTTGTACTCCGCTCAAGTCTTCAGGATGGCTTGAAGGATCATAATTAAAGTCTTTAATGTTGATGTGTGCCTTTGGGATTAGCAACTTAAAGCAATAATGTTTGCTTCATCGATGATCTGGGCTCGATACGATCTATCTCCTAGTTGGCAAGAAATGATGAAGCATATTGCACGATCTAGGACAGGTGGAAGGTGATAAGGAAATCTAGCAGAGCATGATGGCAGATGCACAATGTGGTAAGTTTGGAAAACTTGGTGGAGGAAGTTCTTTATATATCAATATTTGGGCATGCTTTTTCGCCATCCTTTGTTTGTTTTCTGGTGTGCTCTGTGTGATAGTCATGACAAAGCATTCTAAATTCATTGTGGAGATTTCATTTGAGGAAATGGTGAGAATAGGCTAGGACACTCCCATCCAACTTGATTGCAAGGTTCGTCAAACGACATTCAAGCACATAACCAACCAACGGTTGAAAAGGATTATGCTAAGGATTGATCCTCTTGCGATGGTAGCTATTAAGATTCAATTTTGGGCAAGGATTTCTTGGGGAATCGGGAGAAGTTTGGGTTAACACCCACTTTTTCTCTCATTTTCTAGTGTTTTTGCTGGATGTGAGGACTCCCAAAGCCAAGGAAAAGGTCATAGTTTGCAAGCTCTTCAAAAAAGAGCTCCTAGGCAGCTTGGGCGAGGTGTGAAATCGGCTCTCCTGGGATGTGGCGCACATCAGCCCCGTGATCTTCTGATGGTTAGGGTTACGGGCGAGGTCATAAAGGTCTATCCCCTGCTTTTAGAGCTTAAAGGCATGGCACTGGTTAGGCACCGTCAAATTGTTTCCTATGGGGTCAGTTTCTTGAAGAAGTCAATGCTAGAGCCAATTAGTGGTTTCGACCAGGTGGTGGACTTCGATCAATTTGCAAAGATGAAAGGTTTTTAGCTGGTTTGTGTGGTTGGGTAGGTTGTTTAGGGTTTGGTTTCAAACAATTTAGTTTGTATAGTCTCATACGAGTGGTGGTTGGTTTTATCATTTTGGTGCCTACTTTTGGTTTTTCCTCCTTGGTCTCAGGGTAGTGTTTGTAGGAAAGTCTACAATTTTTAGTGGCTAATGGGGCTTGTAGTGACAAACGAATTATGTTTGGTCGGTTTGCAGGGGTGTCTTCTTGGAAATTTTACAACCTGCACTATAGATGCGATGTAACTCTTTTTGGAAATCTAATATAATTATCTCTTACAAATAAAAAAAATATTAATATATTTATATATTATATAATATAATCAATTTTATATAATATATTATAATATTAATGTTAATATATATTATATATATTTATAATAATATATTATATTAATATTAATATATCATATATTATATAATATAATATATCATATATTATATATAATATAATAGATGTTATATAATATATATTTTAATATTAATATATAGGATGTGGAGAGACCACAACTATCAACGTTTTTTTTGTCGTTGCAAGGAAAATGTGACCTAGGTGGCAGGATGGTTGGACATTTGTTATGAGGATGGTTGCAGTTGTTGTCATGCTGGCAGTCATACCATACACAAGGCACCAAATTCAGGATGGGAATTTACACTAGTTGGGAAGTGTGTAAAGCGGGTGATATTGCAATGATGGTGCAAGATGGGTGAGGTGGGCATCAATACAGAAAACCTGGTCTCATCGTTAGTGCAATGATGTGAAAGCAAGGTGATTTACAAAGCCCACAATGTGGTTGTTTATGCCTTCATTTCAATCTCTCCTTGGGAGTTGATGAAAGGACAAGATCGTGCAAAATGGAGGATATGATGGGTTGGCGGGGCAGTTCGTGGCACAACAAGTATAACACCTGACACTTCCATTTATAATTGAAGTGACCTCCGCCTCCATTAGATTTCTATAATTTGCTTGTTTGGAATTTCATTCCACATCTTTGGCCCGCGTAATATTGGTGAGGGTTTGCTTTATGTTAACAATGGGAGAGTGATCCAAGTTCATGGTCAAGATGGTGGCAGAAAATTTTACCAATATTTGGGTTGTCACCCCAATACAACTGGACAACTCAATGAGGGAGATGGCATTTTTTGAGGAGGTGACGGAGCAGTGGTTGAAGAGGTTTATGAAGAAATACGACCTGCTAATTATGGCTACAATGAAATGGTGTTAGGAAAAGGTTTCATTTCGAACAGTGAAACCAAATGGGTCAAGACTCACATTACTTCTTGATTCCTAGAAAACTTGTTGGAGATTCAAATGAAAAATAAGGATGCAGAGGCATTGATTCAATGACTCTTTGTGGCCGAACGGTTGGTGGGTTTGGAAGAAATCCTCACTGTAGCTATTTATGAGACAGGTGTGCCATGACCCAAAGATTTCCCATCCTTCTACAAGCCTAGGGAGGTGGTGAAATACTACCCCTTTATTCTCAACTTGAAGGGGATGGCTTTGGTAGAGCATAAACAAGTTGTTGCAGTGGGGGTGGATTATCTATTACATGTGTTCAAGATTGAACACTCTTTTAGTCAGTTTGTGGTTCTAGATTTCCAAAAGTTTGCTACTGCCAGTGGGTTCCTGGAGTGACGGGGTTATGGTATTTACTATTCTTCTATGTAATTACAGCATGGTTGATAGTTATTTTTAGGTAGTAGGCTCTTAAATGGTGGGTTTTCGAAACTTATGCCCACATTTTGCATTTATTGGTACTTGACCCTGCATGGTCTATATCGAGGTAGGTTGGCTAGTTAGTCTCAGGTGGTGTTCGGCTCTCTCATGGTGAAGGCTCTGTAAACTTTTTAATATATTAATAAAATATAGTGTCTTATGCATCAAAAAAAATATATATATTATATAACATCTATTATATTATATATATTATATAATATATATTAATACATAATAATTAAATATATATTAATTTTTTTTTTTATATGATTTCCATTGGAAATGGATATCCGTTTCGCTTTGGTTCTTACCATGGCAAGATGTACTTTTTACCCGACCTTAATAAAAAGTCAAAGCAAAATTTCACGTTTTTGGACAAATGAAAAATGTCTTTTTTGTCATATCACCACTTTTTGGATCCCCATGATCTTGCATAGACTCTCTTTCCAACATTCAATGTCATGTTCCCATGCTTTAGTCCTACTTATACAATGGGGAAATTTTATCAAGGAAGACAAGAATAAGGCATTTAATATAAATGATAATATATAAGGAGAGGTGGAAGCAATGTGACAAATTGTGTGTAAGCATTATAAAGCTTTGAGACTTCCTATTCCATACACACTTATTAGCTTAAAAATGTTGAAATAAATATGTAACTTTTACTTTTTTGTCAACATCTTTCATCTATCTATTTAGAGAGAATTTGTGTTTGTATTATTTGATATTGTTGGAAATTCTAACAATTTTAACATCTAACAAATCTTCAACTCTAATTATTGCATTAATGAAGCTTTTCGACTAAGAAATATGTAGGTTAATTAAACAAATTTAATCAATTAGTAAATAATTGATTTAGATAATAGAGTTAGAATAAATAATAGAATTAAAATAAAAGTGATAATTAAATAGGGGGGTAGGTTTACTTATCTCTAGAATCAATGATGCCAATGTTGTTTGAGAAAGATTTTCCATGGTTAGAAAATTATTTTCCTCATCTGATGAATATCTCAAAGTCTAAATTGGGACAAAAAAGTATGGTTTGATACCATGCCCTATATAATTGATTCTAACTACCATGAACTTGATTATTATATGTATAATTGGTTTTGGATGATGGGAATGATCAAATAAAATATGCTTTCTTAAAATCTATTCAATTTATATGTTAGATATGTAAGAAATCAAGGTGGTGTCTAGAGATAGCATTGAGGATTGGTTGTTGACTCGATAAGTGAATGGCTTCTCCAAGGTCAAACCCTTGGTGGACTAAATTAATGACAATGAGAAAGATTGAACACAACATTCATAGAAATGAAAATATCCTATATGATGATGTATAGGGTTGATTTGTTGATTACCCATTAGAACCGAAGTGTGCTTTAACAATATACCATATGAAATCAAGTGCATAGTCAATGTCTTTTAATACATAGTATAGAAACTGTAGACACCTAAAAATGTCCCAAGTATATCACACATCTTGAGTTCGATTACTAACACCATTTTCTTATCATTATCACCTATTTTTTCTATTTAATTAAATAATGTCAATTATTTAGTTAAATTCACCTTATTCTCCTATTAATTGAAAAATTAAGGTTATTTGGTTAATTCATCATTTTCATGCTAATATTCATCTCATTTGATTAAATAATATGATTATTTAATTAAATGTCATAATTCTCTTTGATTAAATATTTCTTAATTATTTAATTAAAGGTCCTAATTCTCTCCACTTGCACAATTAAATAATTTTCATGAATTGCTTAATTCACTAATTATCCCTCCAATCCTCCAACTTCTCCAACTTGCAAAAGAATATTCCCTTTTCAAATTCAAACATTTCCCTCCAAATAGAAATATTTCTCACATGGCTTCCTAAAATTTAGGGAATTTGTTGAGAAATATCCTAAATTTTAAAGTGATAGCACAACCAATCTTTACAATTCTAAGTGATGTCAAGATTGGTTGTGCTATTCACCTTAAAAATCATAAGGGCATAATATATTTAGTTATTCATGTAGATAGATAAATAATGTATAATATCTAAATATCATGGAGTGGCAAAGTTGGACACCCATGTGAGGGTGGGGGTATTATTATTTTTATTTGGGTGACTTGGAATATTATTGCAAGAGGACATTATTTATAGATATTACATGAAAATATCAAAACTAAGAGTTATGGAACATCTTCCAAAAATTAGTTGCCATGAAAGATAATTAGTGCACTCATAGAGTGCCTAGGATTGGTGTTTGACATATTATAATAGTTATGTCAAAATATATGATGTGTAAAGTGTGTAAGAAGTGCAAGAGGAGTTACTTCCTATTTCAAGTGTTTGACCAATATATAATGGGGTGTTGAGTTTTTCCATGTGGTCTTGGGAACCTAGTTTTGGGCATATGGCTTTGCCCACTTGTTTTGGATAATACTCATGGTTTCTAGTTTTCTAAATTCCTATTTATTGATAGTATGGGATAGAGGTATTATGTTCTTTTAAAATTTTGAGGAAGGCTATGTTGTTGAAATGCTACAAAACTAAGGGGAAAGTTTAATATTTTAATGTATTCTCCTTGTTGAGATTAATATAAACTTGTGGTCTCTTTGGTGAGGGGAGGGGTTTATTAAAATATCTCCCCATGTATATAGAGTGTCCTTTTATATGTTAGTAATTATGTTTGTCACTCTAATTTTTCCATTTCATATTTTATCATATGTATGTTAATATGATTTGATTATCACGGTTAATGTTCGCATTGTGTTATTTACCTAGCTTAACAATATTTTATCTTATATAAATCTCCAATCCAATTTGCATCAATAAGTGAAATATTGAATAAAACAAATGAGTGTACAATTGACCTATGATGATGTGTGTTGTTGAAATGCTCTAATAATGTTCATAGATTATTTTTCCCTAAATACTAAAATAAAACTATAGATATGCTCAATTTATTCCTAGTTTATCTCCATGAGAATTTGAAATGAGTAAATGAATTCCCTTAAACATAATAACCAAAGCTACAAATCAACTAAATGTGTACTAGTTTGGTTGAAAATGGCTAGTGAAATAGTTGGCAAGCTGGGAATTTAAAATTTGAATTTTAAAACTTTAGGTGTCATATCTATGACTATGTGACATTGGTCATATCCACACCCATAAATCTATTGTATGGTGAAAATGATAAATCTAGGGATAAGTGATGACATAGATTGGGATATTTGAAGTCATGATCTACATTTGTACACAAATATGCTACTTGTAAATGAATTGTTATATTTAGGACACCCTTCTCAAAGTAGTCCCAAACATAAGGGAAAAATGCATGTGTGTATTTAATTTTTCCCATTACATTCCCCCCCACTTTGATGTGCATGTAAACTACTATATGGATGCATGTCAATATAAAAAATTTGTAAACATAAAAGTTACATATTTTTAGACACACAAAAGGATATCAATCCATATAAAGTAATGTGTTTTCTTCTTCAATTCTTCTAATAATGAGTGCTCCACTAAAACTATTAAAAAGGAAAAAAACATGCAATGAGTACATCTATTACACATATCTAAAATATTTTGGCTACAACTTGCTTAAAGGAATTATCTTCAAAAATAGTAAAATAAAAATAATAAGGATGAGAGGTTATACTTATTATAAAAAGCGATAAAAGATATACAAATATATGGAAATAGATTGTATGACAAGACATCAATCATGTGAAAGAAATATTTGACTTACTAAATAGTTTAATAAATTCTCACTATAAGGTGGGAATGGATAATATTATTACACAAAACACCTCACAAGGAATATTTGTCACATATAAGCCCTCTTCCAATTAGTAGCATATAAGGGATGCAAGGAATTGTTGGAGAGGTTAAAAATACACAATCATAATAAATTTTGTAACATTGTATAAAATCATTATACTGGTGGAACCTTGCTATTGTAAATATACCTCCCTCTTGTAAAATTCTCTTTGACATGTGCTTTTTTCCTTCACTTTTATCACCTTATTCCATTAAAGATATTGGTGTTTCCTCTCTTATTCATAACTTGAAATATTAAAATTATTGGCTATTGAATACATCCTTCTTGTAGACAACTAAATGCGTGGATTGGTTGTATACAATGAACAAGTTTTGACCTATATAATATCCATTAATAACTCAATAAATAGATCCATAGAGCGATGTTATACATTGAACTTCATTAGATATAGTAGTCACTCCTAATGACAAACAATTGGTTAGCTTGGGATATTCTCATGACTGGGCCATCCTCAATGCCATTAATGCTCTTCCATATTCTAGTAGCCCTATATACTTACTTCTATTAGATTATTTTGTTGATTGTGTCCTTATTAACAAGTTATTTTTATCATAAAAACATGGTCTTTGGGTATCCTCCATACCTAATATAATTGATCATGTTATGATATTCTTTTAATTTCTTCTTGGTATCCCTTATTCAACCTAGTCCTATTCATCCTTACTAATACACCATCATCCATTTTTGAAAAGAAGTAGAGGTTTGGAATATAGTTCCTACACTAATCTATTAGAGGATGTATGTGTATTTAAATTAAACCAATCATGTAGTTACAAAGAAATAACCACAAAATTAATATACCAGAACATAATTATTTATATGGAGAATTTATTTTGAGAATAAAACTCCACACTTCAAAGAAACTCAATTTATTATTTAGTAATCAAAGGTTGCAATACACTTAAATTGTCTAAGTCTTTATAGTAGTATCATCAACTAGAAATTTGGAATAATTACAAAAATTTACTAATATCTACAAAACTCGCTATCAAAATATCCATCTCAAGTACCCAATAAATAGGAGATACAATACATGAAACCATAAAATGGTAATTAGCAAACCATGAACTAAAACCACCCAAAATGTGGCACCCAAATCCCTAGTAAGGAATACAACACCCAAATCCCAAGATGAGGCCATAAGATTTCTCCCACCTACCATAAGCTCATCATAACCCACTCACCAACTTGAGCACTCCATTTTGGATCTACTATCTTCATTCAAATATAGATTACCGTGGTGATGGAAAATGTATCCCTTTACATTTTCACACTTGTTTGGGCCCTCCTAGTTAAAATGGACTTTTAATTGTGCCTTAATTTACTGTTGTAAAGTGTACCCCTTTACACTTTCACACTTATTTATGTCTCCTTTAATTAATTGAGCTTAATTTTCCTTAATTGGACCTTTAATTCATTTACCAAGCCAATTTTATTGCATTTTCTAAAGAGGAAACCTGACATTCATTAATACCTTAACATAACACTTTACCTTGAGCAATGCGTGTCCTAGGTTTAGGGAACTAGGACCCATTCACCCATGGGTGAATGGTTCCTCCCTTAAAACTAGGACCTAAATTCAAATTATGTTTTTGGTGGTATTTTAATGTTTTCAAATCTATATTCAGATGTAAGCTTGTGATATTTGAATTTCAAGAAATTGAGGATGCATATCTATAAATATAAGGTTATTTCACTATGTTTCACCTAGAAATTTTATGAGAAATTTTATGAGATTTCAAGAGCAATTCAAAGAATTCAAGAGTAGATTTATTGAAGATTTATTACAGCAATCAAGATATAATTGTCATATCAAATTAGTCCAGCATCATGCATGTTATTGTAGCTAATATGGTGATGTAGGTTTCATGATCCATTCAAGTATTCAAATTCATTATCTCAAGAAAGATTCAAGTGTCAAGATCCACATCCATTGAAGCTATTTCATGTAATTTGTAGATTTACATTCCAAGGTTTATTCAAGGGTTTGTTGAGTGGTAACATTGCTTTGTTCATTCTTCATTCCCTATTACATGTTTTATTTCATTTCAAGGTTTGATTACCAAAATGGGGTTTGACCAAGGAAAATCCCCATTCACCAAAAACCAAAAAAAATTCCCTCTTTATTTGTGTTTATAGATTTAGGTGGAAGAAACCTTGAAGATCCTTTGAAGAAAAAATTGAAGAACTTGTCAAAGTTAAAAAAGTTGTCATAAAAGTTGTCATCTCATGGAAACTCACTTGCATAATTTATCTCCCGCTTTTTGAACCTAAAACCTGGAAAAATTGGAATATTCAAATCTATAGTAGAGGCTCCTGAAAGTTGTAGATAAACCATAACTCAGGACCCATTCACCCCTAGGCGAATGAGTCCCAGATCAACTTCAAAAACTAAATTTTGGTGAAAGGTACATTCAGATCTACCCTTCTTTGATTAGCAATTTGATTGTAGGTTCTATCAGTATTGAGTTTAATCTAGTTGTTTCAAGTGTTACATTGCATTTTGGTGTTATTTTATTATTTATTATTTTTCTCCCCAAAGTATTGTTTGACCTTGACTCTCGTCCTTCAATCATAAGAAAATCTGAAGATTCACACCTTGAGTTGACTCACCTAAGGGTTGTAAGGAAATTATTTGTGTGGATCTCATTTCCTAATGAAATAAAGGAGAATATTTCTATCTATTATCATTTTGGTGGACCTCATTTTCCCCTAAACCTATTTTTCAATGTTTCATTCTAGTGAACCCGACCTTTTCAGCATTGTTTTTTCTAATTTTGGAGTTTATTTTAGCCATGGATCTAGATCTTGCATTCATTTGCATTGCATTGTATTGAATTGAATCTCATTTAGGGTTGTTTAACTTACCTTAGTTTGCATCTCATTTAGGGTTTTTGGATTGCATTTTTGCATTCTTTAAATCTAAAAAATACAAAAAAGCAGTCATTTTGCAAAGCATTTACATAACATTGCATCATCATTCATTTACATTACAAAATTGAATCAAAATTGCATTTCAAACTAGCTCTCCTAAGTTGTCATTTAGTCATAATTTGTATTTGTGTTCAAGCTTAATTTCACAAAAATCTAAAACTAGAATTTGGAAACCACAAGAATCAACACAAAAATTTGTAAAAACATTTTTCAAAACCCTCAACTAGGACCCATTCACCCCTGGGCGAATTAGTCCCTAATCAAGATTGTTTGCTGAGTTTTTGGGCATTAAAACCTTTGTTTCTATATTCTGTTATGTTGTTTTTTAGTTTTTTAGTTTTAGTTTCTAGAATTTTTGTTACTTAGAATTTATCATATTAAGCTTCATTTGATAAATTTAAAGCATTGTGTGAATTCAAAATTACATTTATAAGACATCATTTTTAATTTTTTACATAGCGTAATCAGAAAATTATCTTTTTTTAAATCTTAAAATTGATTTTACATATTTGCATTGCACTTTACATATTAGGATATTTGATTGCATCTTGCCTATTTTCCATTTTGGGTGCATACCGAGTTTGTGAAACTTGTATGAGCTTTACAACTTGGTGTCCTATTGTCAATACTATTGTGAGATGTAGTTTGAGACTCATGTCATCCCGTGATACACCATTTTTTGTGGATCTTGTATTTTTTAACTCTTTCACTCACAATGTTGACACTAGTCAACCCTCTACGAATACTATCTTTCATACCTCATTTCCAATGAATTCCCTACCCACAATTAATGTGAATGATGTTGAAACCATGGTTGCTAATTTCTTGCAAGAGAACATAAGAAGGATAAATGAAGAAATAGAAAAATTGCAAAAATTTGTGACTTCTAAAAACATTTCTAGTAGTGCCATTCCTACTTTAGATAATGTGAGGAAAATGCTTGAATTATGGAATGGACATTGTGCGAAGTCTAGCTCATATTGTTAATCAACATGTCCCTACCATGACTAGTTGTGCTCAATCTTAAGGATATACTCAAAGTCAAGGTGGAAATTCAATTCCCCCTTCCACAACCCTTACTTCTATTCCTACCTACACTAGTACTCATTTTACCACAACCATCCAACCTACTAGAAATGTTAGCACTTCCTTAGATATTTCCACTAGAAATCCTTCTAGCTTTGTGAATTCAAATCTCATATCTCCTCAACCATCCCCCCTCACAAATCTACACTTCACTTGCCCCTCGCATACATACACAACTCCACCTTATTCACCTCCATCTCACAATACTAATAACAATCCAATACTTGACACACTTTTGAAAAATTTCTCATCCTTACAACAACAAATTGCCAAACTAAATCAAAACAACAATGGCCAACCTTCACAATACATCAAAACCAACCAATTATCCTTGGATATATTGAGAACACAAATGCCACAAGGTATAGAGGTTCCTAGGTTTGAGAAATATGATGGGAAAGGAGATCATGTTAGCCATGTTTCCACTTACACAGCCTTATGTAGTGACCTCATGTTTTAGTAATTTGGGTTGGAAGGTTTATATTTGTAGATTGAGGCCATTATGTTGATGAGGTTATTTTACCTTATCATTTCCTCCCCTTCCTAATTTCGAGTAGGTCTTCCTACTCTTTGATATGCCCCCTGTCCATCATTTCTCCTATTCATTTCTTCATACTTAGCACTGAGATCATACTCATCATCTGTTGTTGTGTCCAATATGTCTGGGTTCTTGGAGAATCCTTGGTGAAAAGTGATTCTTTGTTTCCACCTTGTAAAGTTGTCTTCACTTTGGTCTAGATTTGTATACACTAAAGGAGGCGGTGCAAGAAGCAGGGGACGTCTATACCTCATACCAATCCAGTTAGTTTTTAAATCTTCCATAATATTGACCAAAGCTACTGCTCTTTCGTAGGACCATCTAATTTTAAGAGGTGAAATTATTTCTCTCTTCTTGAGATGCATAGGAAGGGGGGTATACCTCTCTTCACATGCATGCCATGGTGGTCCTATCATTTGTGGCCCCTGTTCTTGAAAGTGATCATGACACAACCTGAGATTGTTATTGTATTTGACTTGTACTTGTTTAGTTTTGAAACCCATAAATTGTTTCTTGAAAGAAAAGGGCTTCCTATGAGGGTACCTCATCTGTAACCCTATAGTATTTTCTACCTGAGCATACTCTTTGGATCTTCCTTTCCAGTGAAGTTGATTTTTCATAGTGGACAAGAATGATCTTAGCTCTACTTCCCCCACAAAGAAGTTAATAAAGAAATATGTACACTTTTCAAAGAGCAGGTTGTGAACAAAGAACTCACACAACAAATTTTGTTGTTCAGGGAGTGACTCAACAAATAATTTTACAAATTCTTTGTCATTAGGGTCATGTGGCTAGTTTTGAAGAATTCTTTGCAATTTCCATCTTAAAAGCTGCTCATTAAGAAACATGGAGTACAACCTAGATGGTCTTCTACAGGCTAATAGAAGTTCACCAATTTCACAAGAATCCTGCTTACCCCTATATGCCTGATGAAAATATTCTTCTAACATGACTAACTCCCTCTTTAACCTATTTTTTTCAAATTCTATATCTTTCAAGAGGTAACAATGCTCTATCCATTTCATTAGCATTGGGGGAATACGTACCTAGAAGCAGTCTATAACAATGGGTTTCGTTTGTGTCCCCTTTGATTCCATGATTGGTTGAGTGTCACTCTCCTTCAAAACTTGTTCTATCTCCACAATTCTACTCACATAGGCATTTAACTCAAATTCCTAGTGATTCTTTTCTTCTTCAAAAGCACTGAATAGTTGCATAAAATTATTTTTCAAATTTTGAATACATTTTTCTTTTTCACTCAGAGCATCCTGATTTTGCTTACCCTGTTGATTCCATTTCTAGATTTTGTATTGCAGCTTCTCAATAATTTTTTCTTTCTCTTCCATTTGTATAGTCAATTTGGCAATTTCCTGGTCCCTGTTATGTACAATGGTAGTTTGTACTTCAATTTCTTCTTGTTGTTGATTGATTTGTGCTTCATCATCCTGTAACTTGGCTTTCAGCCTTTCAATTTTTTCCTTTAATTTCTCTAATTCCTCATCTTTCTGTCTAAACTCTTCATCCCATGTCCAAGGAGAAGGATGCGAGAGGAATTTATTCATCAAGATGAGGTGCATTTCCCTCTTTAGTGTTCTCAAGAAGGGATGAATAAAGTACTTCTACTTTTTCATCAACATGGGGTGCATTTACTGCCTCGGTATTTTCAGGAAGCTCTTCCTCTATTTCTTGAGTTTTCTCATTATGAGGTGCACTTCTTCATTTTCTTCAGGCAAGGAGGAACAAGGAATTTCTCTATCAATATGAGGCATTTCTTCTTCTTCATCAGCACCCACAAAGCAGGATGCATGATGAGTTTCCTTAGACTCTTTTTCAACAAATTCAAGTATACTTCCTAGTCTATCAAGGAAAGGGGATAATCCTCCCACAAGTTCATCTTCATTCTATTTTGAGTGTGGCAATTGTATTCTTTCCTTCTCCTGTTCCACAAGCGATAGGGTTTCTTTGTTCTTTTCCCTGGAACGTTCATCCCTTTGCTCTTCTGCTTCATCCATTTCCTCATTATTAGGTGGGCTATCAATTTCCACCACCTTAATTGGAGTCCTAGACTTTCTCCTTTTTGAACTACTTCGTTTATCGTGGGGTTCGATTTCACTAACCCCTGAAGATAACCATTTAATTCTTCATAGAGGAGGAGTTTTTTGAAAAACAATTTTACTTCACCTCTTTTTCTTCTGAGGGGGTTATTCCTCTTCTTCAGAGTGTACAATTCCCACCTCCCCTTCCTGTCCTGGGGTTTGTAATTCATCTGGCAAGATTTTTGGCACATTACTACTGGGGGTTGTGGAGGCATATTGGGATTCTGAGGTGCCTAATGCCTCCGAGGAGGGTTCTTCTATAGACTATTCCTTTTGTTTAGAGGATTCTCCTTCCTCAAGTGGCCTCCCTAGCTCTTCATTCTCGAATTTTCACAAAAATCTATGCCACTTTTTCTCTAGCTTATGGAAAAAAATGGTATTTACTTATTAACTATATCAGACCATGATGTTTAAGGGGCCCCGTCCCAATTTTATACTTTTCTATCATAGAGGTGACTGAATGGTAGAGAAAAGCTAGTAAATTTCCCTTAAGAGTAGGGTCCTTAATGTCATGGCGTAAGTGAGTCAACAGGCAGAAAGGGGATCCCACTACTGTATTCATTTGTCCCTCACAAGTGAAATATTTAATAATCTAAGCTGTAGCATACCTCCAGATTTCTGGAATAGACATTCTATGAATTCCCTTATTTTGCCCCTGGGTGTTTATGGTCATTACAGGCTGGGGTTCCCCTTCTCTATGGAACAATTCTATTATTTTTTTATAAGGGACATGGGTATTTTCATTTAAACGAATTCCCATATTCTCAAGACCATAAAGACAGGAAAGGACTTTTGTACTCACCCGAATGGTTTCCCATGCACCACAGTCTTCCCATCCACAAAATTCTCAAAAAATTCCTTCACCAGTTGCTATGTGTGCCCTTCAAATTGTTTCATGAAGTAGAGACATCCAACCCTTTGAAATAAAGCTGCTATATTTCTCAATGCTAGCAATGGCGTTGCAGAAGTTGGCTCTGACTTTTTCTTAGCACCTCCCATTTCCTTTGTTTCCTGGTGGAATTTTACAGAACTCTGGAATGCTTTCTTCTCTAAATTACAGATGGAAAAAGAGTCTTGCATCAATATGTTTGACGAGGGATGGTTTAATTACCATTTTTATTATCACATTACTGCATAATGATGATGGACTTCCATGGGGAATTACAACTACTTTTGTACTCTTACCAATTGTGTAAAGGGTACAAGTTTCAAAGTTACCGGGGGAACAGATCATGCCAATTAATTATCCTTTATTCAAAATAAATACTAACCCTCTTTAATAAACAAGTTCACACATACCTTAGGTCTTGTCGTTGTATCAAACGTCACTTACCTCTGTTGACGTAATTGGATAGTCGCATGGTTGGAAAAGGTGGCAACAGATAATAATGGCATGGATGTGATGGTTGGAGTGATTGCAGAAATTGTTATTATGACAAAAAGGTGTCATAATAATCTTATTTATTATGGAAATATTTGATGTGATTTGGCAGAGTAATCACAAAGGGGAAGATCTCAAAGCGGCATTAAAGAATGGGCATGCGCAGAACTTAGGAAAAATTAAAAAACACTAGAAAGACAGACTGTACACAAAAATTCAGGGCATTATTGAGTAATGCAACCAAAGAAGAGAAGAGAGTTCCAGAATTATTATAGAAAGAAGTCATCAAAACAGAGTAACCAAATTGAGGACTCTGGAGCATTGCTGACAAATACGGCCAGAGCAACAACCAGAATTTATGGAGCATTGTTGAAAGATGTAGCCGGAGCAACAACCAAAATTTCCAGAGCATCGTCGAAAGATGTAGCCGGAGTAGCAACCAAAATTTCTAGAGCAACATCAAAAGATGCAGCCGAAGTAGCAACCAAAATTTTTAGAGCATTTGAACATAGTTCCAAAGCATCACAGAAAAGATACAACTGGAAGGAAGAAACAACAGAATTCTGGAGCATCACTAAAAAGATGCAGCCAGAAGGAAGAAACAACAGAATTCCAAAGCATCATTGAAAAGATGCAGCCAGAAGGAAGAAAATTGTGATACTTTGGCCTTGAATTTCCAAAGCACCATTGAGTGATGTGTCAGAATGTAGGATCAGGACGGCCCGTGGTGCCAATCTGATTTGTAGATTCTGGAACATTGTAGCAACAAGTCTGGAGCATCACAGCAGCAATTCCATAGCATTGCAACAGGGTGCGCTGGAATTGGGTTCGCCAAAAGATGAAGTCCTACAAAATATCAACAAAACTTTAGCCAAGTCCAAATGGTGGATTTGATGAAGAAATTAAAGAAATTTTCAGAAATGAAATGATTTTGATTGATTTTTTATATATATGGGTTTAACAACTATATTGACCCTGCCATTGTAGAGTCAATGCAGTGGATTTCTCCTTGTGTTTCTACCATTTTTGTAAAATCCTCTTTGTTAACGAGTTTATGGTAGATGTGCAAGCGATGCCTGTTAACTAGAAGAGTTTGGGTGTCACCATCAATTGGTTTTAACTGGACTGAACCATTAGCAAACACTTTAGAAATTTTGTATGGTCCAAGCTAGTGTGTCCAAAGTTTCCCTTGATGATCCTTGTATTTGGAATCGAACAATAATGCCCAATCCCCAGTATGGAATTCTTTTTCTTTGATATGTTTTTCATGCCAGACCTTACGTTGTTGTCAAACCAGTTCAGTTTGATGGACGACATCCAGACGGAGTTCGTCTAGTTCACTAAGCTGTAAGACTCGCTCAATTTGAGCTCATTTAAGATCCATGCCCAATTCCATGGCTGTCCTAAGGGTTTGGAGCTTGAATTCAATGGGAAAGAGGGGATTCTTCTCAAAGACTAACTCATAGGGGCTATAGCCAGTGGTTGACTTCTAGGTCATGTTGTAAGCCCAAACAGCTTCTGATAGTTTCCTCGCCTAATCTTTCCTTCCTAAAGAGACCATTTTTGTCAAAATATTGTCTAATTCCCTATTAGTGACCTCAACTTGTATGTTTGTCTGCGGGTGGTAGGGTGAGGACTTCTTGTGACTTACTTGGAAGTGATCTGTGAATGCCAATAGGACCTTAGACATGAATTGGGGGCCTTGGTCTGTAACAATTGTTCTTGGAGCCCCGAATCTTAAAAATATTATGTTATAAAGAAAGTTAGCTACCTGCTCTTCCCTAGCAACGTGTAGTGCTTGCATTTCTGCCCACTTAGTCATGTAGTCGGTACAGACCAGAATATACTCTTTCCCTTGCGAAGGAGGATCTATGGGGCCGATGAAATCCAATCCCCATTTTTCAAATGGTTCAAAAACTACCTGTGGTTGCAGGGGCATTTGATTGGATGCAGTTGGTCTTCCTACCCTTTGGCATTCATCACACATGCAAATGTACTTCTTGCTGTCCTTATGCATTGAGGTCCAATAGTATCTTGTTCCCAGAATCTTGTGAGTCATCCTTTTAGTGGAATAAATCCCTCCATAAGGGTCATCATGATAGGCCCTAAGGATATGTAGGTCTCATCTTCCCTAACACACTATCGCAAAACCATATCTAGTGTACATCGAAACAAGATTCCATTAATCCATTTAAAAGGGGAACTCTCTCTTACAAGGCATTTCTTTTGTTTTGGTGAAAAGTGAGGTGGTACTTCTGTGGTAGCTAAGTAATTGGAATATCAGCAAACCAAGGAGTTTTAGTAGAGATGACGAACATATTTTCTTCTGGGAATTCATCCTATACCGGAGCATAGTCACCATCATGTTTTATCCGGGATAAGAAGTCTACAACTACATTAGACTTCCCTAGTTTTTCAACAATTATCACATTGAATTCCTGAAGGAGTAACCACCTAATTATCCTAGCGTTTACTACCGGCTTATTCATGAGATAATTGATGGCTGCATGGTCTGTGTGCACTGTAACTTTGTATCCTCTGATAAAATGCCTAAATTTCTTGATGGAATGCACTACAGCCAAAAATCCTTCATCTGTTGTGGTGTAATTCTTTTTTGTTGGCATCAAGTTTTTGCTGATAAAATATATAACATATTTCCCTCCATTCTCATCTTCTTTCCCTAGAACTACTCCAATGGCATCATTAGACGCATCGGCATAAATTTGAAATGGCAGGTTCCAATAAGGTCCTCGAAGGATAGGGGTAGAGGTTAGTTTCTCTTTAATAATTTCAAATGCAACCTGACACTCAAGCATCTAAAGGAAGTCAACATTTTTCTATAGGAGGGAGAACACAGGGCTGCGATTTTGCTAAAGTTTTCTATGAATCTTCAGTAGTATCCCAAATTCCCTAAGAAGTTTCTAACATCAGGCCTGTGTTTTTGGGACCTCGAGTTGTTGTATAACCTCAATTTTCTTGGGATCAACCTTAATTCCTTCAACTGAAATATGATGTCCCAACACTATTCCTTGTTCCACCATGATCAAAAATTTCTCGTGACTTAGGGGAAACCAATGGTCCTTGCACCATTTTAACACCTTGTCTATATTTTTGAGAGCTTCATCAAAATTTGAACTGTATACAATGAAGTCATCCATGTAGACTTCCACACACTCATTTACCAGTTCAGCAAATATAGCCAGGATGGCTCTCTAAAATGTGGCAAGAGAATTACATAGCCCAAAGGGAAGAACCTTATATGTGAATGTCCCCCAAGGGCAAGTAAAGGTCACCTTATCTTGGTCTTCCACTGCTACCTATTTCTGGTTGTATCCACTAAATTCGTCCAAGAATGAAAAATATTTTCTCCCGGCCAGGTTATCCAGTACTTGGTCCACAAATGGCAGAGGAAAGTAATCTTTGTGTGTCACGTTGTTAAGTTCCCTATAATCTACACATACTCTCCACTTCCCATTCTTTTTTGGTACTACAACCAAGGGTGACAGCCACTTGCTGTCAGAAATTGGGTAGATGAATCCTACCTGCAAGAGTTTCTCAATCTCAGTTTTAACAATGTCTTTGAGGGAAAGATTGAGTCTTCGTTATGGTTGGTGAACAAGTCAAACATCCTCAGTATAGCTATGGTGTGTGCACACACTAGGGTGTATTCCTCTCATATCTTTATAGTCCCAGGTGAATGCTTTAGATCTACTTACCAGGATATCAAACAACCTTTGTTATTCTGTCTCAATCAACCAATTGTTGATGTTCAATTTTTTTCCTAGCAGCAACATAATAGTTTTGACTCTAGGATAATTGGATGTGACAGTGTGGATGGGCCTTGTCAACGTGTTAAGTGAATAGATATGCGGTATAGTTTTATGAAGCCAAGAAACATCTACAAAGAAATGGCACATTTTTGGAACTAAGTTCATCAATGGCCAAGGCAATCCAATAAACTTAGCATCATCAAATTTTGCTTGATCTGTGCTAATTAGATGTCCTAGGATTCCTTCCACATCTAACATCTTTTCATTGCTGGAATTTATTGCAATACTTTCCACGCCATTTTCTAATTCATTATCTAATTCTTCACTGTGTTGTTTGATGACCACCATGGCCAGTGAAGCCAAATTTTCCTATCCATTAGGACTTTTTGGTTCATCAATCCATACTTTATTATGTTCGGTAGGCTTGGAAAGAGGATACAAAAACAAATGTTTGCTATTAGATCCATGGGAAATGCTCATTCCCCCCTCTCTACAATCGATTTTGGTTGCAACCATAGCCAACCATGGTCATCCAAAAATTATTGGATAGTTGTCTTTGGACGTAAGGGATTCAATTATCCAGAAATCCACTGGGTATTCCCATCCATTCACCTTAACAATAACATTTTCAATGATGCCTTTGGGAATAGCTATGGATTGGTTTTCCATTTGTAAGACTGTAGTTGTGGGGCATAGATCAATAAGTCCCAATTTTTCCATTACATAAATAGTCATTACATTAATGGTTGCTCCAAGGACCACTAAAGCTTTGGGTATTGCTACCTCATTAATTGTTACTGTTATAAGTGGACTTCCTATATCATCATATTTTGGAGCAATGGTTGTTCCAGCCAATAGGTCAGCTAGGTATCCATTTATGTGGACGATGTTGATTCATTTTGGTTTCCTCCCTAGAGTTTTAATACACAACTATTTAATTAGCTGGTTTAGTTCAGGAATTTCCTTAATTACTTGTAGCAAAGGAACTTCAATCTATAATTGTTTAATCTCCTATATCAATGTAGTTTCTGTAGGTGAAGCTTTCTCGGGGCATCTCTCATAGGAATTGGTTTCAGCCGCTCCAAAAAAAGGGCTTTGGTTTTGTCTTTAGGTGAGGAATTTTTCATAACTTCATTCAAAGACTAAGCCTCCTCCTCCTGAGGTAGGTTGGCAGCTCCTGCTAACGATGGCGGTTCGTGTTCATGTTGCGTAGTGTCACGGGTTTGTTCTATGGGTGCGGGTGTTATTATTGTTTCCTCAGTAGATTTCTTAACAAGTTCATCTTTGATTTCTTCGATAGTTAGTTGCGAAACTATTTTACCAGACCTCTAAGTCTCCACAATGTATTGTGTTGATTCCAATAACATTGTCTTGTTCGGTGGAATACACCAGAGTATTTGGGCGATTGTTCTTTGGATTAGGGAATGGTTGTGCCAAAAGTGGCAGCTAGTTAACTTGTTCAATCTATTGAGTGTTTTGGGTAGGTGGCAGAAGGCTTTGTTGTTGAGGAGGCATCCTTCTAGGACCAGTATAAAACAGATGTTGAGGTTGATTCCATTGAGGAATGGAATTTTGAGGGTACCACTGTTGTTGAGGCTGGTTAGGCCACTGAGAGTTACCCCAAGATTGATTTGTCCATTCTGGTGATCCCCAAGGATAGGTTCCCCAATTAGGGAGTACTAAAGGTGGTGGTCATGGCTAGGGTACTACACATTGATTTTTGTTCCAATTTTGTTGGGGTTTCTAGTTAGAATTATGGCCGTAGGAAAAATTGCCTCCAGCCCTTTGATTTACAACGTTCACTTCTTCCTCGACTAGGGTTGTTCTTTTCTTGGAATATTTTATTACATTCAATAGCTCACATTGATCGATGGGGTGATTTTTATCACATACTTGACAAACATCAATCTTGTCAACTTTGTCTAGAGGACATTCTCTCAGCAAATGTTTGTTTCAGCACCTAGGCAAATAAATGGGCAAGATCTCTAGATTTATGGTTTTAGCCTGTATGCCATCTAGAGTGGTATTTAATTGGATGAGAATGTTAGTCTTGAAGTTGGCCAATTCCTCACAAAGTTTATTTATGTCATTAGAACCACGTAAGGAGGTGAACTTCCTGATACCTCCATCACTACAGGAGAAGTTCTGACACAATTTTGTTATTTCTTCCAATATCAGTTGGGATACATATCCTTTACCCATTAAGTCTAGACTCCTCTGAGCTTCATCATCGAGACCTTTGAGAAATAAGGTCTTTAAAATATCGAGACTTATGACTTCTCCACCACAGTGTTTGGATAAGAATATAAACCTATCAAGGTAGTCTTCTAAGCTTTCATCCTCATTTTGCTTTATCTTAAAGAGTTCTTCCTTTCGATCACTAACCCTACAATAACTCTGGTACTTTTCCAAAAAGGAAGACTCCATTTCATCCCAAGAAGTTATCGATTGAGAAGCTAATCCCATAAACCAGCGCATGGCTGAATCTTTCAGGGTGGAAGGGAAAAGTTTTAACTTCTGATTGTCATTCTTGTAGTCATATGTTTGACACAAGACTTTGAACTCAAATAGAAATTGATTCATATCCATAGTAGAAAAACCTTGAAAGGAAGGCATAAAATCGAGTGAGAATTTTTTCATTGTCATATCATCATCTACATCAATAGCAATAGGATAAGTGAATGTGCAGGGTTGTCATGATTGTTGGCAGAATTTCTTCGGTCACCCATGGTGTTGAAGAGGGTATGATTTCCATCCCAAGTTTGCTCAATGGGATGTGGTTTAGGATTTTTTAGCATAGTATTCCCCTCTTTGACTATTGGTTCTTTTTTTGGAGTATATGGGAAAGTCTCAAGTTGACCCCATTCAGTCAATTCCTTCATAAGTTCTTGGTCTAAGTTACCTTCTTCTCCGCTTGTTGTTGGTACATCAACTAGGGGGGTTTTTGGTATGAATCTCCCATGGGGGCCTCATTTCCTGACCATGCAGAAAAGAAGCCAAAGAACTATTCCTATCCCTAAGAGAGGTATTCAAGGTATCTCCTACTAAAACTAGAAAAAGGGGTCCCCGGCAACAGCGCCAAAAAGTGACAAGTTGTTGTTAGGTCCTAACACTTTAGTGAATAACACATCAATATATCAACCGGGCAGTGTCCAATGGATGTATGCAATAGAGGATATCTCAACTTCTCTCTCTTAAGCACTAATCAAAAAAATAAAGGTTCTAAACTAAGGGGTCTCTAATCTTGAAAGCAATAACTCACCTATCTAGAAAGCAGGAAAATAACTTAAATCAGAAAACAGAAAACTAGAAATATGAAAAGCATCACCATTAAACTAGAAAGCATGGAAACAATTAATCTAAAGAATGTATAAATTGTTGAAGAAGTAAAGCATGTAAAGAAATTAGGAAACATTTTTCTAACACGAAAGAAAAGGCCAACTGCTAATCATAAACCATTAATCACAATCTACTGAAGAAAGGTGCTCCAAAAACTCAAAAACTACGGACTCAGTTACAACCTGTAGGTTTGACACTAACAGTATGACATATACTCATGAAAATTGAAATGAAAATTCAACTATTATGTATTAAAATAAATTACAAAGGAGGAACACAATACTTATCTATCTATCTATAACCCTCAAGTGGCCAGCTCTTAGGTACGACTACAACTACTTCAGATCATATGCACTAGAAAAATCCTTCAGTTACTTCATTCTACATATGCATCCATATTAAATAGTAATTTAAAGAGTGGCAAGAAAACTCATATTCATATGGTAGTTTTTACTAAAAGAAAAATTGACAGCATAATGATAATCTTCTCCTCTCTTGTTATTCATCATGTGTAACAGTTACATATTTATATGAAAATCGATTAACCAAAATCCTATTTTTCAGTCGATAGAGTATTTTCCAATAGTAGGACTTTAAATCCCATGATATACAATATTAAAGAGGCCCGTATGAGCCATTAAAGTTTTTGAAACTGAAAGATAACAAAATTATAAAAACTCGGCCAAAATGTGTGCTCCTAGAATTTCGGTGCTCGCTCGCTCATTTTCAAAAGTATGAAGATCCGCATTCATTTTCCCTTTTGACTGGAGTGATGGTTGGAAGTGGAATTGATCTGCAAAATACTCAAGACTAAACCATTAAATCAGCATAAGTTGGTTTAATTCGATCAACTCCAAGAAATAAAGTTTGTATGCCTATTCATAAAAAGGAAAGCAATTATTTTTCCTAAAGGTAATCAATTGGCAGAGTAATTTGGGCTAGAAGGTTTATATTTGTATATTGAGGCCATTATGTTGATGAGGTTATTTTTGCCTCATCACTAATCTTGAGATGTTGAGGTTTCCTTCTTTCACATAGTTGTGTACAACCCTTCGTGATTATCAAAATTCGATTACTAGTCGTGAAGTGAAAACTCCCTCTAACTATCCTAAAATTTTGGAATCCACACCTCAAACCAACTATCAACCTTTCAAGAAAAAAAAAGGGTTTTGTACAACTTAATCCCCCTCAATCAAATCAAAATGTTGACACCCAAGTGGCTGCTATAAAGACAACAAAACCATATGCCTTTGTGGATAGAAATAGAAAATTTACATCCCTACCTAATACCCTTCATAATATCATGTTGTAGCTCTTAGACAAGAATTTGATTTCCTTACCTCCTATTAGAGCTCCTGATCCTACTAAGCCTTTACCTTCAAACTATATACCAAATTCCTATTTCCATTTTCACTGAAAAAATGGACATGATACAGAACATTGCAAGTGTCTTAAACATCTTGTACAAGACCTCATTGACTCTAATCATATTAAAATAGGAGGTTTTAATGATCAAGGTAATAAGTTTGTAGCTCCTCCTAATCAAAATTTGCAAATATTTACCAATCCTATGCCTAATCATAATTCTCCTTTGTCAAAGCTAGTAAAACAAAGAATGATGTGATGAATGTGGACACGGATGATGAAAACATGAAAGACAATGAGAACAACCTTATAGATGGTTTGGTTAGATTTATTGATGTTAAATCTCATAAGGGCCTAACTAAGATTCCATTTGACATTGCTTTCTCACAACAAGACATACTTAAACATGCACCTGATGGTCCTATTTACATAGCTGGAAGAATTAATGACAAGCCTACTAATAGGATATTAATTGATCTTGTATGTGTAGAGAATGTGATCACTCTAGAATTCCTATTTGTGCATCAGCTTTATCAAGATACATATGAAAGATTGAAAGCATGGATCAAAACACATAATGGTTTTTCTTTCCCTACGATTGGTTATAAATCTCCCTTTAAAAGTTGGACTGAAAGAATTAAATGTCTCATTCACCATCATCCCAACTTTGGACCAATTTCATGTGAAGTTAGGATATCCATGGCTTCGCTCCATGAATGTCGTCCCGTTGGTTGTGCATAAATGCTTAAAGTTTCCATTTGGAAATAAAATATTTACTATTCATCATAGTGGCTTTAATCCTGTGTCTTCTCATGGGAATTTCTCATTGGATTTATTTTGGCCCGAACCTATTGAACCTATTAGACCCTGTGAGGACTTCTTTTTCAAATCCTATCAAAAGTTTAAGGAAAAGCACATAGCAAAATTATCCCTTATCAATATGCCTTGACCCATGATTGAGCCTCCTATCCTTGATGAGACCATGATTGACCAAAATCTCTTCCAAGTAGCCAAGATCAACCTATGACAAATCCTCCACCTATTTCATATAAGATACCACAAGATAATCAAAAAAATCATGTTGTGCCTCCTAAAGTTAAACAAGTTTCCAAAGTTAAAGAGAAATTGGTTGAACAACCTCCCATGGTTCCTTCCATTCCTCCCTTAAGGGAAGAAAAGAAACCTATGGTTGACAAACCCGCTCCTACACAATCACAACTTGAAAATTGAATGAAAAGAAACTGAAATGTTAGAGAGTGTAGGCATAGACAACATGCTATTGCTCGTTTGCTGAAAGAAAAAGGAGAAAAGAACAACATAGACAATCAAAATATAAAATTGTCTCAAGCAATGCATGATGTCTCTCTGCCTTCGCCGAAACATAAACAACAACAATCTTCTACGGATATTTTCATTAGACTTCCTATTGTGATTAACTTGGATGATGATAATGAAACTGCTAAGATTGATGAGGAAGTGCATAAAGAACTCAATTCATTGTTTTCCTCTTCTATGAGCTTAAATTATGATCCTCCTAAAAAGAGTGTTGAACTTGGTGCTTGTCCTAGTTTAGTATTTGATGTTGTCCCTTTGTCTAGTTATTTTCCTTCTACATATACTAATCAAGATTGGGATGTGGACAACCTGCTATAGGTTGACTCGTATGTGCCTTGCTAGTCTTGTGTTTGTTTAATTTTTTATGTTCTTTGTGTTATTGCATGCGTGTAATGTGATCTCTCATATTGTTTTGTTTGATGTATCTCTCTTCATGTGCATTCCTCTCTTTGTATCTATGTTCTATATGTCGTAAATATTTATCTTTTCTTTTGTCTTGTGTTTTCCTTTTGGGGATGACACAAGGAATCAAGACATTTAGGTCTCTTCCTTGTTGACCCAAAAGATTTTCTTTTTTTTTGCTCTCTATGTGTTATTCTTCCTGTTTTGCAAGTATTTGGGGAATGATGATGTTTTCAAGCTCTATAATGACATTGTAGCAAAGACATACTGACCCTAAATCTATGGATCACTTATGTGTTTTGGGATTTCGTTTTGGGGGCAACCCCTTGGGTAAATGAAAGAAGATGAGACCACAAAACATGGAAGTTTTTTCTTTAGACAAAAACCTGAAATTGGCTTCAAGAAAATGGGATCCTGTTTTTTAATAAACAAGATCCCGTTTAGGTTTGGGTCATGAGCTAAAAATGAGATCCCATTTTTTAAAAAATGAGATCTCATTTTTTAACAACCCGTTTCATTAAAAAATATTACTTTTAAGAAACAGGATCCTGTTTTGCAAAACAAGATCTCATTTTACAAAACAGGATCTCGTTTTCAAAACGGGATCCCGTTTTACAGAACAAGATCCCATTTTCAAAATGGGATCATGTTTCATTTAAGTATAAAAAATTTATATTGTTATGAAACGAGATCCCATTTTAGAACAGGATCCTGTTTCTAAAAATTTTAATTTTTGGTCGAGTTTTTGCTTTGTTTTTTGGTTCGGGAAAAGGCTTGGGGACCCAAACCTAAGCTTTGGACCTAGTTTGACCTACAACTTGAAGGTCATGTTACTGTCACAAGAAAATAGAGACTTTGGACATATGTCTGAAGACCTTTTTTGTAGAATTTTTTGAAGAAATTAAAACCCATTATAGATGAGATAGTGTAGATTCCAAATATGTAATTTTTTTTTACAATTAGATTATTTTTTCTATTTTTCAATCAATTTCTGATGAAACTAGTCCATAAACTTGAAATATCAAGGTTTTTTAGTATTTTAGTAACTTTTTATTAAAATAAATTTTCAAAAAATGAATTATACGAAAGCGTACTTCAGACAATTCTTTTCAATTTGAAAAAAAAATTCATAACAAATAAGTTTAGGTCATCTTATGTGTGACATACACAATGATTTGTTAAAACAACAAATATGGCTAGTAAAAAATTAACAATAAAAAATCAATAAAAAATTACAAAAAATATCGAAAGTGTGTTTCAGTGAGTTACAAATCTTTTCCCAAAAGGATTTAGAAAAATACAATTAGTTAGGTCAAAATATGGATGACATATACATGCATGGTATGGTCATCATCTGGGTATTAAAATAAATTACATATTTCAAAACTAGACTCTAAGTACTACATTTTATGTTTAGTGACTTTTTTTAAGATTCCATCTCTAAGTCCTTCAAATTTTAAGGTCAAATGTGACAAATTCTAAAAATTAGGGAAAACACTTCCACTTTTTGGCCTAAAAGTGGACTCAACTTCTTGCACACACCCCCTTCCTCTCTCTCTTTCATGATGTAGCTTCATTTGGAAACATATGAATTGGCATAGGGATTTTTGAATAAGCTCTAATGTCTTCTTTATTGTTTAGTATTGATTTTTGGCTACTTTAAAGTAAATTGCTCACAACAATGGTGTTAGCAATTTCTTTAAAGTGGGGGCATACATTAGCATTATTATTTTTGAAAATTTTGACATCCCTTATGTTTCATTGTGCGATTTTCTTGCTTCTTGCGATGTGTCTTTTTCTTGGTGGTGTCATTGGGTTGATGTCCTCTAAGAGCATGATATTTCTTGGCATAGGACTTTCCTCTTTGTGGTGATGTTATATGCTGCATTCCCTAAGTTGTGAATCTTTTATCCTTGACTTGTCCTCTCTTGGAGACATTAGGCATGATGTTCCCTAAGAGGATACCTTACACAAACTAAGCGAAATCCATTTGAACATGTTTATTTTCATTTTTTGTTCATAAGTGTTTAGCATAATGCATCTTGCTAACCTTGTGAAGCTCAAACCCTTTTCAAGGCCACCAAGCATAACACACTATGCTTGCCACTGGAGCCTTGCCTTTTTTGTTCATAGGTGCTTAGCATAACACAGCTTGTTAGGCCTTATGAAGCTCAAAGTTTTTTTTTTTGTTTTGTGGTGCCTTATTGAAGTTATCAGAGGGATAACTTTGATATGGTATGGGAGCCTAATAAGATTCTCTCATTTTCCACCCCTTCGGGGCTCACCTAGTGGACATTCAGAGTTCCATTAGCCCATGTGAGCGTGCATTTTTTTTGCATAGTGGACATTGAATTCTGTTTGTGAATGTTTTTGGACAAATAGTCAAGGCATGTTCCACATTGTGTTGGACAATTGAGGCTTGATCCACCCTTTTTTATTTTCCTTTTCTTTAAGTCTTTGATGTTGTATGATTGAGTAATCTTGTTGTTTCTACATACATATGTTTTGAATGTCTACTTTAGTGTCAGCTTGACGCAAGGTCATCCTCCCACTAAAGTGGGGGCTAAATTTAGTGATGGAAAATGTAGCCCTTTACATTTTCACACTTGTTTGGGCCCTCCTAGTTAATATGGACTTAATTGTGCCTTAATTTAGTGTTGTATTTAGAGTACCCCTTTACACTTTCTCACTTATTTAGGGCTCATTTAATTAATTGAGCTTAATTTTCCTTAATTGACCCCTTAATTCATTTACCAAGCCTATTTTATTACATTTTCTGAAGAGGAAACATGACATTCATTAATACCTTGACATATCACTTTACCTTGAGCAATGTGTGTACTAGGTTTAGGGAGCTAGGACCCATTCGCCCATGGGCGAATGGGTCCTCCCTTAGACCTAGGACCTAAATTCAAATTATATTTTTGGTGGTATTTTAATGTTTTCAAATCCATATTTAGATGTCAGCTTGTGATATTTGAATTTTGAGAAGTTGAGGATGCATATCTATAAATATAAGGTTATTTCACCATGTTTCACCTAGCAATTTTATGAGAAAGTTTATGAGCTTTCAAGAGAAATTAAAGGCATTCAAGAGAAGATTTATTGAAGAATTATTTTAGCAATCTAGATCCAATTGTCATATCAAATTCTTCTTGCATCATGCATGTTATTGGAGTTAATATGGTGATGTAGGCTTCATGATCCATTCAAGTATTCAAAGTCATTATCTCAAAAAAGATTCAAGTGTCAATATCCACATACATTGAAGCCATTTCATGTAAGTTACAGATTTACATTCCAAGATTTATTCAAGGGTTTTTTGAGTGGTAACATTGCTTGTTTTCATTCTTCATTCCCTCTTTCATGTTTTATTTCATTTCAAGGTTTGACCAAGGAAAAACCGCATTCACCAAAAGTTTTAAAAATTCCCTCTTGATTTGTGTTTATAGATTTAGGTGGAAGAAATCTTAAAGGTCATTTGAAGAGAAAAATTGAAGAACTTTTCAAAGATGCAAAAGTTGTCATAAAAGTTGTCATCTCATGAAAACTCACTTACAAAATTTATTTCTGGCTTTCCGAACCTGAAACCTAGAAAAATTGGAAGATTCAGATCTATAGCAGAGGCTCCCAAAAGTTGCAAAGAAACCCTAACTCAGGACCCATTCACCCCTGGGCGAATGAGTCCTAGATCAGCTTCAAAAACCGACTTTTGGTGAAAGGTAGATTTAGATCTACCCTTCTCTGATCTGCAATTTGATTGTAGGTTCTATTAGTATTGAGTTTAATCTTGCTATTTCAAGTGTTAAATTTCATTTTGGTGTTAGTTTACTATTTTTTAGTTTTTCTCCCCAAAGTGTTGTTTCACCTTGACCCTTACCCTTCAGTCATAAGGAAATCTAAAGATTCACACCTTGAGTTGACTCACCTAAGGGTTGTAATGCAATTCTTTGTGTGGATCTCATTTCCTAATGAAATAAAGGAGAATAGTTCTATCTATTATCATTTTGGTGAACCCCCTTTTCCCCTAAACCTATTTTTTGATGTTTTAATTACGATGCATGTTAACATGTGCCATAAGTTGGTCAACAAGTGTAACTCCCTTTTCCAACTCTTTTATGTGTTCAATGTTTTTACATTTCCAATGTGGGAGGCCCTACTTTTAAAGGCCATAACTTTTGATCTAAGGGGTTGATTGGGGCCTCTTTTTTAAATTACAAAGATCAAAGAGATCTATATGTTGGGAATTTCAAAATTAACTTTGAATACTTGTTTTGGCCAAAAATAACCTCTATAGAATATAAATTGAGTTTTTTTTGTTTTATAGATTGAAATTTGTATTTTTGTATTTCTAAAGGTTGAGACACCTTTCTTAACAACTTTGATCATAATATTGATTCAATCAACACATCAAGCTCATAAAAGCAAGGCTTCTCTCAATGTATCACACACACACCAACCAATTAATCTCTCCCTTTACTTCACCCATGCCATTGTTCATCCATGAGACTGTTAAGATAAGTAACATTATAATTTCTATCCTATGTTAATTTATGTGTCTCCACATTCTTTGGAAAGTGGTCTTGAGAACATGAGGGATAAAATATTTATTATTTATTTTTATATGACAAATTGTAATTGCATTCAAAGAGGTGGACCCTTCACGGTGGCGGTTACAAGGCATCCTAAGAGAATATTCTTCCTAGGCATCCAACTTTCTGGGTTGGGACCACTTGAGTGTGCATGTACTTGCATGTTATTTGTATGTTTTTCATGCCCTTCCATGGTTGGGTGCCCAATTTTACATGGTGGGGCTTGAGCTTGCATGTAGCCGTCAGAGTCGTCGGAGACTTATGAAGCACTCGGGTTTGGCTCATTTTGATTGGTTGTGGGTTAGGTTCCCATGTGAATGCCATGTGATTATTGAATAATTTATTCCTTATTTATGGGTTTTCCACTATGTGGGGAGTGGTTTTTTCCAAGTGTTTTTTCTTGTTGTTTTGGGATACCATTTGTGGTATTTTCTCTCACAAACTTCTATTTATTGGAGCCTTGGGATGGTGGTTTAGTAAGAGTTCTTTGCAGGTTGTCAGGATGATGAAGTGTTGCTAGATTGTAGAGCAAATTGTTGTATTGATGCACTTCCTTGAATATTAATACAAACATTGGATCTCTTTGCATGTGGATTTTTTCTTGCAAGGGTTTCTCCACATATATCTTGTGTCACTTGTGTTGATGACTTGTGGTATTGCAGTTTTTAATTCATTGTTGCATATGTCAATCATTTAATCTTGTTATGGTTATCTTGAACCTATTTTCATATTTGCAACCACATATTTAAGTTCATATTGTTGGAATTTATACCTTGATTTCCAACATTTAGTATCAAAGCTAACAGTTCTATTAAGAGAGGGATGCCTTTATTTTGAAGTGTTGAAGGTTTTTTGGTTGCGTTGGGAGCTTGTGCATTGTGGGTTTTGCAGATTTGTGAAGAAGATTAGAAACCACATCTAGATATTGAGAAATTCAATGGCACTAGCTACGAGATGTGGAAGTTGAAGATGGAAGATCTCCTTGAAGAGAGAGATCAATGGTTGGAAGTTTTAAACCAAACAAAACTAGAGAAAATGTTTGATGAAGATTGGAAGAAAATGGATAAGAAGGCATGTGGAACCATTTGGTTGTGTCTTGCAGATTCCATCCTCTTGAATATTTCAGAAGAAGCCACCACATACAATTTGTGGAAGAGGATAGGTGATATCTATGAAACTAAAAGTTTAACTAATAAGTGAAGCATCTCAAAAGACGTTTGTATTCACTTAAAATGAAGGATGGTGATTCTATTGCAAAATATTTAAATGATTTTAATATGATTTTAAGTTAGCTTGCATCACTAGATGTTAAGTTAGAAGAAGAAGATAAATGTATTATGTAACTTTTCTCTTTACCTGAATCTTGGGAAAATCTAATTGTTGCTATAAGTGGTGGCAGTACAAATATGAAGATGGATAGTCTCATTGCAATACTTATTTCAGAAGAGATGAGGAGAGATTCCATGAATGCAGGATCCAAAGATGTTGTGCATGTGTGAGGAAGGTCTAAAGAAAAGGTAGGGTCTAAAGGGGACAAGAAGAGAGACAAGCCTAAAGGATGTTCTAAAACCCCTGGGAAGAGAAGAGTAAAGTGTTGGAATTGTGGTAAAAGGGGCATGTGAAAAAGGAGTGTAGGAATAAGAAAAAGAGTTTGGATGCTTCCACAGAAAAGTCCTTTGAAGATGGTGATCTTGATGCTTTTTTTATTTTTTCTAACAATATTAGTAATGATGCCTAGATTATTGATTCAGGTGCCTCCTAACATTTGACTCCTCATAAGGGGTGGTTTACCTTATATTTAGCATGTGATGGGGGAGAATTTTTCCTTGGTGATGACAACACAAAGAAGATTGTTGGTAAGGGAAAGGTAAAGTTGTGTTTCAGTGATGGGAGGGTTAAAACCCTTGATCATGTTTTACATATTCCAGGACTTGCGAGAAATTTAATTTTAGTATCCAAGTTGAATGATTATGGAATGCATGTGACATTTGACAAGTCTAGTTGCACTTTGGTAAGAGGGGGTTTCGTGATTGCTAAAGGATCTCAAATAGGGACTTTATTTAGGCTTAATTCCTCCACTTTTTGTAATTTTTCCAATATAACTGGCACTGAAAATGCATGTATGTTGTTGCACCATAGATTGGGTCACATAAGCGAAAAAGGTCTTAAACTATTTTGAATAAAAAGTTAGTTGACAGTATTTGTAATTATTTTGTTGGTAAAAATGATTTTTGTGAGCATTGTGTGTTTGGAAAATAGAATAGATCATCATTTCCTAATGGGACTAATAAATTTAAGAGATTATTAGAGATCATTCATTCAAATGTGTTTGGACCAGTGGATGTTGACTCTTTTGGAAAATCTTGTTATTATGTTACTTTCATTGATGATGTGTCAAGATACACCTGGATTTATTTTATGGATGCAAAATCTAAAATTTTCACTAAGTTTAAGGAATTTAAAGCCTTAGTTGAGAAGAAAATGGATTATAAGATAAGGGTGTTGAGATCTGACAATGGGAATGAATTTTGTTCTAGGGAATTTGATGAGTTATGTAAGTATGCATGTATTGTTCAGAAAAAGACCACTTTATACACCGTAACAAAATTAGGTAGAAGAAAGACTGAACCGAACCTTAATGGAAAGAGCTAGGAGAATTTAGAGTGGTGATAAACTTGATAGATGCTTTTGGGCAGAAGCTATAAGTACTACATGTTATTTGGTTAATAGATCTCCTTGTTCAGCTCTTGTTGACAAGGCTCCTTATGAAGTGTGGATAGGTAGAAAGCCTTCTATTTCACATTTAATGGTCTTTGGTTGTGAGGCTTTTGTTCATGTGCCTCAAGAGAAGTGTTCTAAATTGGATCCAAAAGAACATAAATGCATCTTTGTTGGTTATGGTGAGAATGTAAAAGTTTATAAGCTTTGGAATCTACTAACCTGTAAAATGGTTTTCTCTAGAGATGTAATTTTCAAGCAGTTTAGAGATTACTCGGGTGAAGAGAAACCAAAGGAGAAAGATAAGACAAAAATAGTGCACTTTGAGAAAAATATTGAGAAGCAAGAAGATGCACATGTGGAAGCACAACTAGATGGAGAAGAAGATGGAGAAGAAGAAAAAGGGTCAGAGAGTTAAAAAAGTTCAGATGATGAATGAGATGAGCATGAAGAAGAAGAAGAAGAGCAACAAGAGCCCCTTACTCCTACCTTGAGAAGATTCACAAGGCAAATAAATCCAGTTGACAGGTATAGCCCACCTAATTTCTATTGTGTATTTTCTTTTTTGAGTATTGAAGATGAACCTAGATCCTACAGGGAGGCTCTTTCTTTAGAAGAAAATGAGTCTTGGATGTAGGCCATGCAGGAGGAGATGATGGTTCTAGATTGTTGTGATACCTAGGATCTTGTAATTTTTCCCAAAGGAAGGAAGCCCATTGGTTGCAAGTGGGCATTTAAAAATAAATTTAGAGTACATGGTTGGTTAGAGTGGTACAAGGCTAGATTAGTGGCCAAGGGCTACTCCCAGAGAGGAGTTGATTTTGGTGAAATTTTCTATTCTATTTCCAAGTTAACTTCTATTAGATTCCTATTATCTATTGCTACTACTTATGATTTTGAAATAGAGAAAATGGATGTTAAAACTGCTTTCTTGCATGGGGATCTTGAGGAAGAAATTTATATGCAACAGCTTGACGGTTTTGTTGTGAAAGGAAAAGAACACTTGGTTTGCAAGTTAAAGAGATCTCTATATGGTTTGAAACAGTCACCTAGGATGTGGTACTAGAATTTTGATGCCTTTGCATTGAAGTTGGGTTTTGTTAGAAGTGAGGAGGATCATTGTGTTTACCTTAAGTTTATTGATGATCAAATTCTAATAATTGTCTTGTATGTTGATGACATGTTTTTTATGGATAATAGCAAGGTGAGGATTAAGGAGCATAAGCCTTAGCTTTCAGGCACATTCGATATGAAGGATTTGTAGGCTGAAAAATATATTCTTGGGATGGAGATTAGTAGGGATTGGGTTCATAGAAAGCTTTGGTTAAGTTAGAGTAAGTTTGTTCATACTATATTGCAAAGGTTTAATATGTGTAGAAGTTGAGAAATCCAACTTCACAGACCCCGAAGATCACCTGCATGCAAATAACCTGTCACAGAAAGAAGAGATGGAGACAAACAAGCAAGGGTGCTCTGAAAGCTGAAAAATGTATTCATCCGAGAGAGAGATAAATTACAATGATGAATCCTTATAAAAGGATATTGTCCAACCCTAAAAGAAACCCTAATAGGTAGACATTTAATAATTAATATAATTATTAAATGTCACAAAATGCAAACTAAAGTGAAATCTTAAGAGAGGAATAAAGGTAATTTAATCAACATGATTAAATTAAAACCTTTACTCTAACACCCCCCCTTAAGATGAGCAAAAGTACAGTTACAAACATGTGTAAGAAAGCAAAGGTAACTAAAATGCAAGAAAGTAAACTTGGGTCCCGGCAACAAGGCCTGATCAGGTACCCAATTACAACCAAATCTTTGTAAAGTGGAGAAACAGAGAAAACCTCATGGGAAAAACTCTACTCCAAAAAGAGATGAAAGAAATAAATGCACTAATAGCAGAAGGATAGGAGGTGGATAACATAAGACCCCCCATAGACAACTTCTATCATATAAGTACATTTACAATGGTCTCCATAGGAGAAAAAGAAAGAGACTAGAAGGCCCCCCCACAATGAAGAAACTCCTGTCGCACATATGGATGCCTGAGGTAGAATCCAGAAAGAGATCCTGAAGCGGCATATAATATTCCTCCCCTTGGGAAGAAATGGATCCAAAGGACGAAAATGAAGAAACCATGTGAAGAGAGAAGAATCAATCTGTCTCAAGATATGTGCCATAATAGGATGCTGAAGAATCGCTCTGTTTGAACTGAAACAAAAGATGTCAAATCCAAACTGAACTGAAGATTCTGAACTACAACCTCTGAATGCATAGATGATGGTGGGCTAACAGCTGGAATATGGATGTCAACAAAGAGGAGCTGAAAATCCTCAAAGTAATCCTCCAGATCTACAATATAGGACTCTACAAACAAAGACGAAATGCCTGCAAGATAAGAATCCCAAGTAGCCATGTCTGAAAGATGTATGATGTCCTGCTTAGCTGAATCAATAGGAGCCAAAGAAGAGGCAATATCAAACTGATCAAGAACAACAGGAGAAGATGTTGATACAAGTATAATCTCAGTCTGAAGAGTAGGAACTGTGAGACAATCCTCTGATTCATCAGAATATGTAAGGGTGTCTAAATACTGAAGTTCCTTTAAAGTATCATGATCAAAGGGTGTGTTCTCTCTCCAACCAATGGGTACAAGAAAATTTGAAGCAGGATCCTCTGGGAATGGAGAAAGACTTAGGTCTCCATAGATCTCCCAAAGATGTGTCCAAAGTGAGTGAGGACAATCAATGCCCGATATAGCCCACACAGTGTCAGAATCAACACTAGACAAAATAACTCCTACTATGTGATTTCTAATGATATTCCAAGCTATTTTTCCCTCTGAAGTTGCTGGTTCAGGTATGAGATCATACAAATAAGGAAAAATATTAAGCCACCTATAATGTGTAAGTATACCCTTTGCCCATGACCCATAATTACCCCGTTCCAGAAAAACAACTGAAGGGTGAGTAGAAAAAACCATGATAACTCTTCAAATTAAAAATTTGAGACTAACTGACCTCAATACTGATAAATCAGATCAAATAAAACCATCCCACACAAACAGATCATTTCCAGGTGCCAAAATGTCCAAGTAATTGACAGATGTGTGAAAACACAAAAAATTGAATAAAAAGTACCTGGGGAAGATTCTGGAAAAATAAATTGCAGATCTGGAAATTTCATAGAAACACCTTTCCAACGCCTATTTGTTTGCAAAAAATGGAGTTCGTATGCAAAAGATATGGCTCCGGGAGTGCAAAAAGCTTGTTCTGACTTTGACTGAGAAAAAATGCATCAAAATGGAAAAAAACTGAAAATTACACCTGCACCATCAGATCGGCGCCGGAATTAGCTTTCCAATTCCTATTTCCATTCGGAAAACAGAGAAAAATTGAGCATTTTATACCCGATTTCGTAAAACAGCTCCAAAAGGTCCAATTTGACCCTTCTGGCCCTCAGGGGCTAAAAAAAATCGGCCCCTGGTCCTCTCAGTGACCAGGGGGCTGAAGATGGCGGCGCACGGGCGGCTGGTGGTGCAGAGGTGGCGCGGAGGTGGCGAGCTAGTGGCGCACTGGTGGAGGCCGGGCTGCGGCGGCGCAGGGTAGGTGGCGGCCCGGGCAAAAGCTAGGCCCAGCGCCGGTGGCAGGCTGGCAGGCACTAGCCTTTGAACTGGCAGTGCACAAAAAAAACAAAAAAACTTTATTTTTTAAAAAAAAAATTAAATTTTTATGAGATTTTTGACCTCGGAAATCGTGCCTAGGGGCCGTACGGCCCCTGAGCAAAAAAAATTTGCCTCCCAGATCAACTATGCCCAAATAGGTCAAGCCATATATGAAAATATGGGTTTTTGGCTGCTCTGAATCTAACCGTGAGGTCCGTTTGGGCCCAAAATGCACCCAAAAACTGGAGTAAGCTAGATCCACTCAAAAATCAGCCAGAAAACTTCTGAAAGCCCTATCAAACCCTCGAAGCTCCAAATTCTTCAGAAATCGAACAGGAAGCAGCAGGTCTGGAGCTCTGATACCATGGTTTCTTCATTTTATTAGGGTTTCTTTTAGGGTTGCACAATATCCTTTTATAAGGATTCATCATTGTAATTTATCTCTCTCGGATGAATACATTTTTCAGCTTTCAGAGCACCCTTGCTTGTTTGTCTCCATCTCTTCTTTCTGTGACAGGTTATTTGCATGCAGGTGATCTTCGGGGTCTGTGAAGTTGGCTTTCTCAACTTCAACATGCTCTAACAATATGCATGTCTATAAACCAATAAATATTCCATTTCCAACTGGTACTAAGTTGATTTTATATTTGTGTCCTAATTTTGATGATTATTTTGAGGATATATCTAATGTTCCTTATGGTAGTGTCATTGGTAGTTTAATGTATGCAATGCTTTGCACTAGATCAGATATAGCCCAAGTAGTGGGAGTTTTGATCAAGTTTATGTCTAACCCTGGTAAAGAGTATTGGACTTTTGTTAAGAGGGTTTTTAGATATTTGTGTGGTACTTTTGATTACTGTTTGGTTTATCATGGTACTGATTATGTGGATTTCATTGGACATACAAAATTTTGTTGATGCAGATTGAGCAGGTGACTTGGATAGTCAAAGGTCCACTAGTGGCTATTTTTTTACTTTGTTTGGAGGTGTAGTGAGTTGGATGAGTAAGAGGCAGTCTACAATTGCTTTATCCACCACTAAACTAGAGTGTATGGAAGCTACACATGCTTCTAAGGAGGTGGTTTAGTTACAGAGACTTGGTAATGGCATTGGTTTTTATTGCAGGACAGTGAGAATTGGATGTGATAGTCAGAGTGCCATATGTTTAGCTAAAAATCCTATGTATCATGCTCATACTAAACATGTTGACGTTTAGTGTCACTTTATGCAAGAAATGATAGAGAATGGTAAGGTTTTGATTGAGAAGGTTGACACTTTGGATAATGTTGGATATTCTCTAACCAAGCTAATGGCCATGGATAAGTTCACTTGGTCTAGGAAGGCCATGGGCCTTGATCACTATACTTAGTTATATATTTATATCTCATGGATGTAATTGCAATGTATAATGTCAAGCGGGAGAATGTTAGGATAGGTGACATTATAATTGCTATCCTATGTTAATTTATGTGTCTCCACATTCTTTGGAAAGTGTTCTTGAGGACATGAGGGACATAATATTTATTATTTATTTTCTTATGAAAAATTATAATTACATTCAAAGATTTGGACCCTTCACAGTGGCGATTACAAGGCATTTCAAGAGAATATCCTTTGTAGGTGTCCAACTTTTTGGGTTGGGACCACTTGAATGTGCATGTCCTTGCATGTTATTTGCATTTTTTGCATGCTCTTGCATGGTTGGGCACCCAAATTTGCATGGTGGTGCATGAGCTTGCATGTAGCCGCTGAATCCATCAGAGACATATGAAGCACTCGGGTTTGAATCATTTTAATTGGTTGTGGGTTAGGCACCCATGTGAAGGCCATGTGATTATTTAAGATTTTATTCCATGTTTATGGGTTGTCTACTAAGTGGGGTGTAGGTTTTTCCAGGTGTTTTTTCTTGTTGTTCTAGGATACCGTTTGTGGTATTCTCTCTCACAAAATTCTATATATTGGAGCCTTGGGATGGTGGTTTATTATGAGTTCTTTGTAGGTTGTCAGGATGATGAAGTGTTGTTAGATTGTAGAGAGGAATGTCTTTTTGATGTACTTCCTTGAATATTACTACAAACATTGGATCTTTTTGGGTGTGGAGTTTTTTCCCGCAAGGGATTATCCACATATATCTTGTGTCACTCATGTTGATGACTTGTGGTATTTTCATTTTGATTTCATTGTTGCATATGACATTGTCTTGAACATATTTGCAGATTTGCAACCGCATATTTAAATTCATATTGGTACAAGTTATACCTTGATTTCCAACAAAGACATGACCTACCCATTTGATCCATACTTCTCACCCTAATAAAATTGGCCATTCTCCTCACAATTCTTGTATAATGTGTTGGGTCCCAAAACTATGAGTCCATAATCCTAGAACATTTCTTACCTTTAAATATGGGGATTTATTATCAAGAAGGTAAAAATAGGTTTCATCAATAGATTATAGAGGGTTAAAGACCAAAAAACAAGAGTCTATAGTCTCTCTTACACTTTGGGCTCAACTCAAACCTTGGAGGGTATTTTTAGAGGTATCCTAAATAGGTTTGGAAATCAAATAAAATATAACATAACAATAAAAAATAATAACTATACTCGAATATAACCTCAAAATATTTCATTAGGTCAAGATTAACTATCTACATACGACATCTTATAGATCCATTTTAACACCTTGCACAAGAACCTACAATTGACAACAATATTATATTCCCTTAAGATGATTTTATTTAACATTTCCTAGACATTGAAAATGTATAGACATAGTGAAGATGATTCTCTGATAATTTAACTATTCAAGTTGCTTAAGATTTGTTCCTTGGTATGTAGCATTAAATCATGAGCAACATGCATATTTTAATCTACTCCTACAAGTAATAGTAATGGATGTGTTGTTTAAATGAGTGTTTGGATTATAACCAATATACATCAGTTCCTACTCCATTGGAAAACAAAGTCATGAATAACAAAGAGGAAGGAAACACATTCAACAAAGCATCAATAGAACTATATTTATATTTAAATAAAAACAAAAGATTACAATGAATACAATGGACATACTTAAAGATCCATCTCAAAACTACGATAATCCATATAAATAGAAGAATGACCATTACAAAGAATTTTTAATGCATTATATTTTGCCACACATACATCAAACCCCTATTACAATAATATTATAAATTTTTATAAGAGAAAATGCAATAAATATGATAAAAATATTTTCTTATGCCATTACAAACTACCATTGAGACATACCATTGTAAAATATGTGCAATACAAAACCATTCCTACACTATGAAAAATACAAATTCCTTCATTTATAAATACAAATTTTGATACCTTGGAAATAAATTTTGGCACTTGAAGACAAAAAATTGGCTCAAAAATCGAAAGTTTGAATGAATACCAAACTTGCTAGAGTCACTCTAGGATCCAACCAAAATATCCTTCAATAAGAGAGAAAAAACAAGATCAAAAATTATAAATAATGGATGTAAAATATATTAGATCAAATATGATCAATCCAATGTATCTATGCAACACAAAATGCACAAAATGAGACCTTACTTATATAGACAAGATTGAGAGATATGAAAAACTAGGATGATGAAAAGTGTCTTAAACCAATATCATGTGACAAAGATAAGATAAGATCACATGACAACTAAGATTTCTAAAAAGATTCATAACCCAGTAAGTAAACAAAGCATATAAACATGTGTGAAAAGGTCTTAACTAAGAACTAGTTAGATAATGTACCTTTTTCATATTGCAAATATTAAACCAGATAGGAAAAACCATTGTTCACACCAATACACCCTCTCAATATAGAATCTATGCCAATGGTAGACATTTGAAAATGAAAGTAGAAGATGATCCGTGATCATTGAAAAATGTTCCTCCCCTTAGGAAGATGCAAAACCAAAGGTGTATTAATGATGTCTTCCCAATCTCAAAAGGAATATGAAGGAATAAAACTCAAGATTTATGAAGTCTCTAAAATCTTCTCAAGTGTCTCCATGTCAATGTCAAAAGCTACCACTACCAAGTCAAGTGTTCTAGGCCACACTAAAGAAGATTGAAATATAGGATCTAGTAGAGATGTATGTATAACATGATCCAAAGACAAATATCCATCCTCCAAATGATTCTCAAAAGTATCCACAGTCATGTCAAACTGTGATGAATGATCATGTGGATAATGAAAAAGAGGGTCTGAATGTTTCATCACAACAAGTGAAGAAGAATCAACTCCATCAAAAATAAGATGAATATATTCAATAGTGTCTCCAAAATATAAAATTTGGGACTCTATAAACAAAATTTCAATGTCTATCAAGTACTCATCCCAAGTGGTCATACCTAGAAGATGATGAATATCCCACTACATTGAATCACAAGAAGCCGTAAATATAGCAACACAAGCATCATTAGAAGAAAAATAGATGGAGGAGATGGAATGAATGGATAAAGAACTAGATCACATGTGAGAATACCCAAGTTTAAGTAGCCAAAATTATCCTCAAAATCATGGTCCATACTAGAAGTGTGATCAACAACCAAAGGATCAAAGCCATCATCAAGCAAAAAATCTAAAAACGTTTATACTTGAGATGCATGATCAACCATCCCAATATCAATAATCTCTCTACTCTACAAGTATTTAATGGTAACTAAATTAGGAGTAAATTCCATAATCTTCCCTACTCCACCATGGGTAATCTAATAGATGAAAATAACATTTCTTCACAAATGATGTACACATAAAACATCTCTAAAAGTATAATTCTAAATATAATTAGATCCCTTCCTAATTACATTCATGTATATATTATTTCCCATAAAAAGAGGTGACATAAAACAAGGATCAAAAATAGATAAGATGGACTATGAAGAAGCCATATCATGAGATCCTCCTGAATCTAGAATCCATCTCCTTGATCCAAAACCTATAGAATCACAAAGAGATTTCCCTTTATTTTTGTTTTATGTAAAAGGAAAAAATGCTATCTTTTTTCTTATTAGATTATTTTGAATGAGAAGAAGAAGATGTTGACTTAGACATTCTGGAAGGTAGATCAATGTGGTTCTTCTTAAGAATATGTTTCAATTCATCAATATCTTTCTTATAACAAGAATTTTTTTCATGTCCAATCTTCCCACAATATGTACAAGTAGGCTTCTTCTTCTTAGATGATTTATCTTTGAAAGAAGATTTACTTTGTGCTTGATATGACTGTGGATTGTTCTTTGATTTCTTCTATTTATTATCAGATTGTTTTGAATATTTCACTTGAATAACCAACAAAGCCTAAGATTATGATTTTTTTCAAACCCATAGAAAGACAGTTTTGCTGCTCGTATATTAACATCTTAGAAAAAGCTACAAATGAAGGTGTGATATACACAAACCCCACAGTTAATATATGAGAATGAAAGCTAGAAACAAAAGCTACATAATTGGGACCAAGTTTTTTTAGCATATTATAGACCAATTGATTTTCTTTTTTCTCAATTCCACATGATTTATATTGCTCTCTTAGATCATTAACCTTAGCGATGTAATATTGGATGTTGTCAAAGTTATGTGTATCATGTCTTATCAACTCATTATCAATTTGATAGAATTTTGCTTTATTTTTTGTGTCATACAATGATTTAATTTTGTTAAAAGATTCATGAGAATATATGCATGATTCAATTTGACATAATAGATCTAATGAAATAAAGCTCTGAAGAAATCCAAGATCTTTTTCATGATTAATCATCCATTTTATCTTTTTATCATCATTTGTAGGTTTAAGTACATTTTTCTCAACATATAGGGAGTGATCTAGATTTATTAAGGCATTTCATGCACGTTAATGCCAAGTTGAGTATTTATACGGTGTTAGAAAAGAAACTTTACAATGATCCATAAGAATAGAAGAGTACTAGCAAATAGATAAAAAATAATGCACCAAGAGACCCCCAAATAACTCAATCAAGAATCCCCTCAAGAGTATGATTTGACACTCTATATGTGTAGACACCTAAAATTGACCACTATCATTTGGTCAATGTATCCCTAATTCATCTAATTCTCATCACTTATATTAATTAAATAATATTTTATTATTTAATTAATTTCTTCTATTTTTTGAATTCCACCCCAAGATAATTAATTTAATTAATTTAATTAATTTACCCACCCCTCATTTATTAAATTAAATAATATCTTTAATTATTTTATTTTATTCACTAAATCTTGTTCCATCTAAGGTTTGACCTAAGATATAAATAATTATTCTTAATTATTTATCTATCCTAATGTTATTCCTTCAAAGCATTAAATAAATGAATTTTATTTTTGTATTTACTTTATGTCCCATCCTCCAACCTCTTTTCATTAAATTATAATCTAATACTAATCACCCATGGGCCCTTGTCCTAAAACTACTTCCAAGGAATTTAAAATTGCTTTATTCCCTTCCTTTTCATATGTTGGGAATGTAGGACAAGGTATTTATGACCAAGATCTTCCCTACTCCCCTATGGTACCTTCTAAGATACAATCCTCTCAATCTCTCTCATTGTGATACTTGTCATGATCTTGAGGCTTGAGAGATCATCTCCCTCATATATCACCTCATGGTGCCACTTGGCAACATCCCATGAGGTGAGATGTCTCATCCATTGTGAGCCCTTGATCTTCTAAGATAAAATCTAAGCCATCTAATTCATCTCTCCTCTCCTCATATTCACAACACTTAGCTATTTTTTAATCATACAACCTTGAGAAAATTAGCACCATTATGTTGACAAAATTTAGTAAGCATACATCAAATTTAACTATCTTGGGAAATCTACACGAAAAGGGCTTCAACATGTGGATTTCATCGAATTTCATGAAGGTTTGAGTTCTCTTTTACCTAATCTAAGTGTTTCTTGCTCATTGTATCTTTTAGTTCATTTTTATTGTGATTTATTTCATTTCATTGAAGAACTTTTCCTTGCACACATTCTGGCACACCTATTGGGACCTACATCATGGGTTGAATTAATCAAGTTTTGCTTGTTTTAGTGTTTTCACATCCCCAAGTTCTAGAATATTGAATCTACCTCTACTTAGGTGAATGAAATATTCAAATGGATGAAAGTAAATTTATAGAGGAAAATTCACTTTGATAGTGGACTAACAACTTGTCTTGCAGGTTCTTGGGAGAAAGAAACCTGTAAATGGGGAAAAATGCTCATAAAAAGGTAAATTGGAGATAGTTTGGGTAGTTGTGTGCATTGTTCTTATGTAACCACATAGATGTGAATCCAATTATTCTTCATTGAATATGAAATATTTTGCGTGGATGTGTGCATTATTCTCGTGTGACCACATAGAGGTGAATCTGCTTCTTCTTGGGTGAATACAAGATAGTTTGTGAAACACCATGCATAGTTTCTCATGTGATCACACTGAGGTGTATATTATTATTCTTGGGTGAATATAAGATACTTTGGGAAACTTTGTGCACTATTCCTCGGTGATCACACATAGGAAAATACATTTCCCCTTTGGTGAATGCATCTTGCTTGGGAAAATTCAAAGGTATAAAAATTATTTATAATTTCCGGCTTCTTGAGCATATGTCATAGGTTTTTGGTAGTATTCAACTAACTTATTTTGTACCTATGATCAAACTAACATTCATTTATAGCCCTAAATAGTAAAATAACAATGAATTACAACCTCTAATGTTGTTTCTTGGAGCACATGGCCAAAGACTATTTTTACCACTAATCTAGGAACACTTTAATTTCAGTAAAGGTTCAATTAATTTTGTTTAGCATGTTTTGGATTCTTCATTGGAATATTCTCTCCCCTTACACTATTCATTGAGCCATATGATCAGAAACTACAAAGTAATAGAAGTATTGTTATTTTAGCCTAGGTATGCAAGCTTGCACACATGCTCTCTCCTTGTGCTTCGTGCAAGCATGAAGATCACAAATTCCTAACATGTCCTTCACTTTAGGAGGACTGCTTGGGGATTTCATCCCCATAAGAGTTAATCTCAACCATGTGAACTAGCAAGGTATATAAAGGGGGGAGAATGAAAGTTTCTTTCCAATCTAGCCATGTCATGTTTAACGAAGCTCTAATACTCGAGTGATATCAAGCTAAGAGTGGTATTTTATTCTAAACAAATTAACTAACATTCTCAACCCATGCTTGTGACATTCTAGTGTTCATGGATGTGCCTCACGTACCCTCTTGGCATTTAGAGGATGCACTAGATCGCCTATTTTAGCCTAGATTAAGACTATTCAACCATCCATTAATGTGGTGTAGGGGATGTGTATCATATCCCAAAGTTACTCATGATTTACTTCCATGCACTGAGATAGAGCTTATTAAGGTATCACCTTTTGGCCACTATCGATAAGAGATTATTCATCCTATAGAGTCATGATCTTTAGCTATCCAAACATAGGTAGAAAGTATTAGCGCTTATGTTGTGAAGCTATACTGATTGTAAATCATACTTTATTAATCTAGGTTTGTGCAACTTTGCATGTCTTATTGTGCTTAATCATGTGTATCTTTAGTCTACCCAATTAGTGTTTGTTGTTATCCTTCTGATTGCAGTCTTGAGTCTCTTTTTTATCCTAGTCCAATCACAATCCTTGGGTGAATATACCTTTTTTTAGTGAATCCACTCTACATTTGGGTGAATCTGCATGTTTTCAATCCTTGGTCCAATATGCCCTTATTGGGTGAACCTGCTTTATTCTTGGGAGAATCTATTTCTTCTTAGGAAAACCTACCTTGCGTTATTCTCAGACTCATCATCTATCCTACATAGGTGAATTTTCTTCTTCTCAAGAGAATTTCCTTTGCATTGGGTGAATCCACCTATGTGTTAAATCCATTGTCCAATTATTGAGCCTTATTAGGTGTATTCAAGTTTTTTTGGGTGAACCTACTCTGTTGTTGGGTGATTTCGCTCTTGGGAGAATTCAAGTCTAGTTGGGAAAATATGAGTTGTTGTTGGGTGACTTCATTGTCCAAATAAATTCAAGAGAGAAAACTCTTTCAACCCTAGGTAGTTAGTGTTATTCTAAGACTAATGTCGTGATTGAATATTTTTTCCACCTCATATCCAATTTGTACCAATCATTTTCATCACACACCTAATAAAAAATTGATCAAAATCTTATCCTCTCAATATAAGGACATACCTAAATGCATGATGTCATGGTCCAAATAATCCTAATAAAAATCTATCCTCTTATCACTTGTTTGAGAACCTAGATGATAAATCAAACCATCATCGTAGTACTTTCTTGGGTGCTGCCACAATAATGGGTTACACTTTCTGGGACATCTTGAATTTTATTAAAATCACATATTTTTAGAAAATATAATGATGATTTAAGCCTTGAAAAGTTCTATTTATAGGATTTTAATTGAAGAGGGTTTGATCAAACCCTCTTGGATAGAACCCCACTAGTTTTAAACCATACCTATAATGGAGTCTCCTCTACATCTATCAAAATGTTGATAAATAAACCACTTTTGATTTACCTTTTGGGGGATCAAATGAATTCATTTTAAAAAAAAATTATAATTATGTATTCCTTATTATAAGCTTCCCAAAAAGTATAATATTAAATATATTTAACTTGATTATTATATTTATTTTTTATTTCTTGTGAATGTAGGTTTTTCACCGAAAATCAAGCTCTTTGTTCTACACATGTGGAAATATATTAGATTACCAAAAAAAAAATCTGAAAAATATCTATGCTCTTGGTATTGATGTCCTTGATCCAACAAAAAAAATGATGCATACAAAAAAAGTTGTGTTATACAGTAAACCTATCTCTAAATTGTAATTTGTTTGACTTCAAAACTTAATTAAGAAAAAAATATTCAATAAAACACTATTAAACCAAATTAAGGAGCTAGCTATCGTAGTTACAAATCTAAATTCAAAAAAAAAAAAAAGAATTTAATCCTTTATAGAAAAAATGTTGTGTTATATAGTAAACATCACTGTTTAAAAATATTGTTTACTATTGAAAACTAGTTATCAAAGGAGATGGAAAAAGAAATGCAATTTGATTCCATTTTTTTTTAAATATATATATTTAGAATCTAAAAACAAAATTTCACAAATCACTAGTTTGCATCATCTTCAAATTCCTCATGGTTTAGCAGTTATAGGTGTCTGAAAGTGAAGATTTAGTTAAAAAAGTTCAGTTCAATGTCAAGTTTGGCCAAAAAGTGTAACCCACTATTGTGGGATCACCCTCTTAGGAAATTTTCCTATCCTAAGTTAGTGATCTCTCTCGTTCAATCTATTTCACCTCAAGCAAGAGGTATAATGCATCGAAATAAATTTTCTTGAGAACTTAGCCCATCTCAAGTATAAATCCAACCATGAAAATCACTTTTTCTTGAGAACCTAGTATATCTCAAGTATAAATCCAAGCATCAATCGAAATCAACCTAGGTTCTCAATCATAGTTTGAGTTCTAAATCAAACATTAAATCCTTCATCAAATAACACTTTTTTAGTCCTCTCCTTTGGTTTAAAGTCACCACACTTCATTGAATCCATCATCCAATCTTTCATTCTCACCACAACATAATTTCAACTTTGGAAAACTCATAGAGCAACAACTCCAATTATCACAATACACTACATGTCTACCCACTAATGGAGAATCCCAACACCCCAACATGCAAGTGGGACCATCGAATCCTACTTATCCTCATGATCTATTCTTTATTAAGGAGTATATTGTCTCTCAAATCAAGCCTTCTCCTAGCCTTCAATAGTTCTTGGATGATCCTACTAATGTGGGTGTAATAGAACATTTCATAAGCTCATGCAATGAATCAATATTTTCTAAGCTTCTCATGCAAGGTGTTAAATTTCTATGAGGATTTGATGTACCATAATACTTAGACATTGCATGACCATCTACCCCTTAGGATCATCCTGAAAAATCCATGGGGACCTATACCTGAGTTTGGGAATGATGTAGTGATTCAGGTACCACATTCCCCTATTCAAATTCCTACATTGGAATTTGGATTAAGACTTATTACAATTCATGGGTATGACCCTACATCCTCTTCTCAGGTTCCTAGTTCAACCCCACAAACTATCCAACCATCTACTCCTCAAACATTAGTCCACAATTCCCCTTAGGGTAATGTAACGGTTCCCATGTCCAACACCCCATCTTCAACACATTATCATGTACCTCTTATCTTGGTTCAATCACATTCAACCCAACTAGTCTATCATACATCTCACGCCTCCTTACCATCTTCTGCCTATATATCGCAATCCACTCATGTTCCATAATCCACCTATATAACACCATCTCAAACTCTTCACACTTTGGAACCCCCGCAAAATCCAATCATGTTGCAAGGATAATATCCTAATCAAATCCAAGCTTCTTCACATCTCCCCCAACATACCTACATCCCACAAAATCCTTCATATTTAACTCCACAAAAAAATCTATCTTAGCATCCCCCAAACTTCATCATATCTCAATCCTCCTCAACATCCATCAAATCCATCTCAACCACCTCTATAATAATATATTAATCCTCCTCAACATCCATCTCAACTACCTTCACAATCATTCATCAATCCTCCTCAATGTTCATCACATCAATCTCAAACATCTACACAATCATACACCAATCCTCAACATCAATCTTATCCATCTCAATCCCCACAAAATCATACTTCAATCCTCTATAAAATCAATCTTATCCTTCTCAACCCCCACAAAAATCATATCTTAATCCACCTCAAAATCAACCTCACCCTTCTCTACCTCAACACAATCAATACATCAATCATCCAACCTAAAATCTATTGGTTTATACATCATAAAAAACCTCTAATAAATAATGGGGGGACATGAAATCCACACTTAAAGACTTGGAAGCCTAAATTACACCAAGAAATCATTTGAGTTTGAGGAACTATGTCCATATCCCTCAACACTTCAATTCTCAAATTCGATAAATATGAATGGAAAGGTGATCCATGAGACCATGTCAAGGAGTTCTTCATAGCTTTCTAAGAGGTGGCCTACAATTCCAACTATCTTCTTCGCTTATTCCCTCGTAGTTTAGGAGGTCAATTTTTAGAATGGTTTATCGACCTTCCTCATAGATCTGATACTACCTTTGTAAAATTATTATAAAAATTAAGCCCACTTCTTCTATAATATTGAGCATTAAGTAACCATGTTTGATATTTGCACTAAAAAACAACATAGTGGAGAAAGATTTGTAGGCTATTTATGAAGGTGGAGAGCTCTTCCTAGCTTTCTTTCATGGCCCTTGATAAGAAATTGGTCAATATATTTGTTTAGAACTTGAATCAAAAGATGGCCTTCTATTTGTAAATACATTGTGCATCATTTGACGAGATTATAGAGAAGGGTGTCACTATTGAGAAGGCATTCATAGCTAATTTTTTGGTCAAGATTTACAAAGAAAAAATGATAAGCCATCCAATGACAAACCTCTCTTTTGGAATCAGAAAAAAAAAAATGTTAATGATGGTGTCATAAACACTAAGCATATCCAAGTTTCCAATACATATAATATCAATCAAACCACAACTACCCATTCTACTACTGTGATGTAGGAAAAGTGATCCTAGATCCAACTAAGATTAGCCTCTTTTCACTTAACATCACATTTGGACACAAAACCAACTAGGATTGATGATTGGCTCCTTGCAACAATGGAGAGCCGATATTCTAGGGTCTTATGTCTATTTTTGTGTTGTGATGATAATAAATTTGTTGTGTTTTAACAAACCTATTTGACATATAACCAGGTTGTATTTGAAAATGTATTTTATTTCACATATGAAAATAAAAGACCACACAACAGTCTCAAATCTAAGAAATGGAGGCAAAGAGGAACATGTGATATAAATTTGAGGCTAAATTAGGTGTACAAAGTAGTTAGGCAGCCTAGACCAAAGTGTTGCTTTTTCGGATCAGAAAACTCTAAGATGTGTCACAATTTGCTCTGTGTTTTTTGTAACTTTTAGCTAATGAATCTTCTATATTTGACCTACATGCATGAAAAGAGGGGGGAAGGTTGTACTGTATATGCACTTGCCTAATTAAAAACCCATTTTGGTATTTCTACCTCCACATATAACAAATGATGATGATCAAGAGGGCATACCCTAGGTCAGATAGAGGCCAAAATAATAATCGGTTGAATTGATAAATGATGAATGGCAATGCTACTGCTGGAAATGTGTCTCAACTTACTGGCTGGTTATTGGCAACATTGTGTACATTTCTCCCTTTGAATGGAAAGACTATGCTCCATCAATGGGCTCTTGTTCTTTGTCCCAACGATGGTCTGATGAGTCTTCATGTATTCATTTAATTCTTCATCACCAAGACATTGCTTGGTCGAAAAGACTCCAAAGGTTGTCCCCATGACAACCCAATTATTTGGCACTAACATCTTGTTCTATTAGCAAGAGTTTACTCTATCGATGGGACTGTGAGTCATGTCCCAATGATAGGACGATAATTTTCCTTCATCAGTAGGACTTGAGTTCATCGCCAGGACGTTCAACCTGGTCTCCCCAATGGAATGATGACCGTGGTGGGACCTGAGCTTATAGGTGAAAAGCGGTAGCTGGAGTTGACTTGGTAGTGGGACCACATCGACTAGTCAGTACTTCATCATCGGGACTTGAAAGCTAGTGCCCCCAATGTGTCAATGGCAAGACTAATCGTTGGGACGTAACTTCATCACCAGGATGTGAAATTCAGTCTTGTCAATAGACTAATGCATTGTGCACTATTTGAATGGTAATGCAAACATCGGTAGGACAATTTCATATCAGTGGGACGTTTGAAGCTTTCCCAGTGACAACCTAATAAGGAAATTATTGATTGATGGTTTTTCTGTTGTAACAAATGGGAACCGAATTGGTATGTTTTCGAGTATGGGTTTAGTGGTACAGATCGGTTGGAATTATCTTAGAAAGAAAATGCTATAATGTGTAATGCGTTGTAATAGTGTTTTGAGTTAAGTTGTCAGTTTGATGAGAGAGAACGAGATTGATAAGGAATTGTAATGTTGCTTGTATTGAGAGTGTGAATTGACATCTCTGGAAGCAACAAACTATAACTCTATATGTGGACTTTGCTCACTGTAATACAAAGTGTTTTTGCTTGGTGTGGTGGGTTTTTCTCCTAAAATGGTTTTCCCACATTAAAACTAGTGTCCATTCTATGGTTGTGTTAAATTTGTTCTGATATGTTATTATGCTAACATGCATCTTTAATGAACTATAATTTAAAATTGAGCCATATGTTTGCATTCTCTTCTTAGAATTAGCATTAGGAAAGTGTTTATGCACCTCTGCTTTCCTTACAAGTGGTATAAGAGCTTGGCCAATTGTATTATCCTTGTGGGTTGGGTGGGTTCTTTGTGCCAATTTTGAAGTAGGAGTGTTGTAGAGGAGTCTAGTAATATCAATTGCAGATTAAGATGGTAAGCACATCAAGGAAGATAGAAATTAAAAAGTTCAATGGTGGCAATTTTGAGTTGTGGAAACTCAAAATGGAAGACCTGTTGGTAGATAGAGATCTTTGTATTGCTATGTGTGGAACTAAACCTTCAGGCATGAACCAAGAAGATTGGAACCTCGTAGATAGAAATTGCAAAGGGTTGATAAGACTCTGTCTAGCAAACTTTTTTCTCCTAAACATTCATGAAGAGAAGTCTACATCTTCTTTGCGGAAGAAACTTGGTGACATTTATTAGGGAAAGACCTTGGTAAATAAGTTATTCTTGAGGAAGAAGTTATACTCTTTGAAAATGGAGGAAGGGGTGTCTGTAGTTGATCATCTGAATACGTTCAATATGCTCATTGCTCAATTAACATCTGTAGGTGTGAAGATAGATGATGAGGATCATTGTATGCTGTAACATCTAGAAAGTGCACAAGACAAGATTAGAAGCAAGCATGCAATGTAAATCTAAATCTCTAAATGCAATCTAATGCTAAGCAACAAAGAACAAAGGAAAGTCAAAAATTTAAATAAAACTTGAACAATCTCACCAAATTTGTACGTATTTCCATGATTCATCTTGATTGCCCTTCTCCATTTTGCTATTGTAGTATAATTTCCCTCAGATTTATCGTAAGTTCGTGCAAGTATAGCCTATGATAATAATTTAGCAAAACATCGAAGATTCAAGATAATTGCTCCAAAAAGTCATAAGATTTCGAGAGAGATTTGCGATTTTGAGAGAGAGTGGAATGATGAATGATAGATCAATTTATAGAAAATTGATTATTTGAACGACAGGCCAAGATCGAAAGATCAACGAACAGTTGAGATCGACTGATTAGACATGCATTCTGATAACTGTCAATGATGACATGAGTGATACAAATTAGAAATAGAATTAAAGATTAAATAAATGATTTAATCTTCGAGTTTGGTATTCGAAAACAAAAGAATTATCTTTGCATGACAAAGATGAAGATGGATTAAAGCAACGCTTGTTCGAATGCACGGACAAGGTTTAATTAATTAAATAACAATATTTAATTAATATGCATGTACACGCAATTGAGTTAGAACTAGATGATCGAATGATTTGATGAAGAGATTACTCGAGAACGCCACTCAGACATTAAAGCAAGAGTTAACTGAGCGATTTGAAATAGATCTTTGAGTCGAGTAAAAATGAATACTTAGATAACTCACACAATTATCTAAATATAGAGGAATGCGTTAAAATAGAATTCATGAATTAAATAATTCATTTAATTCAAGATTTGATATTAGAAGAATAATTAAATAAATAATATTTATTTAATTAAGTGATGAAGGGGTTTAAATGAATAATTAAATAAATAAAATAATTTATTTAATTATAGTTGAAATATGATAAAAAGTAAATTAAATAAGAATTTATTTAATTTGACAAGAAGGATAAGGTTAATTAGTAACATAATTAAATAAAAATCATTTATTTAATTAATCAAATGGAATAAAGAAAAGTGTGAATTAATTAAATAATTAAGATTATTTAATTAATAGAAGAAATAACAGAAGATGAATTAATTAAATAATTAAGATTATTTAATTAATAGAAGAAATAACAGAAGATGAATTAATTAAATAATTAAGATTATTTAATCAATAGAAGAATTAATGTTAAGATAAATTAATTAAATAATTAAGATTATTTAATCAAATAGAATAATTTATGTTAAGATGAATTAATTAAATAATTAAGATTATTTAATCAATAGAAGAATTAATGTTAAGATGAATTAATTAAATAATTAAGATTATTTAATCATGAGAAGAATTAATGTTAAGGTGAATTAATTAAATAATTAAGATTATTTAATCATGACCATGAAGAATAGGAATTATGAAGAATATTGAAGTCGCGGGCTTAGACCAAATTTCGGTGTCTACATTTTCCCCTATTTGATACAATGTCATTTCAGCGTTGTGTCAAAGAAAATTGATAAGAAATATGCCCCAATAATGCCCCAGTGTAAAACAGGTGAAGGTATGCCCCCTCGGGAGGACAGGCGGGTTCAAAGAACATGAGTGTGCTCTCAAAATTGATGAGAGAACTAGAAGATGAAAGAAAAAGGATAGAGGAAAATAGATAAAGGTGGTGAAGATGTAGAAAAGAAGAAATTTTAGTGCGAAAAGAAAGATGAATAATAAAAGACATGGATGTTAGTATTAGCAATCTTCGATGTTTCATCATATCACAAAAGGAATTTCACTTTATCATCATTGGGCGGGACTAATACAAATGGAGACAAACACTAGGATATGACATAGATCAAGGTGTGCAAGGTCATCCACTTGCTAACAACAGTCAGTCGCAGACAAGGAGTGTCGTTAAATCATACTAAGGACACAAGTTGCCCCAATCTTTTTGTCAAGACAAACCACAGACAACAAACAAAGTAAAAGATAGGTCATGAGACGTCATCGCTCCTCTAAATCCTTCAAGGGACATCCTTGAGGAAACTAGTAACATGACTCAAAAATCAAAGTTAAAAGACAATTGACAGACAACATTCAAAGAAAACATAATTCTAATACATCGTAGCTTCTCTAAATCCCTCATGGGACATCCTTGAGAAAGCTAGTAACATAATTCCCATCATAAAGTCAACTGAAAAGATAAGATAAATAAGCCATAAAGTCAAAAAGCCAGTAAAATATTTTCCAAAACTTGATCTGTTTGTTTGATTTGTTTTGATTGATAGAATGATTGATTGATAAAGCCTGATGTTAGGAGATACACATACCAGATAAGACTGTGAGTCTAGTTTCGATGTTATGACTATCTGTATAAGGCACAACAAGGCCTGGTTTCAGAAAGACATGTATCGTATAAGACGTTGAGTCAAATTTTGTTGATGTGATAACCTATGTAAGGCTATGTTTGATTGTCCAACAATGTCGATTATACAGGAAGGACTCATCCTGTATAAGACATAGATTGCTTTGTTGATAGCTATATTCAGGAAGGACTCATCCTGAATAAGATACCAGATGGTTACTGTGATGATGTATGTTTCTAGGAAGGGCACATCTTGTAGCAGATATTTGTTGATCCGTTTTGATCGTTGTGTTTGGAAAGTTGTTTGATTTGACTTAGAGACATTGTTGAATTGTTCACCAGATTGATGCATGACTTGATATGATGTGCAAACAATTGACTGTGTGTGACGAAAAACCCTAAAGGACTGACCTAGCGCGGCCTCAGGGGCTCATCGATTGATGGCCTTGCCTACGTTATACACGTAGAGACCTCGTAGTTTGACCTGACTTTGACTGACAAGACTAACTACAAATAGAAGACGTGTGTGAAAGTGAATGTGACGAACCCTAATGTACTGACCTAGTGCGGCCTCGGGGGCTCATCGATTGATGGCCTTGCCTACATTATACACACAGAGACCTCGTAGTTCGACAAGACCAATGACCTTGTCATATAGACAGATGGATTGAAGCATGATTTTATATAGACAAACCTAAACGGACTGACCTAAAGCCTCAGGGGCACATTGGCAGATGGCCTTGCCTACATCTAGTCACAGAGGCAACGTAGTTCGACAAATGACAAAGACTGACAAGAGAGACTGACTTTGACTCTATTTTTTGGATTTTTGACGTGTTTTGATTTTTTTTGTCTTTTGAAGTCTTCTGATGTTTTTGTGTTTTCTCAGGTCATTTTGTGATGTTTTTGGATTCTTCTATGGTTTTACGTCTTCAATACAGCCAATGGAAGAATCAATATGACACACGTCAAATGTTTGCCCCTAGTCGAGAATAAGACCAATTGATTATGAATAGGGTAAAATGGGGGATATGAAATACACTCGATGTCAATCGTCCCAGGTTATGGGAAAGACTACCACTTATTATGAATGGTATACATAAGCGATGGATACGAAAGATAAGGGATATGTATAGGGATAGGTAGTATGTACAGGGATAAGGACTATGTGCAGAGATAGATAGTATATACAGGGATATGATGCCTATAAGCAAGCGAGCAAGCATGCATAAGAATTCCAAGGACAACCATGATCTTGCCCCTAGTCAAGTTGAAAACCAATTGATAGGTGATGAGGATGGTGACGATGTTGTTTGATGTGGGAAGGACACATCCCGAAACAACATGAGGATGACAATAATATGACTAAAGGATCAAGGTTTGCAGCCAGGCTAGAAACAAAGCCAAGGAATGTTTTGAATGATGCACTAGGATGCATAGAAAAATTGTATGGATTGGGCTTGTTGCATTTGGAATGAATTTTCAGGATTAGATGGTATGATGGAAGATCCTTAGACCATTGACAAGGGAAAAACCAAGGCATGTGATAGGTATTTCGTATAAGGATAACTCGTTTGGAAAAATGCTATGAAGGATATGACATGATATTTCATGGATAGTGTATGACCAAAGGATAGACATGTCAAGAGTTTTTCATGTTTGTACCCCAGTCCTTATCAAGATCAAAGTAGGTGGGAAAATGGGCATGAGTGGTAGGGCTTAGATGGATAGATGGAAATGTCATAATAAATGTCATAATAAATGTCATACGAAGGGTATGGGAGATGAGACAACTTGCCTCCAAGTGTAATAGTCCACAGATAATTTCTTACACATGACGCCTGTTTGCCAAGTTTTCATCATGGTACTTATCCAAAGCGCCATAAGAATGGTTTTCACTATTGGATGAAATTTTTCTCTTGAATTTTATTTTTTTATTTTTTTGGATGGCCTTGATGCTTTAGATGATCATTGATTGTGTTGAATCCATTGATGGTGCTAATGTAGAGACTAGTGCCATGATATGCCAATAATGACCTTGATGAAGTAGTTGCCTTGTCAGGATCATAGCACTTGCATACAATTGATTGATGTCATTGTGATCCTTGTTGACACTAGAGTTGGCCTTATCAAAATACACACATCACGATAGAGTGCCATGGGAGTCCTTACAATAAAGAGTTGCTACCAAGATGCGACAGATTTGTGACATATGATTTTTAAACTTTAGACGATATGTAGGATTATGACGGATGATGGTAGACGCGTTTGGAAATTTAGATGTAGGAATTTTCATTTTCCAAACTTGGGGTGATGGATGATGGAGACTGGGTTTTAGATTGGGATAATGTTTGGAACCATGACTTTTATATGCCTTGTATGATGACCATTTTGAAGGAGGTGGACATTTATTATATGTGGGAGTCCTCTTTCCTTGTGGCTCCACATTTTGATTGACTTTTACTTTTGAATTATTTTCTTTACTTGATCCATTTTTCTTTGGGATCCATTTTAACTTTATTTTTCCACTTGGATTTTTGATTGATTTAATGGCCTTTGATATTTGATTTTGAACTTTGAATTTGTAAGACTTTTGTTTTTGTTGGTTCCAAATGGAATGTTTATTCATGTTGGAATGACAATTTATGGGATGGATGGAAGGAGTGTTGGCAACAACCTTATGGTAAGAACTACTTATGGCCTCCATTTTGATGTTTGTATTAGATGAGGTTGCCCCCAATATCGAGGAGGTACCATTAACATCATTAGATTTGTTGACTGAAGGATAACCAAGACCTTGATGTCTAGGATTTTCTTGAAACCGTATTGGTTCCAGAATTCCTTGCTCGTGTATGCCTAGTCCTTTTCCTTCATACTGCATGCGCTGACAGATTTTGTTTGCGATGGGGTATTTTTTGATTTGAAAGCAAGATGCTAACCCATCATTGTGTTTTTGGAAACTATTACTTGGAATCTTCTCCTCTACAAGAAAGCCCGATTTGATAAAAGTGGATGATCCTAGTTGATAGGATGTCTTAGCTTCATTGACATGTTAGATATCTTTGGTGTTATTTTGTGACATATCAAACTCAAAGGATTCTACTGGTGCTTCCAAGTCGATGTCGAAACCATCTTTATGGTCATTGTCATAGAGTCCAATGAACTCAACTATAGCTTGATCATTTGCAAATATGTCTAGAGTAGGAGACTCTTGTTCTAGAGGAATATCATCTATGTGTCCAAAGGAGGCAAGTGTCTCATTTTGGGAAATGGATGTTTTTGATACTTAGATAGGCTCATCTTCAAGTGTTTGATCATGAATGGAATAAAGGTCAAGGAGTGGATCATTTTGGACTTCTTGCTCAATAATAATGTTGTTGGAAATATGTGTCTCAAACAATATAGGCTGAAACCTCCATTAGAGCCAAGTCGGTGTGACATCTTCATTGTCTGGCCGACTAGCAATATGATTCATTCTATTTTGAACAGGTCACTGTGACCTTGTTACTGTCTTTCCGAAAGGTTACACTGTGGAGTCTATCGCTGTGACATAGTGTATTCACTATGATCTCTTAGCACTCGGGAGACCTCTGGATGAAAGGCCATTCAATCGTGTATCAGGCAGACTCTTGGCGACTACGAGCTTCGGGATAACTAAAGGTTCTCGCTAAGAAGTCTCAGCGAAGTGTTAATCTCTCACCGATAGCGTATGTATTGAATTCTTCGGGGTAACTCCAATGATCCGGGAAGATGTCTTAGCGAACAGTGGAAGTCTTGCTGATGGGGACACATCCAAGCGTTCTTCGGAGTAACTCAAAGTGGTCGGAGAAACATCTTAGTGACTGAAGGATGTCTTGCCAATAGTCGATGGCTATCAGGGTAACTCAAGGTCCCGGGAAGACGTCTCAGCAAATGTTGAAGGTCTCACTGACAGAAACACCTTTTGAAGTCTTCGGTGTAGCTCTTGGCGAATGTTGGTCATCAGTGGAACGCGGTGGTTTCAGTAAGAAGTCCCAGCAACTTTTATGAGTCTTGTCGATGATGAAGAGTCTTCGAAATATCTTAGAGATCTCGGAGTAAAGTCTTAGCAAAGGGTGATGTCTTGGCGACGAATGAACACTTCGAGGTAAGTCTTGTAGTTCGGTATGAACTCTCAGCGAAGGTGTTAAGTCTTGCCGACTATCCTGTGGAGCTCGATATGACAAATGACTTCGGTATAACATTGGTGACTCGCTATGATCTTTTGGAAAATGTGATAGGTCTGGGAAACTGCTTGGTGACTCGATGTAACTCATGAAGCTCAATAGAACGTCTTAGCGATAATAGAGACTCTTGGCGACATCAGTATGAAGGATATACAGCATCAGTGAGACACTGTTAGTGTCTCACCAAGATGCCAACACAGTGCAAATTTTGTTGAACGAGTAAGACCTTCTGATGTGGCATCTCATGGACGAATAAGAGGAGTCGAATGTGAACAGTTGGAAGACAGTCAGTTGTGACGGTTCTGTAAGGAAGTTCTACAAACAGAATTCAACATGGATTTACTTGGGGACTGCAGATTGTGATCGGTTGGTTCAATCAACAGTGGAGTGTGAAGAGTTCGAACTATATCAGTGTATGAATTCAATTCTATAAAGACTATAAATAGTAAAGGTTCCTATCCAATATTGTTAATGGTGAATGCTGCTATAAACAGACACCAGAAAGATAAGTCTGTCAATTGTATGTAATCTCATTTACTATAATACAAAGTGATTTCTCTTGGTTAGGTGGGTTTTTCTCCTGTAAGGGTTTTCCCACGTATATCTGGTGTTCTTGTGTGATTGTCAAAACTCTATTTCTGTAATTTGTTTCATAGTGCATCTTAACTTGACTGTAATTGTAAATTTTAAAGTGTATCGGCATTCTTTCCTGAGATATTGACATTAGGAGAATTGTTTTCCACATCTGATTTTCCTTACAAGTGGTATCAGAGCCTGGCCAGTTGTGTTATCCTTGTGGGTACGTTGGGTTTTTTGAGTCAATTATGTTCAGTGGGAGTCTTGTAGAGTTTTTTATTTCTAATTACATATTAAGATGGCTAGTACATATGGAAAGATTGAAATAGAGAAATTCAATGGCAGTAACTTTGAGTTGTGGAAACTCAAGATGGAGGATCTTCTTGTTGACCGTGATCTTTGGATTGTTGTGGCTGGAGTGAAACCTACAGGCATGAAGCAAGAAGATTGGGACCTTGTAGATAGGAAGTCTAAGGGGTTGATAAGGCTTTGTTTGGCAGACTCAGTTCTTCTTAATGTGCATGAAGAGAAGACTGCATCTTCCTTGTGGAAGAGACTGGCATCTATTTACCAGGGGAAGTCCTTGGTAAATAAACTATTCCTTAGGAAGAAACTATACTCTTTGAGAATGCAGGAAGGAGGGTTTGTAGCTAATCATTTGAACACATTTAACATGCTACTTGCTCAATTAACATATGTTGGTGTAAAGACTGAAGAAGAGGATCGTTGTATGCTACTATTATGTTCTTTGCCAGACTCATGGGATCATCTAGTGATGGCTATTGGGAGTACAACATCCAGTTTAAAGATGGAAGATATTGTTGGTTCTTTGCTGTCAAAAGAGATGAGAAGAAAATCTTCTGAGATGGTGAAGGAGGCTCTTGTTGTCAGAGGAAGGTCAAAGGAGAAAGGCAAGAAGAAGGACAAGAAGTCCAAATCAAAATTAGAGGGGAGATCAAAGTCTCCTGGCAAGAAGTACAAGGTGAAGTGTTGGAACTGTGGGCAACCTGGTCATGTCCGAAAGGATTGTAAAGAGGAGAAAAAGAAGAAGGGCTCTTCCGATAATGGTTCTTCTCATAGTGATGGTGACGCCTTCATTGTAGCCTTGGCTACACAGGCATCAAATGATGTCTGGCTGATTGATTCTGGAGTATCTTTCCACATGACATCTTATAGAGAATGGTTCATGAAGTATAAAGAATACGATGGTGGAAAGGTGTACTTAGTGAGTGATTCAACTTTGAAAATTGTTGGCCGTGGAAGAGTCAGAATCCAATTCCCTAATGGCAAAATAAAGGGAATCAATGATGTTATGCACATACCGGGTCTGGCTCGAAATCTTCTTTCTGTCAGTAAGTTGAATGATACTGGAGTACAAGTCTTGTTCTTGGGAATTGGCTGCAAGATGACTAGAGTTTCAATGGTGTTGGCTGGAGGTGCTCGAATTGGTACCCTGTACAGGCTGGATGCACAAGTTGTTCAATGTAACAGTGTCTCTTTGAAGTCACTGAAAGCTGCTCATGGAGGTAAAGAGGGAAATATCCCTAATTATGTAAACTCTACGGAAGTAAAACTTCCTACAGAGAAGACTATGCTTTGGCATCATAGATTAGGCCACATAGGAGAAAAAGGTTTAAAAACCTTGAAGAATAAAAACTTGGTTGAGGGGCTTGAAGACTGTAATCTTGAATTTGAATTTTGTGAACACTGTATATATGGAAAGTAACATCGTGTTTCATTTTATGATAGTCCTCATAAATCTTCTAGTTTGTTAGATTATATTCATTCAGATGTGTTTGGTCCAGTGAATGTTCCTTCATTGTCTAAATCAAGATACTATGTGTCATTCATTGATGATTATTCAAGGAGAGAATTTGTATATTTTTTGAAAAGTAAATCAGAAGTGTTCAGTCGATTTAAGGAGTTTAAAAATCTTGTTGAAAATTAGACTGGTAGAAAAATAAAATGCTTAAGGATTGATAATGGCGATGAATTATGTTCTGATGAATTTGAAAGATACTGTAAAGACCATGGAATCAAAAGACACAAGACTACACCTTATACTCCACATCAGAATGGAGATGCAGAAAGGTTCAATAGGACAGTGATGGAGAGAGCACGAAGTATGCTTAGTAGTGCTGGCTTGGAGGAGAATTTTTGGGTTGAGGCTACTGCTACTGCATGTTACTTGGTTAATCTGTCTCCAAATTATGCTCTTGTTGAGAAAATACCAATGGAAGCGTGGTATGGTAAGAAGCCCTCTCTTAGA
>VDFB02353493.1:158049078-158063446 GCA_007258455.2 Sequoia sempervirens | reverse complement strand
TAGTTCTTAGTCGATTTATGGCTAATCCAGGAAGAACGCATTGGGATGCTGTGAAGAGAGTGTTTAGATATTTGAAGGGGACTTCAGATTTTTCTTTGTGTTATCATGGGAACTTTGTTGAATCACAGAGGACTCTCAACATTCGTGGTTATGTAGATTTTGATTGGGTAGGGGACATTGACAGCAGAAGGTCCACCAGTGGATACATATTCATGATGAATGGTGGCGCAGTGAGTTGGATGAGCAAGTGGCAGGCTATAGTCGCTTTGTCCACTACAGAGGCTAAATACATGGCAGCTACTCATGCTTGTAAAGAAGATGTATGGTTGAACATTTGTGTTCTAACATTGGTTTTCATGCAGGGGAAATAATAATTTTATGTGACAGTCAGAGTGCCATTTGTCTGGCAAAGAACCCTACTTTCCATGCCAAGACAAAACATATAGACGTATAGTACCATTTTATACGAGATATGGTTGAGGATGGAAAGGTCAATTTGGAAAAGGTTGATACTCTGGAGAATGTTGCAGAAGCATTGACGAAGTCAGTGAGCATAGACAAGTTCAGGTGGTGTACCAGTTCAATGGGCCTTAGTGCACATTATTTTTAGTAAGTATTATTTGTGCTCTAGAGGTGCTTGTATGATCTTTGTCAAGTGGGAGATTGTTGGAAATATGTGCCTCAAACAATACAGGCTAAAACCTCCATTAGATCCAAGTCGGTGTGACATCTTCATTGTCTGGCCGACTAGCAGTTTGATTCATTCTGTTTTGAACAGGTTGTTGTGACCTTGTTACTGTCTTGCTGAAAAGTTACATTGTGCAGTCTATCGTTGTGACATAGTGTATTCGCTATGATCTCTTAGGGCTTGGGAGACCTTTGGTCGAAAGGCCATTCAATCGTGTATCGGGGAGACTCTTGGCGACTACAGGCTTTGGGATAACTAAGGGTTCTCGCTAAGAAGTCTCAGTGAAGTGTTAATCTCTCACCGACAGCATATGTATTGAAGTCTTTGGGGTAACTCTAATGATCTGGGAAGACGTCTTAGCGAACAGTGGAAATCTTGCCGACGAGGACACATCCAAGCTTTCTTCGAAGTAACTCAAAGTGGTCAGAGAAACGTCTTAGCAACTGAAGGATTTCTTGCCGATAGTCGATGGCTATCAGGGTAACTCAAGGTCCCGGGAAGACGTCTCAGCGAATGTTGAAGGTCTCACCGATAGAAACACCTTTTGAAGTCTTCGGTGTAGCTCTTGGCGAATGTTGGTCATTGGTGGAACACGGTGGTTTTGGTAAGAAGTCCCAACGACTTTTATGAGTCTTACCGATGATGAAGAGTCTTCAGAATATCTTAGAGATCTCAGAGTAAAGTCTTAGCGAAGGGTGATGTCTTGGCGACGGATGAACACTTTGGGGTAAGTCTTGTAATTCAGTATGAACTCTCAGCGAAGGTGTTAAGTCTTGCCGACTATCCTATGGAGCCCGATATGACAAATGACTTCGGTATAACGTTCTTGACTCGCTATGATCTTTTGGTGAATGCGATAGGTCTGGGTGACTACTTGGTGACTCGATGTAACTCATGAAGCTCGATAGAACGTCTTAGCGATAACAAAGACTCTTGGCGACATCGGTATGAAGGATATACGGCATCGGTGAGACACTGTTAGTGTCTCACCGAGTTGCCAACACAGTGTGAATTATGTTGACCGAGTAAGACCTTCCGATGTGGCATCTCGCGGATGAATAGGAGGAGCCGAATGTGAACAGTTGGAAGACAGTCAGTTGCGACGGTTCTGTAAGGAAGTTCTACAGACAGAATTCAACATGGATTTACTTGGGGATTGCAGATTGTGATCGGTTGGTTCAATCAACAGTGGAGTGAAGAGTTCGAACTGTATCAGTGTATGAATTTGATTCTATAAAGACTGTAAACAGTAAAGGTTCCTATCTAATATTGTTAATGGTGAATGTTGTTATAAATAGACACCAGAAAGATAAGTCTGTCAATTGTATGTAATCTCAATTACTGTAATACAAAGTGATTTCTCTTGGTGTGGTGGGTTTTTCTCCCGTAAGGGTTTTCCCATGTATATCTGGTGTTCTTGTGTGATTGTCAAAACTCTGTTTCTGTAATATGTTTCATAGTGCATCTTAACTTGACTGTAATTGTAAATTTTAAAGTGTATCTGCATTCTTTCCTGAAATATTGACATTAGGAGAATTGTTTTCTGCATCTAATTTTCCTTACAAATGTCTTGATCAAAGATGGGTTTTTCTTGAATGATGTGGTTGGGAATGGAATCTTGATCAAGGATAGGTGTATTTTGGATGCCATGATTATCTAGAAGGACTTCTTGGATGGACTTAAAGATAGGGTCATGAAATAGACTACTTTGATCTTGACATGAAGGTGAAGCCATGAATTCATGCTTTGGACTTTCCATTTGACATGTATCTTTAAGTTTAGTAGATGGGATGTGACTTTGGAGACCATAAATAGATGTATTTTCATGACTAAATGTCGATTGATATGCAGTGGCTTGGAAGGGATTTGTGGATGAAGGACTAGGATAGGACATAGAGGCTTGGAAGGGATTAGTGGACGAAGGACTAGGGTAGGACATGGAGGATTGGAAGGGATTAGTGGAAGGTTGGTTTCCCTTGTCAAAGTTAGGATAAGGGTGATAAGTGGACGTTTGTTGTGGATTCTTGGCATGGATTATGCTAAGGGACTCTTGATAATGAGGGTAGATGGATGGAGGACTAGGACTTATGGATTGTTGGTAGGAAGGGTATGTAGGTAGTTGACCATGGGTTGGTGTTGGTTGGCATTTGGATTGGATATATTGTCTTTTGAATTCTAGGGCATGTTGGCATTGACCATTACAGAGTAACTGGTATTCAACATAACTAGCAAGCATATCAAGGTAAATTGAAGACATGGTGGTGAGGTTATGACAAAAGATGGAGTATGACTAAGGTATGTGCTATGAGTTCTAAGGTATGACAATGCAAAGAGTGATGTAAGTCTAAGGTATGCAACCTAAGCTATGTTTTTGGGATCTTTTGAATGCAAAATAAGGAATGTTCTAAGATGACGCTAATCTGAAATGACAATATCTAAAAATGCAAAGTCTAAGTAAAAATTCTAAGGTAATCAAATATGTAAACCCAAGACAGAGGGACCAACTACCTAAAGTCTAACCAAGGCATCAATTTAGTTAAGTCAAGAAACCAATGTAGGACAAGGATCAAAGAAAAATTGAGTTTCCTAACTAGACTGATGAGCTAGGACTCTCTGTAGGACAAAGGATAAAATGATAAGACTAGGTTCAATGACAGATTTCGTTGATGCTATGACTTTTCTAGAGTGTAGATGGTGGACCTATCCTAAAGTTTTTAAAAAGGACCTTCCTAGAAGTTTACTCTAAAGGAAAAAAACCAATCTAAGATGAGACCAAACTCTGAATTAGGACAACTATGGTAATGACAATATGAACCTAAAGGATGCAAAATTGAGAAAAATTGTTTCCTGCTTCTGTTCAAAGTTTGTTTTTGGGATGCCAACTGAAAGACTGGTATAACCGTGTTGACTGGACATTGATCGTGAATTTTGGTTTTCTAATCAGGAAAATGTGTTGCAGGATTTCACATATGCAGTTAAGTTTACCAGTTGCGGTTAAATTTCACAGTTGCGGTTTTCTGATGATCAATTGTGTGTCCCTGATAAAGTTTAATGTCTGACTCTAAAAAATTTGGTTAACCTTCTAACAGATGCGACTCATAATTTCAGTTGCAACTCAGAATATAACATATGCGGTTTTTTGCAAAGCAAGTGTGAGCTAATCTAGCAGATGCGATTCTATGCTAAACAGATGCAACTGAAAATGACAGATGCGACTTGAAGTTAAACAGATGCAACTCTAAAAATCAATTGTGACCTTCTGGTGAACAGTTGCGACTCTCTGTGTATTTTCAGTGATTTTAGATTTAAAACTGACTCTGTTTTCCGTGATCAAATTCTGGCAAACAAGGACAATCATAAGACAAAGTGTTTTCAATTTGATTTTGGACTCAAAGAATGTTTAAGTTGACAACAGACAAGCACATCCTAATAGGCCAAAAGGCCTAGGGTTTGTATACTTGGTATAGCCCACCTAAATACCCCGGATTGGTGATAAACACTTTTCCTTCTCGAGAGCGGATAGCTTAGAAATTTGGTGGCATTGGCTCCCCTCCATGGCTCATTAACATCATTTGAGCACACCAATTTTGAATTATTTGGCAATGACCTCCCAAGAACTGCTATCTCTACTCAAGGAGATTAGTAGTGAGTGTCTTTGGGCATGATATTGTACCCTGCACTATACCAAGCAACGGTCGAAAAATGGTTGGTCTCTAAAACAAAAGGTGTTTAGTACGGGCATTTCGTTCGTGGGGCATGATCCATGCAGCGAGAGTCCCCTTTCGGATCCATCTCATTGGAACCATACTCGTGATTCTTGGGTTTTCCCCAAGAATCCACTTTTATATACCTGCTAGAAGTCCCTCAGGTTCAAGGTGCTAACGGTTTGAGTCGTCCTGGGGTGAGTACTTTTTCCCACCAGAACAGGCCCAAGTTCTAGAGTTGGTAATCGTTTTTCTTACACCCAAGATTGCATGGATGCGCAATGGGAGAGGATACTTCAATGTACCAAATCGTGAGGGTAATTGAACAGTTGTGCTTTCGCACCGAACACAGTAGACACTTGTTAATTTTAATCCAAATGAAAGATTTGCTACACTACCAAACAATCTGTTTCAAAAGTTTAACTAGGGTCTTCGATATGCATTCTGCAAAAAGATTCATTAGTAGTTTTCAATATTGTCTTCGCCAATCGTCCTACAAAAACTCGTTAACTCTGCAAGACACACACTAAAAACAGAAGATTAGTGCAAAAAAAAACTTAAATGAAAACAACAAACTAAAATAGTGATAACTTTCTCAAGACTAAAAAAAAATTTAAATAGTAGATATCTATGGAAAGCTAAGACATAGACCTTCAAAACCCAAAAAACGTTTTGCAAAATCCTGCAAAACAAGTGTTATAAACAAAATAAAAGTTGTGTTTTAATAGTTAAAACTTAAAAAACTACGATCACTAAAATGGCCATAACTTTCTCAAATCTTAATGAAATTTTAAACTGTTTGAAGTTCTAAAAAGCTGAGAACGAGACCTACAAAACCTAGAATTTTTTTTAAAATATTTTATGCGTGCATTTTTCTGTGCTCAAAAGAAGATGACAGGATTTCATATGAGTTTTTGGTTGTAACCTGCAAAACAGCAAAAACAAACAAGAAAACAAACCAATTTCTCTACAAGAAAATTCACGTCGGGTTCACCAAATGTAACGTCTAGAAAATGCATAAGACAAGATTAGAAGCAAGCATGCAATGTAAATCTAAATCCCTAAATGCAATCTAATGCTAAGCAACAAAGAACAAAGGAAAGTCAAAAACATAAATAAAACTTGAACAATCTCATCAAATTTGTACGTATTTCCATGATTCATCTCGATTGTCCTTCTCCATTTTGCTATTGTAGTATAATTTCCCTTATATTTCTCGTAAGTTCATGCAAGTATAGCCTATGATAATGATTTAGCAAAACATTGAAGATTCAAGATAGTTGCTCCAAAAAGTCATAAGATTTCGCGAGAGATATGTGATTTCGAGAGGAGTGGAATGATAAATGATAGATCAGTTTATAGAAAATTGATTATTCGAACGACAGGCCAAGATCGAAAGATCAACGAACGGTTGAGATTGACTAATTAGACATGCATTCTGATAACTGTCAGTGATGACATGAGTGATACAAATTAGAAATAGAATTAAAGATTAAATAAATGATTTAATCTTCCAGTTTGGTATTCGAAAACAAAAGAATTATCTTTGCATGACAAAGATGAAGATGGATTAAAGCAACGCTTGTTCGAATACATGCACAAGGTTTAATTAATTAAATAACAATATTTAATTAATATGCATGTACACGCAATTGAGTTAGAACTGGATGATCGAATGATTTGATGAAAAGATTATTCGAGAACGCCACTCAGACATTAAAGCAAGAGTTGACTGAGCAATTTGAAATAGATCTGAGTCAAGTAAAAATGAATACTTAGATAACTAACACAATTATCTAAATATAGAGGAATGTGTTAAAATAGAATTCATGAATTAAATAATTCATTTAATTCAAGATTTGATATTAGAAGAATAATTAAATAAATAATATTTATTTAATTAAGTGATGAAAGGGTTTAAATGAATAATTAAATAAATAAAAGAATTTATTTAATTATAGTTGAAATATGATAAAAAGTAAATTAAATAAGAATTTATTTAATTTGACAAGAAGGATAAGGTTAATTAGTAACATAATTAAATAAAAAGCATTTATTTAATTAATCAAATGGAATAAAGAAAAGTGTGAATTAATTAAATAATTAAGATTATTTAATTAATAGAAGAAATAACAGAAGATGAATTAATTAAATAATTAAGATTATTTAATCAATAGAAGAATTAATGTTAAGATAAATTAATTAAATAATCAAGATTATTTAATCAAATAGAAGAATTTATGTTAAGATGAATTAATTAAATAATTCATGAACATTCATGAAGAGAAGTCTGCATCTTCTTTGTGGAAGAAACTTGGTGGCATTTATTAGGGAAAGACCTTGGTGAATAAGTTATTCTTGAGGAAGAAGTTATACTCTTTGAAAATGGAGGAAGGGGTGTCTGTAGTTGATCATCTGAATACGTTCAATATGCTCATTGCTTAATTAACATCTGTAGGTGTGAAGATAGATGATGAGGATCATTGTATGCTTCTATTATGTTCTTTTCCTGACTCATGGGATCATTTACTGATGGTTATTGGGAGTACGAAAACCACTTTCAAGATGGAAGATGTGGTTCCTTCATTGTTGCTAGAAGAGATGTGAAGGAAATATTTTGAGATGGCAAAGAAGGCTCTTGTAGTTCGAGGCAGATCGAAGGTTAAAGGTAAGAAAAAAGAAAAGAAGTCTAAATCAAAGTCTAAAGGGAGATCAAAGTCTCTTGGAAATAATTCCAAGGTAAAATTATGGAATTGTGGGTAGCCTGGTCATTTCCGTAAGGATTGCAAAGAGGAGAAAAACAAGAAGAAGAAAAATAATTCTTCAGATAATGATTCTTCTTAGAGCGATGCAGATTCCTTCATTGCATCCTTGGCAACTCAGGCATTAGATGATGTTTGGCTAATTGAATCAAGTGCATCTTTTCACACGACATCTCACAAAGATTGGTTTACAAAGTATGAAAAGTATACTGGTGGAAAGGTGTATCTAGAAAGTGACTCATCTCTTGAAATAGTTGGCCATGGAAGAGTCAAAATTTAATTTCCTAATGGAAGAATCAAAGGAATTGATGGTGTAATTCACATACCAAGTCTGGCTCAAAATTTTCTTTCTATTAGTAAGTTGAATTATGTTGGCATACAAGTTTCATTCTAGAGTGGTGGTTGCAAAATGACTAGAGGCTCAATGTTGCTGGAAAGGGGTGCTTGAATTGGTACTCTATACAAGTTGGATGCACATGTTCAATTCAACAGTTCCTTTGTAAATTCAAAAAACGTTGCTCATGTAGAGAAGGAGAACGAAGTTCCTCTAGGTGCAAACTCTTTGGAGGTGAAACTCCTAACAGAAAATACCATGCTCTAGCATCAAAGGCTCAGCCACATTGGTGAAAAAGGCTTAAAATCTTTGAAAAATAAAAACCTAGTTGAAGGGCTTGATGATTTAACCTTGAGTTCAATTTTTGCAAACAATGTCTATTTGGAAAACAACATCATGTTTCATTTTATTCTAGTCCTCATAGATCTCCTATTGTTTTGGATTATATTCACTTTGATTTTTTTGGTCCAGTAAATGTTCCTTCATTATCGAAATCGAGCTATTATGTTTGTTTTATTGATGACTATTCAAGAAGGGCATTTGTGTATTTTCTAAAAAGTAAATTAGAAGTGTTCAGTTGATTTAAAGAGTTTAAAAACTTGGTTAAAAATAAGACTAGAAGAAAAATTAAATGCTTTAGGATAGATAATGCGGTCAGTTTTTTTCTGAAGATTTTGAAAGGTATTACAAAGACCATGGAATAAAAAGGCATAAAACAACACCTTACACTCCACAGTAAAATGGAGTTGTTGAAAGGTTGAACAGGATGCTAATGGAAAGGGTGAGAAGTATGTTGAGCAATACTAGTCTGGAGCATAAGTTTCGAGCTGAGGTTGTGGCTACAACATGTTATTTAATAATTTGATCTCCCTCTTCGGCACTTGTTGATAAAACACCTGTGGAAGGTTGATCTGGTAAGAAGCCCTCTTTAAGACATGTAAGAGTATTTGGCTGTGAAGCATATGTTTGTGTCGAATGAGAAAAGATCTAAGTTGGAGAAAAAGGCTGACAAATGTATCTTCATTGGCTACGACATTGGTGTGAAAGGATACAAGCTTTGGAATCTTGTGACTGAAAAGGTTGTATACAGCAGAAGTGTAATCTTTCATGAGTTGAAACCTTCTTTAGTGGATTTGCAGTCAAAGATGAAAGAAGAAAAGAAAGAAAAAGTTGTTGAAATTCTTTGAACTCTAGATAAAGAGGAACTACGAAGTGTACCTAAAACTAAGGAGAGTTCTAGCAGATCTGAGAGTTTTGAAGAAGAAGAACCACAACCTCAACCTCAACCTTTGAGGAGGTCTACACATGAAAGGAGGAAACCTAAAAGGTATGGTTTTTCCATGTTGGATGTAAATTGTGCCTATGGTTTGATTACAAGCACTAATGAGCCTAGGACAATGAAAGAGGCAATTGAAATTTCTTATTCAAATTCTTGGTTGGAAGCCATGAATGAGGAAATGGTGTCATTAAAAAAGAACACAACTTGGGATTTGGTGTCTTTTCCTAAAGGTCGAATTTTTGTTGGTTGTAAATGGATATTCAAGAAGAAAATTGGTTTGTATGGTAGTGTTAAAAATTATAAAGCTAGGTTGGTTGCGAAAGGCTATTCCCAGGTAGAGGGAATTGATTATTGCAAAATATTTTCTCTTGTAGCTAAGCTGACATCTATCAGATTTCTTTTGTCAATTGTAGTAGTGTATGACTTAGAGATTGAACAGATGGATGTGAAGACAACATTTCTTCATGGAGATCTTGAAGAATAAACTTATATGTCCTAGCCTAAGCACTTTCTAGAAAAAGGTAAAGAAAATATGGTTTGCAAGTTAAGGAAATCTATGTATGGTTTAAAACAATCACCTAGAATGTGGTACCAGAAGTTTGGCATGTTTGTGTTGTCATTGGGATTTTTAAGATTGAAATCTAATCATTGTGTGTACTTCAAAACTGAAAATGATCGAGTTCTTATTATTGTCTTGTGTGTTGATGACATGTTGTTCATGGTAAATAGTAAGACAATGATTTATGATCTAAAATCTCAATTGTCAGCAAAGTTTGAAATGAAAGATCTAGGCGTAGCAAGGTATATTATGGGGATGGAAATAAAAATCGATAGAGGAAGCAGAAAGCTTTGGCTTAGCCAGAGTAAGTATATCAATTTGGTATGACCGATTACAAGTAGCTAGTTGTTCCAGTGTTGCAGGGAACGAAACTATCTATTAAAGATTGTCCAAAATCTCCTACCAAGATAGAGGACATGACCAAAGTTCCTTATGCAAGTGCAGTTGGTAGTTTAATGTATGCAATGGTCTGTACAAGTCCAAACATTTCCCAAGTAGTGGGAGTTCTTAATTTTTTTATGGAAAATCCAAGAAGACCACATTGGGATGTTGTGAAAAGAGTTTTTAGATATTTAAAAGGTACCTCTCAGTACGCTTTGTGCTATCATAGTAACTGAGTTGGGTCATAGAGATCCATCAGCATTCAAGTTTATGTTGATTCTAATTGGGTAGGGGACATTTACAATAGGAGATCCACCAGTGGATACATATTCACGTTGAATGGTGGTGTAGTTAGTTGGATGAGCAAGCGATAGGCTGTAGTTGCTTTATCTACTATAGAAGCAGAATATATGGAAGCTACACATGCTTGCAAAGAATCCATTTGGCTTAGACATTTGTATTCTGATATTGGGTTCAATTTAGGGAAAATTACCATTTGTTGTGATAGTCAGAGTGCTATTTTTTTGGCAAAAAATCCAACTTTCCATGCTAGGATGAAACATATTGATGTGCAATATCATTTTGTACGAGATATGGTGGAGGATAGAAAGGTCAGTCTTGAACAAGTGGATACTCTGTAAAATGTTTCAAATGTGTTAACAAAACTAGTGATCACAAACAATTTTAGGTGGTGTGTCAAATTGATGGGCCTTGGGGCCTATCACTTTCAGTAATCTCAAGTATTGGAGAAGCCAGTAAATCTTCGTCAAGTGGTAGCATGTTGGAAATGTGTCTCAACTTACTGGTTGGTTATTAGCAGCATTGTGTATATTTCTCCCTTTGATCAGCAGGACTATGCTCCATCGGTGGGCTCTTGTTCTCTTTCCCGATGATGGTCTGATGAGTCTTCATGTATTCACTTAGTTCTTCATTGTTGCGACATTTCTTGGTTGGCATGACTCCAAAGGTTGTCCCCATGATGACTAGACGATTTGGTGCTAATGACTTGTTCTATCAGTAAGATTTTACTCTATCATGGGACTGTGAGTCGTGTCCCAATGATATGACGATAATGTTCCTTCATTAATAACACTTGAGGTCATCATCGGGATGTTTAACCTAGTCTCCCCAATGGAACGATGACTGTGGTGGGACTTGAGCTAACAGGTGGAAAATGGTAACTAGAGCTGACTTGGCTGTGGGACCACATTGATTGGTTAGTACTTCATTATTGTGACTGTACTTTATCGTCGAGACTTGAAAGCTAGTCCCCCCAATGTGCCAATGGTAAGACTGATCGTCGGGACATAACTTCATCGCCAGGACGTGAAAGTTGGTCTACTGATAGACCGATGCATTGTGAATTGTTTGAACAGTAAAGTGAACATAGATAGGACAATTTCATATCGATGGGATGTTTGAAGTTGTCCCAGCGACAACCTAATAAGGAAACTATTGATTGATGGTTTTTCTGTTGTAATGAATGGGAACCAAATTGGTATGTTTCTAAGTATGGTTCTGCCGATGCAAATCAGTTGGAATTCTCTTAGAAGGAAAATGCTATAATGTGTAATGCATTATAATAGTGTTTTGAGCTAAGTTGTGAATTTGATGAGAGAAAACAAGATTGATCAAGAATTGTAATGTTGCCTGTATTGAGAGTGTGAATTGACATCTCTGGAAGCAACAAACTATAACTCTATATGTGGACTTTGTTCACTGTAATACAAAGTGTTTTTTCATAGTGTGGTGGTTTTTCCTCCCAAAATGGTTTTCCCACATTAAAATTGGTGTACATTCTGTTGTTGTGTTAAATTTGTTCTGATCTATTATTCTGCTAATGTGCATCTTTAATGAACTGTAATTCAAAATTGAACCATATGTCTGCATTCTCTTCTTAGAATTAGCATTAGGAAAGTGTTTCCGCACCTTTTCTTTCCTTACAGCTACCTTAATGTGAAATCCTTGATAAAGTGATACCACACCACGTCAATTTGTCACAAATGTTGATTGATAGATGTCATCATTACTTCATAGACCTGCAAAAGGTTAGTTCCTCAAAAAAATAGCTTGATGTAGATAGCATGTAGAGGATAACTCAATACATCTTCATAATTTGGCATGATAGATCATAATAACTTCTTGAACATAATTTGCTCCATTCTTCTTGAAGTCTTGCAAGCTTGATCTTGATTGATGATTTTTTTGTAATAATTCTGCTAATTCTACCCTTGAATTGCCTTGAATGATTTTAGGATCTTCAATTTGCTCTTCCAAAAATTGCTAGCTCTTGTCAGAATTAAAATGATAAAAATGACTTGTATTTATATGCAATTCTTTAATTTCTCACTAATAAATTATCGATAGCTCAAAAAAAAAAAGATTTTTAAATATTAAAATGCCAACACTCAGATATTCAAATTAGGGAGGCTAGACAAGGGCATTGGGCACCCTAGTTTGGACAAGGGTATTGGGTGCCCTAGTCTAGACAAGGATGTTGGGCACCCTAGTCAAGGCCTATTTTGGGGCTTTTTCCAATGTTAAATAAATAATAACTATGAATTTCCAGTTTCAATCTAATTTACCAAAATTGATAATAAATGGGAAAATCATAAGCACAATTAGGTCCTAGCACATAGGGGGAGCTAAACCTAGTGTGAAATTGTCAAGGATGACAATTTTTTATGCTACATTTAGCCCCCACTTTAGTGAGAGTATAAAATTACGCTCAAACTCACACTAAAGTAAGAATACTCGAAGAAGGGTTCAATTATCCAAACATTGAAGATATAGGACAACATGATTGAGGGGATGTGCTAGCCCCCAAATTCAAGATCCCATGGAAAAACAATATAATGACAAAGGAAGACAAATGCATGAGGTGCAATGCAACACAACAAACATGAAGTGTACATTATAAAAGAAATATAAAATAAAATAATGAAAACATAAATACAAAATGAAAAACACTACACTATGAAAACACAAAGAAACACATGACAATCACATACAAAAACACATGGTTAGTACTAAAAGGATTCGAGTCAGTAAGGCAAAGAGACCTCAATCTCATTTTTTTCTCAAATATGAAATGTAATTGAACTTAAATATATGTTAGACAAATGGATGCTCTCATAAGGGCTAACAAGAAGTGTTATGCTAGACCACTCATGAGGTTCATAGATCTATTGGCTAGCAAGTTGTGTAATGCTAGGTGGCCATATAAAAACTCTCTAGTTCATGAATCAACAAGTTTTGTTATGCCAAATCCATGGACTATTTTTCTAATCATTCCTTAGGGAGCACATAAAAGTTTAATATTGTAGGGGATAAATCAATGCTTAACATCATAGGGGATAAATTGATAAGCATGGCTCAAGGGTTTTATAAATAACACCACCACCAAAGGGGTTTTTCAATAAGTGAAAATTTATAGAACATCAATAAAAATGGATAGGATGATATTCCCCCCTTAAAATATCAATATACTTGCTATGTTGGTATTTTAAGGAATAGAAGGGGAAGAGGGGATCCTTTTAAAGAATACACACCTCCAAAAACTAGTTATCCTTGCCCCCAAGTGCAAAGATAACCATACAAAGGACTATCATGTTGCTATCATAGAAATAAATATGGTTGTTGTTTAAGATTGTACCACCATAAATGGAAATGAGCAAACACATGGAGCTACAAATGCCACATAGTGAGGAGCAACACAATAGAAGAAAACTTTATTATTTAGAATGATTATGTGCATCAGCACATGGAAGAGTACCACAATCAATAAGTTGTTGAATCTTATTACTCGAGGCCTAGCATTCATTGGTGGAATGACCATGCACTTGATGATATGCACAAAATGAGTTATTATTATAAAATTTATTACGAGTTGGGAGGAGGAAGAGTAATCAAGCATGATTTTAGAAGCCTTAACAAAATATGCTCTTTTTTTGAATAAAGGATAAGGTGTATGTCATAACCCAATTTTATTGCATATTTATTATAATATGGTAAATAGAATTATTGAAGAAATTCAATATATATTAATGGAAATTTTGAAAATTTTGAAATAGATTGAAAGAAGTTGATTGATGTTGACTATGCAATCTTTTGAAATTATCTTATATGTTATCAAGAATTGAACCTTACTGATAAATTTTGCAAGTGAAAGTGTGTGTAGTTGCAAGGTGATAGGTTGAAGGACGAGAGCATGGCTGAAGTAGGATTGTTTAGCCAAATCAAACAGTAAGCCAGATGGAATCTGGGTGCACACACCACAATTAGCATGATATTTGCATTTGAAAATTCATATAAGAATGACACAATGACTGAAAGGATGCATTGTAAAACAAAATTTCATGGAAACTTATATTTGAAAGAGTCAATCTTGAGCTTGTGTTTTGAATTTAGAGAAAAATGAAAGTATGATTTGGCATGTAAACGGATGTGTAAACCTTAATTATGCATTTTTGTATTACTATTGAAATGAAAATGAAAGATCTTTTGTATATAAATAATAGATATGCACATGAAAAAAATTATATGTGAATACAAATATATGTATGTATATATATAAACATATACAATATATATATATATACATATATATACATATATATATATATATTGAGTTTGAAACCGATAATTATCAATATTGAATA
>VDFB02353493.1:158003469-158048978 GCA_007258455.2 Sequoia sempervirens | reverse complement strand
TGATGATGTGGCTTTCAAACCTTAGTTATAAGCAAGGGACTTGCCAAGTAAGCTACTGTAAAAAAATGGAAGTGATTTGAAAATTTCACATAAGATTTTGAAAAGTACGAAATGAAGATGCTCAACTACCGAATGCTCTCCCCTAAAATAAATATTTATCAAAAATTAATTAAAAGATTTTCCTTTTGTCCAATTCATAAACATGATTGAAATCTAAGCTCTGGATGAGCTGCGTTAATGGCTACTCATCTCTGAAAAAGCAGCTTCCTAGAAGAATACCATCTCATCACTCTACACGGTAATCACTGTGACTGTTAATTGACTTAAAATCTTCTGCCGACTGCCAAACAAACAAAAAAATAATAATAATAATAATGGCGTACAGATGAGAGAGTGTTGTCATCATTTAATTCATTCTTCTGCCCTTCATTCCTTTTTCATTGAATTTATTCACATGCTATCATATGGGGGAGTTTATGTTCCCAAGAAAGACAGAGACGTTTCAAACAAAGTATTTAAGCTGGTGCTCTCCATTTTTTTTGGGAAAAGTATAAATCTAAGTTTTCAATTATCTAACATAATAAAAATATATATTATCAATATATGTTTTATATGTTTGTCTATCTAACAATATTATCAAAAGAATTATTTACATGTTAGATATTTAAATATAGGTCATGGAGAGTATTAACTTCTTCAGAGTATAAAATTTAACAATAAGATTATTGTAATAATCAAAGAGTTAAGTTCCACATCGTTGGGTTAAATTTTTGATTCGGTAAAAAAAGATTGGTGTAATAATCATATAAATGTAGAAGGTGGTCTAATCAAGTCAAATCTACTATTTATTGTGTATTGATATTTGTTATATGTTTCTTTTTGATATTTGTTATTGTGTGAAGATCTATTTTTTATTGTGTATTGAGATTTGTAAACTCATTATTTTTCTTTCAATACAATTATTACTAACAAGACACAAGAAGAAGTTACAAAGAGTTTTCATTGTGTAAGGATCTGAACTACAAATATCACAAACACAATACAATATCCAATCAATAATGTTATAAAATTGATATCTTTAATGAATTTAAAAGTTACATGAACATGCAAAAATTGTTTATAGATATTACTAACCTTAAAAATGAGACTCTTTGTCTACTTTAACCATTTGACAAAACCTTTAAAATTATTCAAACTATTTTTTAAATCAATTATAACTCTTTGAGAACATTGAAATTTTTGACAAATGAAAAAAAGGGAAGAAGTGGTAGTCTAAGGAGCAATCCCAAACAATTGAAACACATAAACAATAAATAATAGTTCATAAAAGTGAGGTCCTTTGCAATTGGTTTAAGGTCCTTCCTAATACCCTCCTTGACTTTCAATCAAAAAGAACTAAGCTATAGTATTTGGTGTCCATAATATTAAGAGAGATAAAAATGAGTACTAGGGAATTTATGAGAGCATTTGACTTTTTAGAATCCTTAAATAATTAAAAAGATACACAAAGCTCAGAAAAAGAATGTTGTCAGAGTTAGATGGGCATGAATATGATTAAACACCAAAAACAAAACATTAGTTGGAAAGTCCCATCAAAATGGCAAGCTCCACATGGCCTTATCTATCATACCCACTAACACTTCTTAACCATAAAATGCAATTCTAGACTATTGAGTACAAATAAATGTCAAACAAAAATTTTATTACAAGGGAATATTAGTTGGCTCCTCTTTTGCATAAAAGTATAGAAAAAGTTATTAGCTACACCTTTGATTGGGAACAATGAATAGCTATAATTCACGGACTTTGGTGAATATTGCCAGTGTAACGCTGAAAATGGTATGACCATATCCTTTTCTTCTATGTTTTGGGTCTACAATCATTAGGTTGTTTTTATCTAGTGTTTTGAGTTAAATTTTAATTTTTAATATATTTTATTTTTTAAATAATTTTGAATAATATCTATAAAAATTTAAATATTTGGATCTCAATGAAATATTGTAAATTATAGAGTTAAAAGTGGAAATAGAAATTAAGAAAAGATTTAGAAAAAAAATCAATAGTGAATATGAATTTAGAAGGTTATAAGATCATTTCTAGTGGTTTTCAAGACAATTTTTTATCTTTGATTTTTAACTGTATTAGTGTTCTAGAGTCATGTGATTTTGTCCTCCTCAAATGCTCTATAATTGTACAAAAAAAGTATCCATACTTTGATGAACTATGGAAGTAGGTGAAGAAGTATGGTAAAATAAATATGTTATATAATTACTAAAATAAAAAATATTGTAAAAATGATATAAAACAACTCATGTTGTGTGTGTTCTCTTCATTTTTTCTTTGCTTTAATATACACAATAAACCTAGAATGCACCCAAGGAAAAAATGAGCAAGTAACAAGAAACACTAAAAGGAAATCTGACTTCCAATTTATTGTTTATGTATCTATTGAAGTAATGTTGGAAGGAAAGAACAAAATTGGGATCCATAAAGGATCACATATAGTAGGAGTAGGAATAGGAGGATATAGATGGCCCAAGATAGGAACATAAAAATAGAACTAGTAAATTAGGAATCACTTTAGCAAGGATTTGGTTATGACATAACTACAAACATAGCAAAGCGAGCTAGGCCAGGGCTAAAGTAAACTAGATAAAGGGGAGCTAGGCTAGGCCCAAAATAAAATGTAGTACATTGGGTTTTGGTTGTCATGAAGCTTTGTTAAACAAAGGGGTTAGGTTAAACCCAATTATTTTAAAAATAGTTTTGTCTTCACCAATAAATAAAGGGGCCAAGCCATGAACAAGATTAAAAACGTCTATGCCATCATAATTGAAAACAACAAAGGATGTCAGATTAGGCCAAAATAAAAGCATGGCATGAAAATCAAATACATAGATAAGTAGAATGTATGCCCCCCTTTAAATTGATTAGCGATAAGAAAGAAAAGACAATCAATTTAAAGAGGATAAGAGGAGAAAAAAACAATTGCTAAGGTATAAGTAAGAATAGAGGAGAGTACGTAGAAAATGGGACAATAGAGGAATTGCCCCCAACTAATGGAACTTAAGTTCCCCCCAAGGAATGAGCAAAGAGGTGGTAATAATGATAGTGGGTGAAAACATGATGTGACAAATATTTAAGAGAAAAGGAAAATGGGGAGCCATATAAGGTATTTCCCTACAATGGAGGTAAATAAGTTACCCTCAGGGAGAGGATGAGAAATACAAGAAAATAATACACTATGTGAAGTAGAAGGATTAGACTAACATAGGTGATGGGCTGGGATAATAGCTATTTTTCTTTCATTTAGTTTATGATTTTTAACATTTTAATCTACTAAGTTCACAATTTATCTTGAACCTTATACATCTTTTATGTCTTTCATGCATCCTAAACCAAACTTTAATATGTGGAAATATAATTATGATATGATGGTATTTGTATGTATGGATGTGGGAATGTTTACAAAATTCAATAGGATTTTGTGTTTAATTCATAGTTGTTAATGATATGTATACTTTACATGAAGCTAACCTCTTGCAACTAGAAGAACTGTAGCCTGCAACAACTAGAGTGCCCAACCCGCAACAAAAGGATCACAAGCAGATTGTAGGGGAGAGTCCAGAATGCTAAAAATGTGTCAGTCCCAAAAAGTAATGAAGGTGAACCATTGAAATGGTCAACCATGAGTCACCAGATCACCAAATAAGACAACAAGAGAAAGGAGTCTACTTTAATAAGGAAAGCCATGACATGAAAGTTTTCAGGGAGCACATCTTTTCCAAATTGTTAGGGAAGAGTTTTAGTTTTGCTTCCCTTTTTCTATCTATTTCAATTATGGTTTTTAGTTACAAGACTAGTCCTCTTCCTATTCTTGAGGGAGAGTAGACATATGCATTTAAATTCCATTTTTAGTCCTTGTGTAAATAAAACTCCTCCCACGCCTATATATTGGGATCAGTGGTTGAGGAGAAAATCTAGTTCAAGATATAGTTGCTAGTTCCAATTTTTGTTTTATTAGACAACACTTCATTGTTAGTTTTTTTGTTAATTAAGATGCAATGGATGTGTCCTTCTGAATGGAAATCTATTAAAGATTCTTATCTTACTATAAGAAGTTCAATTTTTATGCAATAAAAGAGTTTTAGTTTATTGTCATGATTGGTTGATCCATTAGTGTATATTTGATTTCTCCCGTGGGCGCATCAACTCGAGCAAGGGCCATTTGAGGAATTGTAACCCACCTTGTTTTTTGTTATTAGACTAGATGTTATATTACTGCATTCATTTAAGAGAACTTTCAATTATATGCATATGAATGATATTCTATAGCAGTGCATTGAGTCATTCTGTGGAGAAGTTAAACAATTAGAGTCATTAGTTCAGTCTTAGTCATTAGAAGTTACAGTATTAAGTCGAAGGTGCCCGTAGCATAAGTAACAAATTAAGTTGTTTCCCATATTTTGCAAGTTAACACTTTATTTCCTTTTTCTAGCCTTTACTATTTTTTGTATATGTGTAAACTACCTATAATCACTAATATAGGTCGTGTAGGGTCCATGAGTGCACACATAATGCCAACATCATCAAAATATTATGAAGTCCCGGTCGATAATTAAATGAAGCCTTTGTGAGGGTTTTGTGAATTTTTTAGTTATGAACCTATCCTCTGAATTGTGTGTCTGCTCATACACCAAGTCGACTGAACATTAGAAAGGCCTTACAATAGGAATATTCAAAATGATAACAAAGAGAGAAAAAAAGTATGGTAGAAAATGTGTATGTAGAAACAAATATAGAATAATAAGTAAAAATCTTGTACAATGGAGGATAAATATATGGAACAATAAGAATAGTAGAGGGTAAATATCATCTTAAGTAAAGGAAGTTAATATAAATAAAAAACATAACATATAGAGGAAACATAAAATGGCATAAGTGGGAAAGATACAATGAGAGGAGATTGGATGATTAATACCTACATGTATAATTGAATTAGAAAAGACCAAAATGTGAATGTAGAACTGCTCAAGAGTATGTGCCAAAAATAGTGTAGAAAAATGATGCAGTCAAGGGTGGAGGGTCCAGAATGGACTATCCAACCTCACAACATAATTCAATGCAACATAGATAATTAAAAGTAACATGCAACTTTATAGATTGAAAACATAAAACACACATGCCCGCAGGCCTTCTTAAATGTAGATTACAACAGGCTCCATATGCCACACCTACAGGCTCATAAGCTGCCACACACTTATTCACTACTAAATACATAACTGATTCCTAAGTCTAATTCCCTAGCTCCTAAATCCATCATATATTCACTGCTTTCCTACTAAATTCAGAGAGTGATTATATACTAGCTCTAAGTATTATGAGTGATCCATGTCAGCCTCAATTAGGTCCCAAGTTCGATGTCCAATAAAACATGTAGGTCGAACCCAACAAACTGAATAAGCATCAAACGTAGGTGTGGATGGGTGCGAACCCAATTGAGATTGGTCCCACCCTATATCTATCATGTGATGAGCCATGAAGAATTCGTAAGATATGGGGAGATTCTGCATGTTACCTATAATAGGTTCAAGTCCAAGTTGCTTATCGGGGTGATCTTTTGGTGAAGGGTTCTTTCAGACAGTAGTGTCATGGGGGTTGTCACTCGGGTATGTTGTTGTATACTTCCCATTCTACCATTGTTCTAATCTGCAAGGAAAACTGGTTGTTGCGGTAAGATGCACTATGATTCTTTAGGATGCTCCTACATCAAACTCCTGGGGTTATTTGAAAAGTGTGTCTCACACGTTGCTAGCTCCAGAGATGATATGAGTCATTCCAATTCAGTATTTGAGATCCATGTTGCATCCTCTTCTGGCCTATCCTTCCACTTGGCCAGATAGTTCCTTGTTTTGGGTGCTACGCTTAGTCCGTTTATCCAAAATCTTCTCTATCTACTCTGATTATTGTTGTGGTAACTGGTCTTGGTGAGGGGATTTTGTGATATCCCCCTTTGACTCTATTTCATGGAATGGATAAAGGTCTGTAATGTTGAAGATTGGTGAAATTATAACGCCCTACAGTAACTCCCCCTCGTAAGCATTACCAGAATCAAATCTTTGGAGGATCTTACATGGTCCAAACTTCTTCATCTTCAGCTTATTGTAAGTTCCTACCAAAAACCTATCCTTCTGGAGATACACCATGACTTCATCTCCAACAACAAAATATTTATGGTGTCTTTTGGCATCTTCTTAGACTTTGTAATTTCCATTCATGGTCTCCAGATGTTTACAAATTCTCTTACCTCCACACTCTTACTATCCTCTGAGTTGATGTCTCTGAGTTTTGCAACTCCCCTAGGGTGTAATCTAATAACAATCTCAAATGGTGTCTTCCCTGTACTTTGGTTTACTGAGTTATTATATGAAAAATATGTCTATGGTAAGATTAAGTCCCAATTTCTAGGCTTGTCTCCTACCAAACATCTAAGAAGGTTCCCAAAACTTATGTTCACTACCTCTATTTGTATGTTCATTTGGGGTGGAATTTGGAATTGAACTTCAGGTTTGTCTTAATCTTCTTCCACATTGTTCTCTAGAAATATCTAGTAAACTTAGTGTCCTGGTTTGAAACAATGTTTCATGGTATTCCATGTAGTCTCACCACTTCTTAGAAGAAAAGGTTGGCAATGTGTACTGCATCATGGATCTTCTTACAAGGGATGAAATGTGCCATCTTAGAGAATTGACCCACCATGAAAAATATGGATTCATGTCCTCTCTAAGTCCTCAGTATTCCAAGCATTAAGTCCATGTTGATATCCTCCCAAGGTCTTTTCAGATTGCAAGAGGTTGGTACAAATCCATATTTTGATTGGTCCCTTAGCTACTTGATAGGTCCAACATTCTTGAACAAACTTTCAAAAATACTTGTAAATTTGAAGCCAAAAGAAATTCACACTTACCAAAGCTCTAGTCTTATCAATGCCAAAGTATCCTACTAATCCTCCAGAATGTTTTTCCTTGATCAAATTCTCCCGCATTGAGCTCCTAGAGATGCACAATTGGTTTCCTTTGAACAAAATACCATCTTGAATAAAATAGTCCAACCACTTGCTTTTTTTGGTGGTTATCATTTCTCTACTTGCCTTCAGAGCCTTCACAAGGTTAGGATCTGTCTCATATAGGTGCTTAAGCTCATCAAATCCCATCATCGCCACCCTTGTCTGTGTCATTAAGTTTCTCCTTTTGTTTAGCACATCCACAACCTTGTTTGACTTCCCACTCTAGTGTTTCAAGACAAAAGTATAGATTTGCATGAATTCTACCCACTACATATGCCTTTGATTTAAATTTCCTTGACTATTTAAGTATTGAAGAGTTTGGTGGTCAATTTATAGCACAAATTATTTCAGTAGCAGGTAGTGTCTCTATTTCGTTAGAGCTTGTAGTATGGCATATAACTCCTAGTCATATACTATATATCATTTTTAGGCATCATTCATCTTCTCATTGAAATATGCAATTGGCCTCCCTTCTTGGCTTAGGATTGCTCCAATGGTGTTGTCGCTAACATCACAATCTACTTGAAAGAACTTATTTAAATCTGCTAAGGCTAATACCAGTTGCTCCAACACCTTCTATTTCAACAAATCAAAACACTTATGTGCTCTGGATGTCCACTTAAAATCCTTTTGGTTTCCTCTCATAGTCTCTGTCATTAGTGTGCAAATGGTACTAAATTTTCTGATGAACTTCTTTTAAAAACTTTTCAAGCCATGAAAATATCTTACATCCCCAATGTCTATTGGTGTTGGCTACTTTGCAATTGCTCTCACCTTCTCTAGATCTATCGTCAATCCCTTTGCAAAGATGATAAACCCCAATTAAACCAGTTTGGTCTTCATGAAACTCCATTTCTTGATATTGATCAACAACTTCTCTTCTCTCAATCATTAAAACACTTATCTGATATGCCACAAATTTTCTTCCTTAGTCTTGCCAAAAATCAGAATATCATCTAGGTAAACAATAAGGAACTTACCTAGGAACTCTTTCAACACCTAATTCATCAACTGCATGAATGTGCTTAGTGCATTGGCTAGTTTAAAGGGCATGGCCAACCACTTATATAATCCTTCGTTGGTCTTGAATGCAATATTCCACTCGTCACCTTCCTGGATTTTTATTTGATCATATCCACTCTTGAGTTCAATCTTGGTGAATTTTTTTTATCTGCCTAGACAGTCCATGATGTCATCCATCCTTGCTAAAGGAAACTGGTACTTGATAGTGATATTTTTTATGGCTCTAGAATCTATACACATCCTCCATTCTCCATCCTTCTTTGGTTCCAAGACAACAGGTACCACACAAGGGCTCATACTTTCTCGGATCAATCCCTTCTTCAACAACTCTTCCACTTGCCTACTCAAGTTCACATTCTCTATCAGTGTCATCCGATGTGTTGCTTTGTTTGGAAAACTCGCTCTATGTATGAAGTCTATGTAGTGGCTGATACTTTAGATTGGTGTGAGTCCTGAAATATTCTCTAACACAATTTCCTAATATTCCTTTAGTAATACTAAGACCTCATTTTGTGGTACTTTTCCTCCTTTTGTGGTGTCGCTACCGGTTTCTTCACTGTCACACTTCTTCAAAATCAAGGAAAAACACATGCTCTCATGTCTCAGTCCATCCAAAAACTTCCTCCCATCCACCAAGAAAATCATGGTGTTGTTGCATACCACATCCTTTTGCTTTTCCTTAAGGGGAATCAAAATATGCTTCTTTCCATTCATGGTCATTGTGTAGGTCTTCTTCCCACCATCATGTATAGCCCTCTTATCATACTGACAAGGCATCCCCAACAACAAATGGTAGGTGTCCATTGGCATGATGTCGCACTTGACACTTTTTCCTTATATGTGTTAGGTCCCCAAATATGCACCCTATTTGCTAAGCCTTGTTTGAACTCAACGATTTGGACTAACATGGGACTGCTTTCAAGTTGTGGGTAACCTGCTTGAAAGTAGACCTCTGGATTATGGGCCAGCTTCCCCTTTTGATGGTGTCACCTAAACTATTCCTTGCTGGGAAAAGGGGAAAATGAAGCATGAAAAGAAAACTAACCCCTATGGTGATGCACCTAATGATATTTCTCAAACCCATACAACTGCTTCTACACACAAGAATGGTCAATAACTTAACAGTGGTTTACACAACTCAAAACTCCATATGCCTTTGCATCAGTGTTTCATAACCAGGCTAAAAATGTCATGGACAACATCTAGAAGGAAGAAAATGGCATCCTCACAACTTAGATTTTATCCTAAACTAACTCAACACATGTTATGACCTGCAAATTCATACTAACTGCATAAAGGAAAAGAAAACAAGACAAAATCAAAGGGAAAACAATTCTGCCATAAGATTTCATCAACCATTTATAAGGCTTTCACAATAAACAACATAATGAGAAGGTAAAATATATTAACTTATTCATCAAAAAGGTGTTACACTGCTGCATAAGTTTGCAAATTTGAGTTACGAATTTGTCCTCTGTCTGGAAAAGGCTCCAAAAGCCACAATGCCTGCAAGAAGAAAAGAAAAAGAACCCCCTAAAACTTCAGTTTCAAGATACTTAAGCCATTCCCCAAACAACTGCCCACACAAGTCCTTCTAGAAACCCTAGGTCGGATGAAGCACACAAGCCAAAATAGAAGCTTCCAAAATCACTCCAAAAGTCCTCCAAATGCAAAAAAATAAGCCAAGTCCAAGGTCACACTGAAGGTGTGACAAAATAGCCTCCAAAATAGTCAAATACATCCTCCCACACTTTCTCCATGTTGACAAGTCATCACCAAATATGGACCCACACACAAGTCATGCAATATGTGTGTTTTGAATCACAAGACTCAAAAAGCATTACAAATAATGACTTTAATTAAGTGACTTATAAAACATCACTTAATCAAGTCATTTTACATTCAAAGTACAAAATAAGGGGCCCACCATCTTCTTGTGTTACATTTGCATTAAAAGGCACAATGAAAGTGATTTTCAAATCACTTTCATGATATCTTCAAATATGGAATAAAATGTAACATGTAACGTCATATACATTGTTTTGCAAAGGCATTATAGCACTTGGCCAATATGGCCGACCTCCAAGTCTCTTGGAAAGCATATTCCAAGTTGCATTGCATTGGGAAAACATAAGGCATCACATAAGGGTCACATGGCATACATCATGGTATTGCACACTTCATTGTTGTATGTTTGAAAAACACCTAGCAATGAGTAAAAATAAAGGGAAAACCCCTAAGGCATAAAATTCCTAAGGGAGAACATAGGTTTCGGCCCCCACATATTTCACATGTGTTTGATTTTTAAAAAAAAGGGATAAAAATCCCATTGAATTGCAAGGAAAAGGTCAAACCCTAATCATAATACCCAAAACAAAGAGGAAATCTCATCATTTTGTCGGTTGGAAAAACTGGAGCAAAGCTCTGCCGCCATGGGGTTTCAGTGTTGAGCTCTAGAAATGGAGATTTCATGGCTGATTCTTGGCACTTTTCAAGTGGTTTTTTCTCAAAAACAATAGGTAAATGCATTTTCTTAATAAAATGGGCTTTTCTTGATCTTTTGACAACCATTTCATGCTTGAAGGCCGTGGCCTGTAGTATAACTCTGATCATTTTTTTTTGTTATTTCCTGTGATGATTCCTTCTCTTTCACAGCCGCCACGGTTACCTTGATGGAATCTCCCAAAGCTTTCAGGGTGATTTCATGCAAAACAATAGCTGGAAATAGTGTGGTAAGCAAGACATTTCTTGCATTCAATGTTGTATTCTTGCTTCTCCATTGTATTATTGTGCGTTTTTGCATTTTAAAGGTCGCAACCATTCAATAATGCTCTCCATTTTTTCAAAATTGAATATACTTTCATTCTTGCCTGCATTGTTGCTTTTGGAAATGATAGTAAATGTTCTTCATTTTGTCAAAATGTATTCTACATCTGGCCATTAGGAGGATAACCAGGTTGTGGCTTCATTTATTTGCAGACATTTGCTCCTTTCCACTTGTTGTCTCACCTTTGTTGTGATAAGAACGTGCAAGATTATAGTGTAATGAATGAGATTTCATAAGAGATGGTTATTTAAAACTAGAGCCATCTTTGTCCAACATCTTGTCATTTATTAATGGTCGTGGTTCGGACCTTGCATGCATTCTACATCCTCCAAGATTTTCTTCAAGTTTTGTTGCTCAAACTCGAGTTGTTCTCCAAACAGTAGAAATGGTAGAAAGTTTAGCTTTTTCCTTTCTAAAGAAACCCTAACTTGAGGGCTCGAGTTCGAGCACATGGCTCTGCCACTTTAATATTTTCCTGTACATTAAAATATGGATTTCCCTCTCTGTATTTTTTCAGTGCTAATCTCATACCTACTCAAAGTATCCCTTGAGTTCTTAGAACCATTTTTACTATTTCTGTATACCTCTTCAATGCTTCAGAATTAACTTGCACCGATTTGAGTTGTTCCACAAGGTGCACACAAACAAAGATGTGACCACGTTTTGTGAATTTGATTGAGTATTCAACCAAATTTGTTACAATTTGTTAGAATCACACAGGATCACCAATGAGAATCTCTGACACCTGGTTGGAAACAAGTATTACAAGTTATTTCCATCTCTTGCTATGGAACTCCTCATATAAGGTCCATTTCATGTGTTGCACCGCCTTTGACAACTGTGATTGTCTTCCTCTTGAAAGATCATAGACAACACCATTATGAAGGACATACCAAGCTCATTCCTCATTAAACATGGCCCCTCAAGATAAAATCCCAATAGGTTGTTCTTTTCACAGGGACTGTCATCTTGTTTTCTAACTTTCAAGCATAGGTCTGACATGACTGTAGCAACCTCGTGAAAATTTTCCTTCTATTAATTTGATTGTTCTCATTGCATTAATATGCCCTTTCATACATGAAGACCATTTCTTTTTCTTTTTCAGACGTTGCTCTTATGGTCACCAAACTCTGCCTCTATTTTGAGGAGGTAGTTAGTATTCATGATATATGGAAAATGCTTGTGAAAAGATGTCGCAAATCCAACCATTGTCTCTAGAAGAGGAGCAATAACTTGCTATGTATATGAGAAAGATCTAAGAGACAGTTGTAACCTACAATAAGGTTTCTTGCAAAAATAATCAAATCAATTACATGCCAAAACCCTATTGCTTGTTCCACTTCAGAATCTTCTTGATAAATGATTAGATATACTAATCTTGCTGCTCTATTATAATCATTTAGAAGTATTTTTACTGTTCTTTGTGACTCCATGCATTGCTACTATGCATATGTTATTTTTTATTGATGAGCAAGATATCTTTCACTCCTTTCTCTCACTGCACCACCTTTTTGAAGGATTGTTCCTTTATGTAGTGTACACAAATTTAAGCTTTTATCTTCCTTTATGCACTCATCACTGTTTGACATGATTAGAATGCTTTCAAGCTTATCATTGATTTTTTCAATGTGAATAATGCATAGTTCCTTGATTTCCTGTAGACCTCAATGTGTCTTAACATCAATGTTCCTTTGCTTTAATCTAATAGTGGTTTTCATTGGAAATCTAATATGTATTGTTCATTCTTGTGTCACTCTCTTAGCACCATACCTTGTCACTGGTTGTCATTTTAACCTTGTTCGCTTTCTCTAGTACTATCCATGCATTGCACTGCAACATTCAAAGAATGAGGTCTGTCTCTTCTATTATCTTTTGCATATTTCATAAGGCTGCCTCCTCCTTAGGACTATCATTTTCCCTTTTAACCTTCATATTTTTGCATCTTGGGACAACACCTTGATATGATGACTTGGTCATGTACTCCATTCATCATCCATGACTGCTCCATGAAATTTCATTGTGTTCTGAAATACCTTCCCTTTTGGACCTTGTTGTCCTGTAGCATGATTGAATGTGTTTCATGCCTCCAATGATCATTGATTTGGTTTAGATTTGGTTCAATGTGAGCAGTGTATACTCCCTTTGGCTCATGTAGACTTGTAAGAGGTTGTCATATTCACTTGCACATGGTCTTGGCTTCAAAGGAGTGTCACCTTGTGTTGCTTCATGATTGCTTTAATTGTCATTTGTAACTTGACCTTACTGCCATTTCATGCATGCAATCATGATCCATGTTGGATCATTCATGATGACCAAGACCCCTGCATGAAAGGCTATGAGCATATCCACTAATGTCGTCCTTGCATTGACATGTAGCATGCATTTATGATTGTTGCCTTCCATGAGACTATTGTAATGCTTGTTGTCCCACATTAATCTGATGTCTGATTCCATCACATTTGTTTCCTTTTTTCTCAGGTGTGATACACAACTATCTCCTCATTTAACTTTATTGGACAGCCACATGTCACATATGTGGGTGACCTAACAACTCACCTCCCTATGTGATGTGTGACTGCCCCATAGGGTTACGGTGAGAGGGGCTTGTCAACAACTTGAAATGCTTCCTCATTGTTCAAGAGATGAATAATTGAACTTGATGCATCTATGAAGTCACTTAATTATTTTATAAACAGATCATGGATCTTCTTAAGAAGATTGAAGGACATATCAACAAAATATGTTGCATCTTTTGAATCTAATAATGAAAGTTGATCAGCTGGAGTGATTCCATATTGATTTAATGCATTGATAAGGGATAAATCTTTGATCAAGTTGCTCAATTTCCTTTTTCTTTCAAAGCATGTTGAGCTCTACCCTCGTGGGAGCCACATTTATCTGACATGTATTTGATCCGAATCAGAATAGTAACCAGACTTGTCCTAAATCTGCACATGAAGCAAATAGTTAGAAAATAAATGCATATGTTGGATGTGTTTGATGACTTCATTGTTTTCTGAGACATCCAAGGTTTGCATGCTTGTTTAGTGCACTTATGGATCAGTTTATACATGCATAGGTAGGTGTGTATGTAAGGATTAAATCTTTCATTGCTTAGAGCTTCTCTCTAACATCATGTTTTTTTCAGATGCAGGGTGAGGAGCACTATGGAGCTGGGGAGGACACAAGCGGCTTAGGGGCAGTAGTAGAGAGCGGTTGGGCAACCCACAACTAGTCATTCTCATGCAATGACTAGTTCCATTCTTATATGCACATTGTTTCTTTCTTTTACTTATTCATGTATGAATTGCTTCATATGTTCATTGAATAAGAGAGTTAGTCCCTTGGCTTGTGAGGGACATGTACATTTCAAGATTATCAATAAAAGACTACATTTGTATATCCATGATTCTCTTTCTCATTTGCTGTAATGCAACATTGAAATGACAAAATGTAATGTAATTTATTTGACAATCACTCCTTCATGCACATTGAAACTAGCAATTTTATGGTTTATCTTTAAATGTTTAAACAACATGAAAATAACAAACACTAGGTTACCTGCTTTCAGCTGAAAGCTAAAAATCAGGTAACAATATGATCCAATGTGAAATTCAACGAGACATTGTTTACTTACCAGGATTTTGTGATCATCTTGAATCCAAGCTATCCGATATGGGTTTGAGTGTTTCATCCTCTTCAGTTTCAGCTTCTAAACCATCTCTTATGAAACCAAGTTGTTTGTATTGCCATTTTCAATCGTGACATTTCAACACTTGCCTCCTGACTTGCACCTTGTTTGGAATAGGCTCTTCCTCTATGTTGGTTTCTCCTTGGCTTCAATTTACTGTAGGGACCTTCTCAAGACCAATAACTCACCCCTTTCCAGATGCCACATGGTTCTAGATGATTTGTCTAGTTCCTTCTCCATGTAGGTTACCCTCACCTCATGCTCCCCTCACTTCCTCACACTTCCTTGGTGGCACTCAAAGGCACAGTGCCCTACTTCTCTGCACTTGAAACAGGCTCCTTGGAATGATCCCCTGTCGAATCCTCCCTCAATCTTTCAATATTCATTATTGTGGTGGAAATCACCATCTTCTCACTGATTGCAGTAGGAATATTATTTTGTCCTCTGTTCCTCCTTATTGTAAGGGCTCCTTCCTTTGTCCCACTCTGCATATGGTCTCCTTTCATTGCATTATGCCCATTCTCTTAAAAATCCTCAGCTCCTACTTCCTAGTCCTCACTCAAACCTCCTAGCCAACTTCTCTTCCATATTAAGCACAAAATGGTAGGATTTCTCCATGGTTGTTATCTAGACAAGGCCTAATTTGTCCTAGATGTTTGTTTTGAGGCCATTGATATGCCACACCACCTTCTTCCTTCCAAATTCATTGTGACTGATTCATAGGATCATCTTATGGAACTCTTCTATGTACTCCTTGGCTGTCTTCTCCCTCTACCTCAGGTTTTGAAGTTTCTTTAGCAGTTCTAGCTCATAATCTATGGGTATGAATTGGTATGAATTTTTGGTTCTCCTTTCCTCTATAGGTTATCTCTAGTTGGAATTCTTTCCACCAAATGATAGCATGTCCCTTCAATTTGGTTCTTACAAACCTGATTCTCTCTGGATCTTCAACCTCTTCATATTCAAAATATTCTTCCATCTCATTTATCCAATCAATCAACTCCTTCAGATTCAAGCTACCAACATAGCTAGGGATCTCTATTCTTGGTCGCTTCTTGATCTTGACGATGGATTTCATCATTTTGATTAGGTCTAATTCCTCCTATTCGCTTTCCCCATTTTGTCCTAGATCTCTTGGCTCCTCATCATCGCTCTCTTCTTCCAGTCTAAGCTTTAGGCCCATTCGTCTATATTCCTTGATAGCAACCAATTGGTTCTTCATTTTCCTCATCTCGCCTAACATTTCCTCCATATTTTTGGCAACATTGGCCATCACAAGCATCCTCCTCAGTGGCATATTTCCTTCGGATCAGGTGTGACTGCCTCAACCCTGTGATCTATCTATAGGGTTGCAATTGCCTCATAATTTGACGCTCTGCTAACAACACCCGCAATCTACCTTAGGTCAGTGATCTATCCACACAAGAGTCTTTTGGAATGCTCACTCCCCAAGGTTTTGAATCTTGCACTGATGAAACTTGATGTAGTTAAGGATGGAGGGTCTAGAATGGATTGTCCAACCTTGCAGTAGAATTCAACACAACACAAATAATTGAATGTAACATGCGGTTTTATAGATTGAAACATAAAACACACATGTTTGCAGGCCTTATTAAATGTAGATTATAACAGGCTCCATATACCACACCTACTGGCTCATAGGCCATCACAAGCTTATTCACTACTAAATATAAAACTGATTCTTAAGTCCAATTCCCTAGCTCCTAACTCCATCATATATTCATTGCTTTCCTATTGAATTCATAGAGTGATTATATACTAGCTCCAAGTATTTGGAGTGATTTGTATCAGCCTCAATTAGGTCCCAAGTTCGATGTCCAGTAAAACGTGTAGGTTGGCCCCAAGGAACTAAAGAAGCATCAAATGTAGGTAAGGATGGGTGTGAACCCAATTGAGATTGCTCTTGCCCTATATCCATCCTGTGATGAGCCATGAAGAATCCACAAGATATGGGGAGATTCTACATGTTACCTCCAATAGGTTTGAGTCCAGGTTGCTTGTTGAGGCGATCTTCTGGTGTAGGGTTATTTCAGATAGTAGTTTCATGGGGGTTGTCACCCAGGTATGTTGTCATAGAATTCCCATTCTACCTTTGTTCCAATCCGAAAGGGAAAATTGGTTGTTGCAGTAAGATGCGGTATGATTCTCCGAGATGCTCTTACATCAAGAACATAGAGTGGTATAGGTAGAAACCTAATCAATTTCTTCTCCAATACACACACAACCTTTTTAATATCCCTACCACTCTCCAATTTCTCCCTTGTTCCTTTTGTGCTTCTTTTCTATCCCCACATTTCCCTTACCCCCTTTTGAACCCTAGGACACCTAACTTTAATTTCTCCTTTACCTCTTTGTTAGGTCTCATCACCACCTTCACAAATTAGTATTTTCCTCTGTATATCTTTTATCCTCATGTTTAAATTAGTTTTATTTCACTTTGTTGAACCACTTTTTCTCTTTTTTCCATCTCCTATCCCATATTTCCCCTTTAAAACGCTAGTTAAGTATACCTTTAACTTTCCTTTCAAACCCTAATAATTTTTCCCAAAATCAATGTTTACCTTCTATATTTCAATTATATTTGCATCATTTTCATCCTCTATTGGTATTTTTCCATTTTTCTTCCTTATCTTTCCTCTACCTTCACCGTTGTTAAGCCTTTCCTCCTTATTACCATTTTCTCTACTATTATGTTTATCTATGCTTTGAATAAGTAAGATTTCTTAGTATAGATTCATATTTTAATGTTTTATCAATATTTTGAGCCATATGGATCAATGCTTAAAATTCCACAAGGGGAATAATTGAAGTAGACTCCCCTTTAAGGAATTTGTTTTACAAGATTCCCTTCAAAAAATTTAGTTTTGCAAGTGAAAACAAAAGAATCCATAACTAGGCTTGCTAAGAGAAAAGATTACTAGAAATGACAAAAAAACAAAGCTTTAGGTAAAATTTGGGATCATTCTAAGGTATAGGACTAGGTCGTAACATTCAATATTACCCTACTCTATGGTCTTATTCTCGGCTCCAAATCAACTAAATTTTGGTTTATAGTATTCTAATAAGCTAGACTGTCCCAAATCTAGTGTGCATGGCTCAATTTGATAGGTGTTTTGATTCTAGTTTTCTATTTTCTCATCCTTGATTTTACATATGCCCTCACTTCCAACCACATTATTCTCATGAATGACTAGGGAAAACCACTTCTCATGTTGCATTGTAAGGCATACACATCATTTCTACATTTTTTTCTACATATTTTTATTATTTAACCAATTGTATGGTTGCATACCTTCCTTTGTAGCTTCCAGTCTACACCAAATATGAGAATTTTATCTTGGAGATAATTTGAATTGTAAAAAAACCTTCTTAATTGTGATGAAGTCTTTGATTTTACCAATGAAAGAGTGCTTGCTTGGTTTTATTTATTTATTGTCTTTGCGAGAATTATATTTTTTAATCTTCTAGTGAAAGGATCTTGTGCAAGTGAAATGAAAGTATGGTGGTATAGAGATGATGCTTGGTAGAAATGTTTTCAGTCTATGTATTGAAATTAACTTCTATCAATATTTCATGTGGATTTGATTATTGTGCTTGAATAGATATCTCTAATGACATCGAGACCTTCCTTATGAGAGGATTAGATAAAATATGAGGTAAATGCACCACACTCCTTTGCTACCCAATTCCAAAAGAGAGACACTTTTCTTTTTTATATATTTATGCTTGATTGTGGAAATATTTGTGAGAAATTGATGTTATATTAATTACATTCTCAACTTTAATATTCTTTAATTTATCAATTTTATTCTCAACTTTAATATTCTTTAAAAATATTGATTGAGGGTATTTTAGTTTTTGTTGTGAATTTATGACCTTAGAACAATTTTTTTTTTTGGGGATTTTTTATTCAGCCATTTCATGTTATTGTGCCAATTGTGATACAAACATAGTAGACTAAGTAGATAGATTTTGTGCACAAGGTATTTAATCTCTCTAGACTCTACTTAAACATCACTTTCTTTAACAATCTAATAGCCAATAACAATTTTACACTTCATCCTTTCCAAAAAGTGACAATTAATGAAGTGCGTTTATTTTCTAAATAATGAACAAACTAGTGTTCACTAAAGGACCTAAAATTATTGAGCAATGTAAGGTTAACATGCAATAGTGAGTCCCACTTGTGGGACATAAAAAATTCGAATGGGGAGGGGGGGGAATTGTGAAACACCTTTGTTAAAAGATGATTACATAAATACCTTTGAATGGATGTCCTTTCAATTTTTAATATTTTAATTTTTTTTGGCACCTAGAAGGGATCTTTGAACAAAGAACCTTGTACACCTTCATTCAAAGGACACACATGGATTTCCCTTTCCACCTTAGTGCTCATATCTCGATCATTTATTTTGTTTCAAACTTAGGGTTGGACCGACAAATGAAATCAACATGACAAGATAATTTGCACGATGACAGTCCTCAAAATAATCTTTCCAAGAAATAGAATTTTGAATATATTCAAGATTATAATATTTATTTTCTATTTTCTAGTGAATACAAGTTTTTTAGTGAACATCAAGGTGTTTGTTCTACATACATAAAATAAAAAAATAAAAAAATCTACGCACTAAGTATTGGTGTCTTTGTTTCAACAAAAAAGTTTGAATATATACAAAAAATTTAGGTGGTATGAAATAAACTTATGTCTAATTCATAATTAATCTCACTTCAAAAATTAATAAAAAAAATAAAATATATAGCCAAAATTATAGAAAAATATATGCTCACCAGATACTAGTGTTATGAATCTATTTGATCATTTATATTTAATCCTTTTTGTAAAAAAAGTTATGCATTACGGAATAAATGTCACTTTAAAAAATATTATTAATTATAAAAACAAGTTATTAAAACTTATTAAATCGTAAATAATTTTAAATTTTAAAAAATACATTCAGATTCTACATACAAAATCTCAAAAATCACTAGTTGACATCATCTTTAAATTCTCAATGGTTTGGTTGCTATAGGGGATAAAAAATAAAAATTTGGTTAAAAATATTGATTTCAACATCCCACTTTGACCAGAAAGTGGGACATATTATTGTGGGATGACCAAAAAGTGGGATTCATTCCCAAGAACTTAGAGTTATTTGATCCATCTAAATCTTTTTTACAAATATTTTAAGTTTAATTATCTTTCTCCACTTTGTGATAAGCATTATATACATTTATACAAGGAATTATAGGTACACTAATGAGAGTATTTTGGATAGACTAACACTTAAACTTAGAACCTACTTGTGACTAATGAGATTTTCTACCATTGAGCCACTTGTTCTTTCATCATGAAAACTTTCAAATTCTATCAAAAAATACATTTTAATTCCAACACACCTTCTAAGACACATTCCTTTTAGATTAACTATAATAACAAATTCACATTTAGTGAATATGGTTAGTTAGTGTTAATTTGTTAAGTAAGGTGTAGTTAGTTATATTTTTTAGAATTTTATTTTAAAGGGGTAAATGCTTTTGACTCTGAGTTATGAATTGATGAGGTCACAAATCGTGGACTTCATCTCCAATATAAGCATTCAACAATAACACCCCAATAGAGTTTGAACCTAGATGGCAAGAACAACAACACCACAACTTAACCATCACATTATGCCACTATTGGCTGTTAGCTATATTTTAGAATATTGTTATTGTAATTGATTTTTATTTTTGGAACATAAAACAAAATATAAAGGAGCATATGTAGTCAGGGAATTAAAAGAGGCAATATAATTCCAACTAAGACAAGTTCCAAATGAAAGTTGTTACAAAATATAGCTAGTGGCTAAAAATGATTATTCAATTGTATTTGTGCATATCTTAATTTTTAGATTTAGTGACATTAGAAATCTCATTCAATGACAAAAATAATTTTAAAGTCAACAATGTAAGTTTATTAAAGTCAAACTTCATTGTCATATTAATTTACCTTACCACCTCACAATAGAAAAAGATTATTATGATATCTATATAATAGTGTTTGTGTCATTCAAGTCATTAATATAGTTGAAATTTGATTCAATGAATTAAACGTGTGGGGCATATAATTTATAAAAAAGATAAATTAAATTTGACTTTTGCACTGACTATTCCCAACATGAATCAATAGAAAGAAAGACAAATGATTTTTTTACTATTATTTAAAATAAAAAATTAATTGTAGACTATTGCTTTTTGTTTTTTATATGTTCATTGACTAAACTAATAAAAGAAATTGAATACAACAAAATTAGTATTTATACGCGACAAGAACTAATAACAATACATTTAATAACTTACATAAATTTTGTATCATATTTCATGTAATTTAAAATTTGACTACGAAAAATTATCTATCTTTAATAAAATTTAACCATAATAACAAAATATATTAATTATATTCATTGAACCTATAGATTCAATTGCTAAATATATATTAAGATATGAATGTGATATTAATGATGATGTAAACATCTATCCATAAAAACCATTCACAAGTTCAAACAAAATCACATAAGAAAAGAAAAATAATGATGAATAATAAAATTCCTGATATTCAATTTTACTCAAAATATAAAGTTGAGGAATTATTGAGTTTGACTAGTGAAATTTTAACGAAATAATTCAAAAAGACACTTAGTAAAACGATCTCCGTACGGTTTATTCCGCTATAAATATCAAATATATACCAAATTCGTAGTTTAAAAAAACATTAAAATTAATAATTCAAAAAACTTCAAAACCAACACAAAATCATGTGATAAAAGGCATCCAAATCAATCAATTAAAGAAACGAATCCGACACCATTAAATAATTTCCACCAACTCCATTTGTTTTCTACGAGACTTCCAAATAACTTTGATTTCAAAGTTTTAGAAGATTTATTTTTTATTATTTTATATAAATTATTTTTGACGTTAAGAAGGTTAAAATTCTTCTATTGAACATCCAAAATCTTTGTCCCATTAAGTTGCGGCTTATTTACTGCCAAATCCAACAGAATTACTTACCTTCCAATAAAATAATAGAAAAAGTCTATATTCCCCAACATCATTCAAAAGAAGTTATTTGGGGGAATTACCCAAACAAAAGAATAAAATAATAAAATAAAATATTTGTCTTTTACAAGTGTCACATAATCCAAAAACCAAATACGAAAAGTCATTGCACTTTAAAAAAAGGAGGTAGATAGTCTAAATCCATAGCGTTATGAAAGTAGGGAATGGTAGGTGTTAGTCTCATTCGGGACAATGTAGTTGTTTATTTAAGTTGATGTGGATTGAGAGAACGTTTGTTTTGGTCTTGTCCACCACCACTTGTTTTGAAGTATTTTGGTATTTTGTTTTTTTGTGTGTGGGGGGTGTTCTTTATTAAAAAGTTTTGGTATTTAATTTAAGTTTAATTTGATTTAATTTGTTTTCATTTTTAAAGATTGGTTTTGATTATTGTATTTATTTTTGTATAGGTTCAAATTGGTATTTTGTAAAAGTGATTGAAGATGGATATGTGATTTATAAAAAAGAAGTTGGATGCGTTAAAATGGGCATGATTATATATCAAAGAGGGTATATGTGGCTTTTTGAGCCATTAAAGTTGGCTTGATATCTTGAAAATAAGATTTAAAATCAAGCATTGAGGGATAGATGAAAAAAATTATGGAAATGAGAAACCTCTATGAGACCCTTTGTTGGCTAAGAAAGTCATTTGTGGGATGTTGAGTTGATTCAATTCATTTGAACAATAATTACTTATTTCTGAAATATTGCAAGTGGGAGTTAATTTGTTTTGTTTGCAATGTGTATAGTTGAGTGATATTACTCATTTAATTGTTGAATGATTTTGAAGTGTTTGCTATGTTTAAAGGTTGTCCTAGTATTCTTATATGTTTGGATACAATTAAATAGGCCTTAGAAGGTAGTAAACATGTTGGATGATGAATGCTCAATGTATTTAGGATTGCAACAATGTCATGCAACATGTTTTAAGCATGTATATGATGTTACAGTGATAGGGTAATGTGCGAGGGGGTTTGTTTGTGACCTTGGAAGGTCTATTATGCTTAAATGCAACCTTGCAAATTCCTTAGGTGCTTTGAAAGAACACACCACTATTTAAATTTGTTGGCTTTGGTTTTGTTTGGGTGTGGGTGTGGGTGTAAAAAAAGATATGGTATGTTGCTATGATTGGATTTGCATAAAAGGATAATACAAAAAATAAACTAATCTAGCTACTAATATTTTAACAAATTAATTAACTCGTCACTAAATGCTAAACTTAAATTTATCTAGTACAAGAATAAACCTTGTTGGGGATTCACACCCCTATTACATATGACCCTTAGATAAGATGATAAAAACTTAAGATTATCTATCCAAACATCAATCAGCAACAATTGCAAAATCTAACATGTATAGAAGTAAATAAAACAATATTCATCCACAAGATTACACAAGACAACTATTTACATGGGAATCCCTTTTGGGATAAAACCCACCAAAAAAAGGCATTCATAGTTATATTATTCAAAATCAACAATGATTCAATACAACAAGGTCTTTGGGACCCATTGCAAAGTCTCAATCTACATCATACCACAAATATTTACACACTAATAGTGTACAAATGAATACTATTACTTCTAGCTTGTGCTATTGATTAACCTTGGTACATTCGTATGAGATGATATATAGACTTATTCAAGAAATACCAAATGTTTAATTGTTCAACCAACCCATAGAATAATAAGAATTATGCAACTATAATCTCACCATATATGACATCAACATACAACATCAATCACCAAGTGTAATGCCTCCACATGGATAATCACCTTGTATACTCTATTGCTACCACACAAGTTATGAATTAATAGGTGCAACCTTAACACTATTGATGTACATGCATATTTTTGGTATAGTCATCACACTTGCTCCTTGCTTGTGATAGCTCACACCAGCATAACATTACTTTTGATTACTTGTAGCACCTTGTGCCATCTTCGAAAATAAATTATCCTACTCTCATATTGTGTCACATGAATTGAAGCTATAACACAAGTGCTCCTTGCATCATTATTCATCCTCCAACAAACATTAATTACATATGCAATTGTGAGTTCTTCTCCAAATATCTTATGATTATTGTCACTATACTAGCACATGTGAACCAAGATATATGGTGTACCACAAAACTTGTAGTAGTGACTTGAAATTCAACTATATGAAGGAAACAAAATCTTTTCTTGAAAATGATTTCAAGATCACACATTAGGGCCAACAAGCCTAGGCTTCTATTTAAAGTAATCTACTTTTGAGATTATGTTAGTTAACCATTTTAGTGTTTTGACTCTAAAAGTGTTTGTTTAATAAATAAAGCTAGAACATTTTAAACAAAGGAATTGACACTAATAATGGAAAACCAACAAACATAAATCACAAATTTAATGTGAAAATGAATAATATTGGAAATGAAGAACCTAGACCAGAAAATTGAAGTTCATTGTGTCGAACATTAGAACTTTGCATAGATGACAGTTTGATGCACTAGTGTCTTGTACGAATGAAATATTGAAAGCACAGGTTTGCACAAAAAATATCACCTATACATACAAGAGATAAATTTTGGAGTAAAATGAAATATTTATATAAATAATAAAAGTACAATAACAATGAAATAAACTATTTTATTAAAGAAAATTAATAAAATTGAAATTAGAATAGAGAGGAAAAAGATATCATCAGATGCAGTTAAGATGGACTTCTTCAATAAAACCTAGAACACAAAAGAAGAAAAAATATTTTTGTGGTTGTTTAGGGATTTTCCTTAAGCTCAAATCCTTATTTTGGTATTTCTACCTCAACACCAACTTGGTTTTTGAAAATGAAATTGACAATTGCAAGAACTATGCTAAGTAGAAATTGGAAGAATAATAAAAATAACACTATGAAGTGCAAATGCCAATAATACTTAAGACACTTGTACAACAAGAGTTTAATAAGGAAACAAGAAGAGATTGGAGAAAAACACAAATAAGAAATATCAACTCCAAAACCTCATAGAAGCCAAGATGACATAGTGTTAATTTTGTTGAAGTTTTATTTCAAAATCTCCATGAATACAACAAGTACATTATAAGAGTGTTCACATATACAAAACAATGGTAAGTTGCTTCAAAATAATAGAGAGAATACATAGTTATCTAGTGGGAGCTTGAGAGCTTGAAAGTTATGAATCGTTTTCTTCAAGTGAAAGGGTTGCAAGATTGAAAGAAGTTACTTGAATGAGGCTAGAGATGGAAACACAAGGTGAATATCCATCATGAATCTCTTTAGGGTGGTAATTTCTAAGTGTAGACTCTGGTAGGGAAGTGAAATGCTTGAAAATGGTCACTAAATCACCAATTATTGTGGGATACTAGTGCATTATGTCATTAAAAATTGACCTTTAAATTTTAGGTCTTAGCCATTGAGTTGATTTTGAAGATCACCAATTCTTTTTCTAGCAAATGAGTATCCTTTGTAACTTCACCATATATCACCATAATCAAGTATGCATATAGAATCTTCCTATAAAGACTCATTGCAAGTGAATACCACCCAAGTCCCAATATTCTCCCCCTTGATATTTACCATAAAAGAGAGTGTAGTATTCAACCCAAGACATTAACTTCATGCTTTAGAATGGGATAATCCCATCATCCCTACACCACATAAAATTGGTAGTAGTTATAGGTTTTTTCAAGGAATCTACAACACTTACCTAAGTATCAATTTTATCCATCTCGACTTTCCTTCTCTGAACCATCTCTCTCACAAAATCATATTGCACACCAATATGTGTGGTTCTAACATGGTAAACATGATTTTTATCCAAAAAAATTACATTAAATGAATCACACTTCACTATATTTAGAATCTTAAAATCAATATTGTTACTCAACCTCTTTAACCATACAAATTACTTATAAGCATTTGTTGTGACCATATATCCTATAATATTAGTGATAGGCTAGAACCATTTTCTACCCCTTGCTCATCTAACTTATTACTCCACCAAACAAATTAAACACATATGATTGTATACTTCTTATTATGAAGATATCCAACCCGATCCAAATAAATAAATTCATGTACACTCAATACTCTACCCACATCATTAGTACCATGATAAGTGAAGCAATAAGGTCCATAGTTCCCTTCAAGTACTAAACACCCTCTTCACATGTATCCAATATTCTCTACCTAGCTTATCTATGAACTTAAATAGAACACCCACTACTTGGGTAATATTTAGTCTTATGTAGATCATTGCATATATAATACTTCATACCACACTTGCATAGGGGACATTCTTCATGCCCTCCAAATCATCCATAAAATTAGGACATTATTCCATGTTTAAATTTGTGCCAATCAATAGTGGTGAAATTGATTTATTGTCTTGCATTTCTAATCTCCACAAGATTGTCTCAAGATACTTACTCTAGTTTAGCCATATGTCTATGTTGGTCCTATTCCTACATATTTCAATACTGAGAATGTATCTAGCAGCTCCTAAGTATTTCATTTCAAACTTATTAGAAAAGTGATCTTTAAGTTCCTAAATAAATGCTTTATTGGATATAATGATAAGAATATCATAAAAATATAAAATAATTGAAATCTAACCATTTACATATTTGAATTAAACATTATTATCAAGGTCAATTCTTCAAAAGATCAATTCTAGCACTTATGCATCAAACTTTTGGTTTCACACCCATGGGGACTACCTTAACCCATACAAAGATATATTCGATATACAAACAAAATTTTATTTACCTTTCACCTTGTATCCTTTGAGTTGTTCCATGAATATTTCCTCCTCTACTTGTGTCCATGTAATAATGTTGTCTTGACATCCATCTACTCAATTTCCAAATCAAGTGTCACAATAATAGATAATAAGATCTTAATGGAACTCAACTTAGCAATAGGGAAAAATATATCATCAAAGTCAACTCCCTTAGCCTAGAAATACACTTTTTCCACTAACCACACCTTGTACCATTCAAGTGGTCTACCTAATCTAAAATTATTCTCAAACACTCATTTATAGCTAATGGTTTCCTATCCTTAAGCCAATCAACAAAATTTAAAGTCTTACACTACTTCTTTACCAAAATCTCAACTATGAAATTCTTCCAAGAATTTTTATCTTTGAAAGTGAGAGCCTCTTGCACATAAATTGGTTTACTATCAATACAAGTAAGAGAAAATGCATAATATAAATATGGTGGAGTATACCTTTAAAGAAATCTCTCATGACATGTAGACCTTCTCATAGATAGTAGTGAAGAATTTCCTATTGGATACACCCTTTTCTTCTTCAAAGTTACCACCAAATTCACTTCCATATTCTTCTCTCAAAATTATATGTTGTCCACTTTGTTGTTCAATTTTAGATACACTTTTCTACTCCAATTTTGTTTCAAAATGCATCTCCTCTCTTTCATTCTCCTTTAATTTTTATTACTTGAACAAAGCTCTAGGTTCCCTAAATGTAACATCTCTTGAGTAGAGAACTTTTTAAGTTTCTAAATTCTAGAGCTTATATATTTTCACATTTTCACCATTATCAATAAAAATATAATTTTTGGCGTTGAAACTTAGTATATCTCTCCTTAAGCACCCAAATAAATGCCTCATAGTTAAATATCCACAAATGTGTAACAATTGGTTTCCCTCTAGTCCACATGTACATCTTTGCTAGAGCACCTTCTTGTCTTACAATGGTACATTGGTATCTCATATCCGCGTACACATATACTTAAGTGCCCACTTGCATTAAACTGTAAATAATTATCAGAATTATTCAAATCAGTAATTTTCTACCACATGAAATAATTTGGGCTCTTTTGTGTTAGATCTAGATATAGATGATCAAGGGCCAAGCATGTATGTTCACGTAGTTTGGCATATTCATTAATAAACATAGTTCTGTCTTGGTATTTCTTCACAAGATTGTTCATTTCATTCAGCATGGGGAGAAGACTAGCTAAAGTCAAGAGTGTCTCTATATCACTTAACCTATATAAGAGGTCAGGAGCTTTGTCTACTATGTTGCGATGCTCGTACATTACTCCAATCAAGGATTGATATTTTGAAAGAACTCGTTGTGATGGTCCATGTAGGGAGATCCATCTGGTATCGACATCCTTGAGAAGCTTGTTTCTTGTTGTTAATCCCTCAGCAAAATTTTGAAATTTTGTGAAATGTTTGGGACTTTGGTAGAAGTATGCGTGGAGCTCGCAGACTAGATTTTCAACTTTTGATACTGTAGGAAACTTATTTACAATTTTGAATGCTAAATTCATTATGTGAGCCATGCAGTGAATGCCAAGCATGTATGGTGCACAAGTAGTTTGTAACTTTGTGCAAACATCACTCCTTTGACCTTGCACACTATAGCTCCATCAACTCCTACACACACCAACTTTTTGGCAATTGTCAACTCATCCATACCTGCAATTTCATTCAAAGTTTTCTTGAATAGTTCAACTAGATTTTGCGATGTTAAACTATCCTTCATTTTATGAACACAAAGAAGATGAGCTTGGCAAACATGTTGTTTTATAGTATACAAATTCATACAGACCCAAGAAGTATTGTCTACCACAGTAACTTCATCTAAAGATAATGCAATGAAGTTTGACTCTTTTACTTTCTCCTTTAAATCTTGCTTTTCCACTGCAACAAGATAGTTTTCCCATTCCCATCCAGTGTTTATTGACCAATGTGAGAAAGGAAAGTGAGGAACACCCAAAAAAGATAATAAACTGGAATATTCTGGGTAGTCTATCATAGGACGCCCTATGGACAAAATATGAAAAACAACACTCATCTGAACAGTTTTTGACAGATTTTCTCCTTCCATTGCTTTTCCAAATTGAGCATCAAGTGTACCTTGACATGCAGCAAGCTTCAACATTCTTTGATTATGCTCTTCATATTCCTCGGCATACTTAACATGAAGACATTCTTCCTCCATCGTACGAATAATTGTTCCTTTTCGTCTATGATTTGTTTTTCATAAACTTTACCGATATGCTTTTCTATAGTGTCAAGCTTGAGCTACAACTTATTCTCTTCTACATTTCCAACTACAAATCATACACATCCATTATGTTGCATTTTCAACATTGTTTGCTTTCCCCATTGGCACAATGAATGGGTACTTTGACAACTAAGCAAGTTGAAAATTCTTTGTCATTTCCCACTCATGCCCCATTTTTAATTTGCCTTTTCTTTTCTTGCTACCAACATCATCTTGATCCAAGTCAATTATCTCATTTTGGCTAACCAGGGTATCCCTTGGAACATCTTCTGTAGTTTTTCCATCCTCATTTGATACATTTTGATTTAACTCAATGACAATCTCACCTTCACCTTCCGGTGGCGGTGAGGTATTGTGAATGCCTTCTTCATTAACATTTGGTGGAAGAGTTGATGATGTAGCTCCATCTTGATCTAATGGATTAGAAGCATTGCCAATTCCAAAGTAAGACTGTATGGTACCTCTATGTTTTGGGAGTTTTGATGGCCTCCCCATCCCTTCACCACCCTAAGGAGTCTTACCCTTGTTGCTCGACATATTGATCTCTCACTTCGAATAAAAGCTGGAAAAAAATGTCTTGTTTAAGAAGGATAGATAATATAGATCCCATTCCCTACTTAATATCATCTTTAAGATTGAAGCAAGAATGGAAAAGAGATTAAGAAATCTTATAACTAATAACACTATGAAGAAATGATCACTCGCCTTTACATCTACATTTTCGGCTTTCGCTGACTTCTGAATCGAGAACCTCAAAACTAGAGAAAATGTGTAAGAATTAATGACAGTTTCGATTGTATTTATATCAATCCATATTTGGAAAATTTCGTGGGATTTTTAAATGGTATATTAAAAATTTGGTGAATCCTGCGTGCTTATACAACGATACGTTGTAATTTTCAAGGTGAAATGTGTCCTCAAATGTAATTATTTTTTAATGTTATTGGCGAAATAGGTCCTCATAAGCAAATATTTATAAAGTTTGATTGGTGAAATGGGTCTTCGCAAGCAACTATTTGTAAAATTTAATTAGCGAAATGGGTCATGATATAATGTTGTTTTAATAGTATTAGCGAATATGTAGGTGTTTTATTATATGCTTTCGGGATTCCAGGCGAAAATATTAATCTTTCCATTTGAAACACATAGTTTGTTATGGCGAATTTGTTGCTTAAATATGCCTCATAAAAAAAATCGTTGGCGAATGGACATGCATTGGACCTATAATTCGTAAAATCCAGGCGATTTGGACACCCTGTTGGGTGCGATTAATTTGCCAATTTTGACTTGGCCGATTTCTAGAATTCGCCAATTGGCGAAGATTCACCACTAAAGTTTTCCCTAGTATTAGGTGGATGCAAAGGCTAATTACCCATGCATTTCGGTGAGATGGAGCATTTACCATATGAACACTCTTACATTCCTATTTTATGGAGGCAACCTTCCATCCTTAGTTGATCAATTTTCTTTGACTATTGACACTTATAGTTGCATTGGTTGAGTAGTGTTGTTGAGGTCACTCATATAAATTCATGCGCTATCTATATTTTTGATTGATAGATGTTTTCTTTTATTTCCCATCTAATCATTATTCAAGTAGTGTCGTTGGGGGCACTCATGTAGATTGTTGTCTTTTTTATCCAGATCATCATCTTGTTTCTAGAGGAGGTTCTTCAATTTCAACACTGTAACAGTCATCTTTTGACAGTTGTTCATTCTTCAGTGATGTTCTTCATGTTCCTATTCTTTTTGGGGCATTGTTTCAGAGACTTCTTAGTCCTTCATTGTATTTCTCTCTTTTGGAGAGGAGTTTTCTCCCATTTTCTCCTTTTCTCTATTTGTGAGAGATTGTTTTGTACATGGGTACTTCATTGGGCCTTGTTGCTAGGACCCATCTTTTGCATTTTGCATTGGCTTGTTTCTCCCTTAGTTGGACTTAAGGGGGGGTTTCGTACCTAGCTAATTTCTAGTAGGGGACTTATTCACATGTTAAGCTTACTTAGGTCCTAATATTCCTTCTAGGAGACTTTGTTGTCATGTTTAGATCTTATCTTATCCTAGGCAGTTATGATAAGTTGTCTCATGTTATAGGATTAAGACACATGTCATGATTTTGTCTAATCCTATCTCCTACCTTTCCTTTTATAAACAAGTCTTCTCTTGCATATTTCACTTCTTGTGAATCTTGTATCATATTATATTCTTGCTTGGTGGAATAACATCTTTTGTTGTTGCTTCTCTTTTGTGCACGTGGAGGTTATTTGGTGTTGCAGAATGATGATTTTGGGTACATCTAGGTTACTCACTTCAACATGGTATCAGAGTGTGAGTGATTCCAACAGGAGGAACATGAGAGATAACAACACTAGAGAGATGTGAAGTAGTCATAACACTAGTGAGATAAAAGGTGATGACAATTAGAAGGATGAGATCTAATGAGATATAGGTGTAACACTAATGGGATGAGTATGGGAACAAGTAAATGAAATGGGAAAGACATACCTAGTAGGGAAAATTATTATATTTTAAAAGAACAATATAGTGGGTTAGTGGGTTGTTATATTTTAAAAGAACAAATTGTTTCAATTGCATGTCAATGGTGTTCGTGCTCCAAATTATGTTTTATGATTCTAAATAGTGCACACTAAAATCTTAACCTCAATGACACAAGTTTGACTTAAAGATTAGGTCGGCCTTATAATGAAACCACAAGCTATATGGTTTCATTGATAGGAGAAGATATAATATCCTTTACTCTTTAAGCTCTATTAAACTTGAGAGGGTTTTCCCTTAAGATCTCACAAAACTTATTTAAAAGAAACATTTATTTATTGTAATAAAGTTTAAACCTTAAATGGCACAAGAGCGATCTAATTTTTAATGCTGAAATAATGCACCATGAATTCCTCTTATCTCCTCTACAACTTGCAACAAAATTCACTTTCATGAAAACTAGAACTAGAAAACCAAAAATATAATTGACAATGCTTATAAACGTATAATGAAGACGACAATCATTTAAAAATTGCAACTCAATAATAAAAAAAATGTAATGTGACTTATGGAAAGCATGGAATTTTGTGTGTCTTTTGTGTGTCGATCATGTTAATTGACAATTCATGATACTATGATATATTATATTGGGCATAAGTTGGAATAATATCTTCAAAAGCTCAATTTGTATGAAGACAAACATCATATAGAATGCAATTATAAAGACAAACATGCCTCAATCCTTGAAATACTAGAATGCATTCATACCCACTAATTATTTTTATAATCAAATATAATTTACCAATATTATTAAAATTTAAACAACTTGTAGGGGAGAGGATCCAATAGCATTGTTGATTTAATGCCCAATATTTTTAACAATATTGGACCAATAGTTGTGACTTTAAAGTTGTTAGTGTTGACGATGACCACCCACAATTGAATGAAATGTATTAGTTAGACCTAAAAAGCAACAAATCATGTGATGCCACATCAGCACACCAATAAAACATGTCTCAGTGCACAATACGGGCTCACTTTTTTTGGGGGCCTTTTTGGACACCTCGACAAAAAACACGCTGATGTGGCCCTTAAACCTTAGTTATAAGCAAGGGATTTGTCAAGTAAACTGCTGTAAAAAATTGAGAGTGATTTGAAACTTTCACATAAGATTTTGAAAAATACTAAATTAAGATGCTCAACTATCAGATCCTCTCCCCTAAATAAATCTTTGTCAAAAATTAATTAAAATATTTTCCTTTTGTCCAATTCATAAACAGAATTGAAATCTAAGCTCCAGATGAGGTGCATTAATGGCTGCTCATCTCTAAAAAAGCAGCTTCCTAGAAGAATACCATCTCATCACTCTACGCGGTAATCACAGTCACTGTGAATTGACTTAAAATTCTTCTGCCGACTGCCAAACAAACAAACAAAAAAGAATAAAATAATAATGGCGTACATATCTCTCGTGATGTGTGGGCATCAATAACACTTGGTTCTTCTGCCTTTCATTCCTTTTCCATCATTAAATTTATTCGCATGCTTTCATGTGGGGGAGTTTATCTTTCCAACAAAGAATGGGACGTTTCAAACAAAGTATTTAAGCCGGTGCTCATACACAGGGTATATCCCTTTTTTTAGTGTAAAAGTATAAATTTAAGTTATAATAAAAAATATATTATAATTGTAATATGTAAAATGTTTTATATGATTGACTATCCAATAATATTATCAAGAGAATTATTTACAGATTAGATATTTAAACATAGGTCATGGAGGGTATTAACTTCGAAGTATAATCTTAAGATTAATGTAATAATTAAAGAGTTGAGTTTTAGATTGTTGGGTTAAATTTTTCATTTTTTCTTCATTAAAAAGAAAAGATTAATGTAATAATCATGTAAAGGTGGGAGGTGATTAAATTAAGTCAAATCTACTATTTATTGTGTATTGATATTTGCTATATGTTTCTTCTTGATATTTGTTATTGTGTATTGAGATTTGTAAATTCTTTATTTTTCTTTGAATAAAATTGTTAGTGACAAGACACAAGTGGAAGTTGTAAAGAGTTTCTATTGTACGAGGATCTTGATTACAAATGTCACAAATACAACACTATCCATTCAATAATATTATAAAATTGACTCAAAATTAATATCCCCAATAAATTTAAAAATTTCATGAACATGGAAAAATTGTTTATAAATGATACTAGCCTTAAAAATGAGACTCTTTTGTTTACTTTAACCATTCAACAAAACCTTTAAAATTATTCAAGCTATTTCTTAAATCAATTATAACCCTCGAGATTACTCAGATTTTTGGGAAATGAGAGAAAGGGAGACAATGGTGGTCTAAGGAGAAATCCCATACAATTGGAACACATAAACAATAAATAATAATTCATAAAAGTGAAGTCCTTCGCAATTGGTTTAAGGTCATCACTAATAGCCTCCTTAACATTCAATCAAATCTCTCTCAAGAACTAAGCTATAATATGTGATTGGTTAAATTGAGTCAAAGTTTCTAGATTTGGTGTGCATGATATTAGGGGACATAAAAATGGGTACTAGAGAATTTATGAGAGCATATGAGGTTTTAGAATCCTTAAATAATTATAAAAATCAACTAAGCTCATACAAAAGGGAATATTGTGAGAGAAAGTTAGATGGGCATGAATATGATTAAACACCAAAAACAAAAACATTAGTTAGAAAGTCCCATCAAAATGGTAAGCTCCACATGGCCTTATCTATCATACCCACTCGGTATCACTTCTTAACCATAAAATGCAATTCTAGACTATTGAGTACAAATAAATGTCAAACACAATTTTATTACAAGGGAATATTAGTTGGCTCCTCTTTTGCCCCATCTTATGATTAAGCGTCCTTGCATAAAAGTATACAAAAAGTTATTAGTTACACCTTTTTATTGGAAACAATGAATACCTATAATGCACGGACTTTGGTGAACCATGCCCTTTTCTTCTATGTTTTGGGTCTACCAGCATTAGGTTGTTTTTATCCAATGCTTTAGAATTATTATTATTATAATAATTATTATTTTTAAAATAATATTAAATGAATTTATGAAAATATAAATATTTCGATTTGGTTGAAATATTGTAAATTATAGAGTTAAAAAGGGAAATAAAAATTATGAAAAGATTTAAAAAATATGTAGAAAAATGTTTTAGAGAGAAAATCAATGTTGAAGATGGACTTAGAAGGTTATAGAATCATTTCTAGTGATTTTGGATATTTTTTTGATAACTTTAATTTTTAATGATTCTAGTGTTCTTAGAGTCATGTGATTGTGTCCTTATTAAATGCTCTATAATTGTAAGAAAAAAATACCCATACTTTAATGAACTATAGAATTAGGTGAAGAAGTATGGTAATATAAATATGTTGCATAATTTATTAAAATTAAGAAATATTGTAAAAAGGATATAAAATAGTTCATGTTGATTGTGTTCTCTTCATTTTTCTTTGCTTTAATGTACACATCAAACCTAAAATGCACCCAAGGAAAAAAAGAGCAAATAACAAGAAATACTAAAAGGAAATTACACTTCCAATTTATTGTGTATGTATCTATTGAAGTAACGTTGGAAGAAAAGAAAAACATTGGGATCCATAAATGATCACATATAGTAGGAGTAGGAATAGGAGGATATAGATGGCTCAAGATAGGCACATAAAAATAGAACTAGTAGAGTAGGAATTTCCTTAGCAAGGATTTGGTTATGACATAACCACATAAACATAGCAAATAGGGCTAGGCCAGGGCTAAAGTAAACTAGATAAAGGGGAGCTAGTTTAGGCCCAAAATAAAATATAGTACATTGGGTATTGGTTGTGATGAAGCCTTGTCAAACAAAGAGGTTAGGTTAAACCCAAAAATTTAAAAAATAGTTATGTCATCACCACTAAATAAAGGGGCCAAGCCATGCCTAAGATTAAAACCGACTATGCCATCATAATTGAAAATAACAAAGGATGCCAGATTAGGCCAAAATAAAAGCATGGCATCAGAATCAAACATATAGAGAAGTAGAAGGTATGACCACCTTAAATTGATTAGTGATAAGAAAGAAAATACAATCAATTTAAAGAAGATAAGATGAGAAAAAAATAATTGCCAAGGTATAAGTAGGAATAAAGGAGAGTAAGTAGAAAATGGGACAATAGAGGAATTGCCCCCAACTAATGGAACTTAATTTGGCCCCCATGGAATGAGCAAACATGTGGTAATGACAACGAGTGAAAACATGATATAACAAATATTTAAGAAAAAGGAAAATGGGGAGCCATATGAGGTAATGCCCCTAGAGTAGAGGTAAATGAGTTACCCTCAAGGAGAGGATGATAGATATGAGAGAAAAGAATACACTTTGTGAAGTAGAAGGATTGGACTAACATAGGAATATTTAAAACCATAGCAAAGAGAGAACAAAAGTATTGTAGAAAAGAACATAGAATAACAAGTAAAATTCATGTATAATGGAGGATAAACATATGGAATAATAAGAATAGTAGAGAGCAAGTATCATCCTAAGCAAATGAAAATAATATAAATAAAAACATAACATGTGGAGGAAACATAGAATGGCATAAGTGGGAAAGATACAATGAGAGGAGATTGGATGATAATACCTACATGTATAATTGAATTACAAAAGAAAAAAATGTGAATGTAGAAGTTATTGGTGTTTTTCTAGTACACCTAAGGAATCTCTAAAGAATAGCCAATTCTTATATTCAAGACCATTATAGTGAATGGCCAACTGATAAGATTTAGTCGAGGACTAGATTCTTCTGCACTTTATGCTTTGTGGGACCAAGGAGGGTGTTCCTAAGGGATATTTAACTTGACATTCTCGATGAATGACAAATCAAATCACAAATTAGTTCCTATATATGATAAACAACATCATTCACTCAAAGACTGACTCATCTTCAAGCAAATTCCCATTAATCTATCAAGAACAAAGGAAGTATTTCATACACATGCCTCATTGTGATTGTAATTGAATTTTAAAGTGGATTTGCATTTTGACTTCAAGTCGGTCACTAAATAGACAAATTGATATACCCTTTATGTGAATATTTGAAAAGAGACCAGTGCCTTGTTACATAGGGCATCAAAGTCACATATACAAAGATCAGTAACACAAATGATTTTAAATCTAATGAAATAGACTACTCTCACAACAACTTTGCATTATGGAGCTCACAACTTCTAGTATATGGCTTCTTATCAAATCCTTTGTAAATAAATGCACATTTATGACCCCATTAAAGCATTTTAATTGATTACTTGTATCAAAGTGAGAATAGAGATATACATTCAAACAAATATTTGAAGATGAATGAAGATATCCTTATCATTTCACTTAGAATTCACACAGATTTACACTAGGAGAGCACATATACCAGAATCATACGTTCATTTTCTAAATCAGCCATTTTTGTAAAACCATTTAAGATAATCACATATGTTCATCAGATCTCAAGACAAGATAACAATTCTATTTACTATTTTATGCCTAATATTCTACCCAGATAGACACCCGACTCAAAATTTGGCCATAATTCAATCCCCTACAAAATGAGCCCTAAATTCCCTTTTATAGAACAAGGGAGCAAACAAGCTACCAACTCAAATGCAATTTCAATACAACAATTTCATTTCATCTTACATTTAACCTGCATTTCAAAATTCCCCCACATGCTAATTTAGTTGAAACGGGGAAAGCAAAACTTGAGCAACCGTCGAAGGGGAAATGCAAATTACCGCCAAAATTCCCTTTGTCGCCAGGTACGCAACGAACCAGACGTCCACATCGCCACAAAGGTGCACAGTCAGCACCAGACCCAAAAAATGATAGCCACGTACATCGAAGAAGAGAGGAATCACCACAACCATTTATCAAAAGAAAAATTTAATTAATCCTAGATGACATCTTCTCACCGGCCAACCACCTTGCGCTTACCAACATTCACACCACGATATACGTGCCCACTTCACGTCATTGTAAGGGAAGGAGAAGAAACCTCGTTCCCTTCCTCGTCCTTGTCCTTCTGCAGCATAGTGACATCCCGCCTGCTCGGAGTCCTAGCAGCCAGTGGAGGAATGAACAATATCTCTTCACCAAGGGCCAGAGTTCAACCCAAGTTTGTGAGATACCAGGAGTAGTTGGAGTTGGTCTTCATCTTGTTGTTTGACGAGCTATCTGTGAGGTTGATGGGTGAATTTTGGTGTCCAAAGGAGCTATGCCCATATCTTATCTTTCTATATGTCCCAATAACAGATTGCAATGACTCCTTGCCTTCGTCTTCCATCTTTTCCGCAGCAACATTCTAGAATTGCAACCTCTGGCTGCACCTTGTGGGTGCAATCTTGGGATTGTCAGCAGGGGCGTCCATGTCAACCATTGGAGCACACTCTAGAACATAGGAACTAGGCCTCTGCGAGCTCAATCAAACCAACCTTCTTGCTGGCTCCATAGAAGTTACCGACTTACTCATTTTGTGACCAAAAAATATAGACTCTCCAGCTCCTCTCTCTGCAACAATTTGAGAACTTAACACTTAATTTCTATGGCAAAAATAACAACTCATCACTTCTATTTATTGAGCAAAGTGATGATATCAATCACCATTGCTTAACAAAAACACACGTGCAAACTAGGCAATTCATTGGTGTGTGTACTATCACCGTTTAATTCTCAAGTGCATGAAAATTTGCATATTGCACTTCATGATTGTTGGCAATTAATTCTCCACACGCACGGAGATAAATTTGATCGCTTTTGTAGAAAGCTAGCCATTAATGCGCGCTGGTTGCAGATGGAAACGACTATCATGTGCCATTTTATTAACTTTGAATATATGTCGTTGATCTCACGCCGAGATGGAAAACCAAAGGGTCTCATTTCATATGACCAAGCTAGAAATCCAGCGGTGCTTTGCTAATGTGTCCTCGGAAGGAAACTCCTCTGTTAGCGGGCCCCACACATTTCACAAACTGAGTAGGTCAGTCCATGTGTCGAGATCTGACTGATCTCACTTCTTTTAACAGATGTTCACTTTTTTCTAGCAAACCAGCAGGGAATGGTGGAGATTGTTCCCAAGATTTGATCTCTCCCGTTAGTTTTGGAACCATGAGTTGTAAGCTTGATAGTGGAGACTGGGCCCCACATCTGTATGAAGACACATGTCCTCGTTTCATTGACCTTGCAGCTTTTAACAAGCCGACATTTATCGCCCATGAGTTGGCGGGGTACGGTCATGATCTCTTCCCACAATCTCGTGATCTTTAAAGTTGCACATGTGATAAAGTTAGCATTTAATAAATGGTCGTTGTTAGGCCGATGGTGATATGACCCTCGCAGGATGACGACTTAAGCTTAAGTCATCGGGGAAAATAAGACCCGACTTAGGAAAAGACTAAGGTCAATGGGACAACTGGTGACCGGTACTTCTAACCAAAGGGGTCGGTAAACAAATGTGCACTGCGGCTCAAAGGATGACTTAAGGAATCAGAGACTGGTGTAGCAGGTCAACATGCAATTAGAACACTTGAGTGATTTCACAAGCAAAAACCCTACTCACTCATGGGGACAAGGGTTTCAAAATGCAGACTAAGTCAATGGGGGATGAGAAAATTCTTTAGAATTTTATAAGCTCCATCAGAATTTCTCAAGAGTATGTGCCAAAAATAGTGTAGAAAACATAGAGTGGTATAGGTAGAAGAGATAACATAATGAAGAGTAAAAGAGATAGCATAATCCTAAGAGATCATTATGTGAGAATGTGTAAAGGAGAGATAGCACATGATAAGTGATATGAAGAATACGAGATTATATATAGATGTGTAATTTTAAAATGAGATACAAAAATAAAAAGTGGAAAAATAATTTTGCAATAAATACAAAGAGGTATAATATATGTAAATCAAGAAAATAAGTGGAAGGCACATGAATAAGGCCTAGAATGAGAAACAGGAAATAATATGTGAGAATCACAACGTCAAATATGTATTTATATATAAGAGGGAAGTACGATAGAAGCACATGCAAAAGAGAGTATGAAGGGATTTGTGGAAGTGGGGTCAACCCTAATAAGATTATATTATTAAGATCATTATGCAAGATCATCATCCTCCAATTCAATAGAATGTCACAAACACAAAAGGAATTAGGAGACAACCAAAATGATTGAAATATTGAAAGACACAAGTTTTGGTGGGGTCAACATGAGAAGGGTGTAAGTGTCTTAATGTTTTGCATCATCCTCAAAATATATGAAGAAGAATATACAAAATGATTGTCGATGACATAAGAAAGTACTACATATGAGATAATACATCATAAAGATGTAGTAGACATAAATAATCTTATTTTTGGAGGCTCAACATGAAGAAGATAAATATATTGATGTCTTTAATCATCCTCAATTTTTTTTAAGTAGATAGGGATAATAAGTACAAAGGTGAATATAAAGAACATAGAGTAAGAGTGCAAACACTACAAACATAAATATGTTTCCCTTCATCATGTTTTAGCATGAGGGGAGCATACATCATTCACCAATGGTGAGGGAATAAAAACATAAAACTCATGAGAAATAAAGATAAATAAATTTATAAAAAGGGAACATGTTGTAAGAGCCCTTAAAAGATGAAATATGTGTAATAATCATCTAGGGAATCATCAATCTCAAAATCATCTATGAAGTAATCTACCAAGTATACCATATCAAAAAGGTCAATTGAGATAACAAGTTCCAAATGACAAATAATACTAAAAGTGAAGATAGTTAAAAAAAAAAATTGCTCCTAAAGTATGTTTTTAAGAGTAAATTCAGTTTCTAATGTGATAACTATGTTAAATATATATTTTTATATTAAGGGAAAGGGGCCCATAGTGGGTAGGGGTCCAATGGTGGGTATAGAAGTAGGCCTGAGTGGGCCCCATAGTGGGTAGGCTTAATATCCAATAAGCTTACAATTAACATCCAATTGCAAAACATTTTTATCCATACAGTACACAAACTGACAAATCATGTGATGCCACATCAATGCACCAATAATGCATGACTTAGTGACCCACTATTGGTCTCACCTTTTTTTTAGGCCGTTTTGGATACCTTAACAAAAAGCATGTTGATATGGTATCATATTTGATGATGTGGCCTTGAAACCAATTTTTATAAGTAGGGGACTTGCCAAATACGTTGTACAAATTTGGGAGTGATATGAAATTTTCACAAAGGACTCTGAGAAGTGTGAAGTTAGGGTGGCCCACTATAGGCCCCTCTCCCTTATATTTATAAAATAATAAATATTTAGACTTGATCTAAATATAATAAATCACAAGATTTTCAAGGGGAAACAAAAATTGATTAGATAAAGTTGAAATTAAAAAACTTCTCAAAGGTGAGGTTTATTTTTCCTATTAATTATTATTGTTTAATTTCTAACATTGCTTTTCTGGCCAAACCTAATGGCCACATATGTATCTACATTAATTTTCTGATCTTAGTAAAGCTTCCCATAAATATGACTTTCCTCTACCCAACATAAATATAATTGTAGACTTTAGTACTAACCAAAAATCCTTACATTCATGATAATTTGTTGGGTTACAATTAAATTCTTAACAATTCTCAAGATCAACATCAAACAACATTCATTACATCTTGGGGAGATTTATTTTTGTTGCCATGGCCTTTGGCCTTATAAATGTTGGCACTACTTATTAGAATGCCATGGCTATTATTTTTTAAAATCTCATGTATTATAATCTCGAAGATTATGTTGATGATGTTCTTGGTAAATCCACTTTCTATATTAATCATGAGCATGAGCTACACATTGTCTTAGAGTGCTTAAGGAAATATAACATGTGATTAAATCTTAATAATTCTTTTGGGGGATGATAGTTGTAACCTCTTGGGACTCATTATACATTGTAGAGGAATTAAAATTATACTCAAAATATTGAAATTATTGTCAATATGTCTCCTAAAATATATCTCAAATTTGTAGTCTTCAAGGTAAAATTCAAGCTATTTATTGATTTATGGAGCAATTAGTTGATTGCACCCTCTCTTTCATGTTCCTTCTAAATAAATATTTTAAGTCTACATAGACTTATGAATATAAGCAAGCTTTTAGTGTTGTTAAGGCTTATCTTGTTCATCCTCCCATTCCGATGTGTGTTATTCATTGATGACATCTTCTTCTTTATACTTCCACTATGGCTAATTCCTATTTTGCTTGCACACCATCATGATGATGGAAATTCACATGCCATATATTACATCAATTAAATTTTCTTCAACTAATAAACTCATTATACCCCTATTCAAATAATATTTGGCAATAGCTATTATTTTTGCTTCATTTTGTAATACATATTGGAAAATTACCCTCTTTCTTATCATGTTGCTAGATGAGTTATGCTTCTCATAAAATTTGATCTCGCATTTGTTTCTCAAAAAGCTATTAATGGTTGAGCTAATGTGGATGATCTCTAATGATCCTTCTATTTCTTCCCTAATTAATGACACTTTCCTTAATGAACACGTTATTAATCTAGATTCTCTTGATACTTAGGATATGTTCTTTTATAATTATCATTGTAAAATAGGTTTAAGGATAGGTGTAATCCTCTTTCCCTCTTCAATAAATTTATACCACTCTCTTTTCATCTTAACTTCTTGTGCACCAATAATAATATCGAATATTAAACCCTTGTAGCATTATAATGAAAATTTTATAACTTGCAACTTCGTTACTATGTTTTTTGTCCATTTTAGCCTAATCCTATTTGTGTACATTTTTTTGTTGTTTTAACCCCTTATCCCTAACCTAAGTCATCCCTTCTCACCCATATCTCCTTTGCCTTATTATTCCCATGGATTTGATTAATGTTCCCATGTTTTAATTTTATTTAATTTTTATCTCATTTTTATCTTCTTACCCATCTTTAATTTTTCTTTAATTTATTCACCCTTTACCCTTTGATGAACCATTAAATGTTGAGCCTAGCCCTATCCCATGTAAAAATCACCACTTTAATCATCATGAAACTTAATTTTTCAAGTTATATTTAATATGACTACCCACCATAACATAGCCCCCTTTAAGCTTAAGATTCTCCAAAATATTAAGCCTAGTTATCATTCAAGATTATTTCACATAATTGGACAGGCATTGGGTTGGCCTTTAATTTTTATTCCCCCACTACCATTGAAATGAAAACTCATAAATTTCTATGTATTCCCACAATTAATGTTTTTTTCTTCAATTTTCATTAGAAATATCTTTAAATCAAGCAAGTTTTGCCTCAGTTTTACCTAGAAAAAGTGAATGTTTGAGTTATTTATAGTCTTTCGGCTATCTTTAAATTTAGAAACAATTTTTTTATAAATTTTCCATAATTTTAGGAGTTAGATATATTTGTGGCCAACCTTTGTGATCTTTCATAAGGCCCCAAAATGATGTTGGCACAACAAAATATTTATTTCTAAGTGACTACTTTCCAGGGTTTAAATCATGGGTAAACAATTTCTATTTATGGTTTTTGTTTGAAATTCATGTAATTCTATTAAAATTTTGTATTTTATCCTCCCCACCTATTCCTTCCATCCATTTAATCCATTTTCATCCATTCCCATTTCTATTTGAGTCCATTTTTTCATCTCCTACCCACTCCCTCTCCATTTTCAAGCCATAGTTTGAGTATCCCTACCATTTCCTCTTCTATTTTCTTCAAAACATCCATAAAACCACTTCCATTTTCTAGTTTTTAAACCCTAAACCATCTCTCTCCATTAACATTAAGCCTCAATCTTATTATTTTTCCTTTGTATTATGTTTCACATCACCATTTGTCTTGCTTTTGTGTATTAAACCTCCTTATTTTCCACCCTTGAGTCTCATTTGTCATTTTCTAATTAAACCCTTGTTTTGATTTAGACTTATGTTTTCTCCATCTTATTTCAATATTATTTGAATTTTCATAAACCATTATATTTGGTATTTCCATTTTATTTTCTAAATCCTTATTCTATCATACTTGGTTTACATTATTTATAGTTCACATTGGTATAATTACATAAGTTTCTTATTTATGCTTTGTTCTAAATGATTTCATTGCATTGTTAGTTTATTAATTTATTTATCATCTATATGTTGATGTGGATTAATCTAAAAATATCACAAGGGGAATAGCTAAGGAAAAATCCCCCTTAATCATTTTTTTTGTAGGGTTTCCACTCAAATTATTAGCTTGTAGGTAATTTTCAAAGAATTATGAATACTTATAGGAAAAGCTGAAAAATGAAAGTAGACTTTAAATATAATGAGGAATGTTCCTTGAAAATTGATGGTGATTGTTAGAAAAGGTCAAGGCTACCCTAAGAGGTCTAGGCTACCATGTTGGTTATCAAACAACGTCTGGGTCACCCACTAGCCCACCACTTCTTGATTTAAGGCCAAAAAAGATGTTTTTAGGTGTGTTTTTTTTATTATGTTTTAACATTAATGTAAATATTCCACACATGATTAGAAATAAAAAAAAGTATTAGGTGAAAGTTGTTTATTTAACTTGCATTTTTCCACCTCTTTTTATCATCCATTTTAACACTTCCCTTGCAAGTCAAGATATTAGATCTTATATGAAAATTCTAAATTCCATTACCAACATCCCATATCATTTTTATGTCCATATCTTTTCATTTACCAAGAAAAAATATTCCATCATTTCAAGTTGTATCATTCATTTTATTCATGTGTTTCAAGACTTTATAATTTCATCAAATTACACATGCTCTACCATTCTCTGATAGGTGTACCTATTTGGGAGGCTTGGAACCTCTATGAAGATCATTATTACAAGTTTCAAGGTCCCACCATCTTCCTAGTCGAGGATTCCTCCTTTGGTCAATGTTGTCACGGTAGCTTCCAAAAGAGGTCAAGGATTTCATAGTGGTTGTTAGATCTTGGGTGGCCTTGACCACCTTGACCTTAAGGTTCCAAAATTTAGTAGGTAATATATGTACTTTATTTTAACAATATTCCTATTAGGCCACTCCATTCCACATGTGCATCTACATCTACTTATTGACTAAACTTTGATTTCTATATTGAGTCATTTTGTTGATTTATCTATTTATGTATCTTGATTGTGTATTTTGAGCATACTTTATCCTAGTGTCATACCCATTGTCAATCTCAAATTTCTTTATTTTTTATTTGTGTTAGACTTTTTCAATAAACTCTTAGTGAAACATCAAATAAACACAATCAAAATAAAAATAAGAACCACACTCTTTCACACAGTATTTATTTTTTGGTTATTTTATTTGATGAACCTGACTGATCCTACTAGTTTACCTTTTTTATTTTCAAAAGAGAAAGTGCATGTTATGTTAAATTTGTATTATGTTTTCACTTGTCTCTTCCTAGTTGTGGTGCTATCTTTCTCTATTCACATCCATATTATCATCATGATTTTTTTCCTTATTACCTTCCTTGTCTAGTACCTAGTCACCTTATTATGATCTTACAATTTACCTTAACTACAGCCTCTTCCTCCCTCATCCATGGTAATTTAAATAACCCCCAATTTTTCCATAGATTTTTCTCCATAAAACCTTAGGCCCTTAAACACATCCTCACCTTTTAAATCAAATCCATTTACCTTGCCTCATCTGATCATGTAGCCTTTATCACTAGCCAGCCTTATTTTCTATCTTTCATCTAATCATATCCCAACTCCCATCCCTACACCTACATTCATATAATATTTTCCTCCAATGATATTGTTGTTCTCTCGGCACACACGCCCTATTCAGAATGGGGACCCTCTCTTTCTTTGCCTTATCAAGTCATTTGTGTCACTGCCTCATTTTGTGTGCCCCCATTTTGGTGTCCCAAATGGTCAGTGAGCCCCAAAGTGTCATATCAAGTCAACCATGTTTCACCCCTTAAATTTTCCAAGTCAGGTTCCCTTTCAGGGATCTCTTGGAAATTTTCTTTTACCGACGTCCCTAGGTCCTAGCGGGTCTGCCCTGACAGGTTTCTCTGCTACATTCACCATCTCAAATGGACAAAAGGCCTCAACCTTCCATAGCTTGGGACCCGCCATCCTAATCGTCATTTCCCCATGCTTTCAATGACTCAAGTGTAACCTATCATCCCCAGGTCTCATCGGACCCAGCCTATCGGA